>QNTS01000185.1:341579-432469 GCA_003317085.1 Hucho hucho
ACCCCCCCCCCCCCCCTTTACGCGCGGCTCCAGCAGCGCGCCGACACCGGTCTTGGGGACGACCCGGAGGACGAGGCGCAGGGCGCTCCGGGTGGAGGCGGTGAAATTCCCGCAGCAGTGAAGGATCCAGGATGTCCTCCACCCACACCCAGCTTCTCTCCTCTGGACCGTAGCGCTCCCACTCCATCAGGTACTGAAGGCCCCCTGCCCGACGCCTTGAGTCCATTATCGCTCGGACTGCATACGCCGGGGCCCCCTCGATGTCCAGCGGGGGCGGAGGGACCTCCAGAATCTCAGGTCCCTGGAGTGGACCAGCCACTACCGGCCTGAGGAGAGACACATGGAACGAGGGGTTAATACGGTAGTCTGGGGGATGCTGTAACCTATAACAAACCTCGTTCAGTCTCCTCAGGACTTTGAACGGCCCCACAAACCGCGGCCCCAGCTTCTGACAGGGCAGGCGGAGGGGCAGGTTTCGGGTCGAGAGCCAGACCCGGTCCCCTGGTACGAACACCGGAGCCTCACTGCGGTGGCGGTTGGCGCTCTCCTTCTGCCGCCTCACAGCTCGTTGCAGGTGCACGTGGGCTTCCTAGATCTCCTCAGAGCGCCTAAACCATTCGTCCACCGCAGGAGCCTCGGTCTGGCTCTGATACCACGGTGCCAGAACCGACTGGTAACCTAACACACATTGGAATGGGGACAGGTTAGTAGAGGATTGATGGAGTGAGGTCTGGGCCATCTCAGCCCAGGGAATGAACACCGCCCACTCTCCCGGCCGGTCCTGGAAATACGACCTCAGAAACCTACCCACATCTTGGTTTACTTGTTCCACCTGCCTGTTGCTCTCCCTGAGGTAAGACTGACCGAGACCCCCAGATGCTCCATGAAAGCCTTCCACACCCTAGATGTGAACTGGGGACCCCAATCAGACACTATGTCCTCAGGCCCCCCGTAGTGCCGAAACACGTTGGTGAACAGAGCCTCCGCGGTTTGTAGAGCCGTAGGGAGACCGGGCAAAGGAAGGAGGCGACAGGACTTTGAAAACTGATCCACAACAACCAGGATCGTCATTTTTCCTTGTGACGGTGGAAGATCCGTCACGAAATCCACCGACAGGTGGGACCACAGCCACTGTGGAACGGGTAGAGGTTGTAATTTACCTCTGGGCAGGTGCCTAGGCGCCTTGTACTGAGCGCACACCGAGCAGGAGGAAACGTAAACCCTCACGTCCTTCGCTAACGTAGGCCACCAGTATTTTTCACTAAGACAGCGCACTGTCCGGCCGATGCCCGGATTACCAGAGGAGAGTGATGTGTCTGCCCAAACAATCAAACAGTCACGGACATCGAACGGAACGTACACACGCCCAGCGGGACACTGAGGGGGAGTGGGTTCTGTACGCACCGCCCGCTCTATATCTGCGTCCAGCTCCCATACCACCGGTGCCACCAGGCAAGAGGCAGGAAGTATGGGAGTGGGATCGATGGACCGCTCCTCTGTGTCATACAACCGGGACAGTGCGTCTGCCTGAAAAACATGCCCCACCTTGCCTTATGAGGGTTCTGTCTCCTCGCCGCCCGGATGTACTCCAGATTACGGTGGTCCGTCCAGATGAGAAAAGGGTGTTTAGCCCCCTCAAGCCAATGCCTCCACGCCTTCAGAGCCCTCACGTTAGCCAACAACTCCCTGTCCCCCACGTCATAGTTTCGCTCCGCCGGGCTGAGCTTCTTAGAAAAAAAAGCACAGGGACGGAGTTTTGATGGCATACCCGAGCGCTACGACAGCACAGCTCCAATCCCAGCCTCGGACGCGTCCACCTCAACTATGAATGCCAGAGAGGGATACGGATGAGCCAGCACAGGGGCCGAGGTAAACAGATCCTTCAGGTGACCAAAAGCCCTGTCTGCCTCAGCTGACCAAAGCAGTCTCATCGGGCCCCCCTTCAGCAGTGAGGTAATGGGAGCCGCTACCTGCCCGAAGCCCCGGATAAACCTCCGGTAGTAATTGGCAAACCCTAAAAACCGCTGCACCTCCTTAACCATGGTTGGAGTCGGCCAATTACGCACGGCTGAAATGCGGTCACTCCATCTCCACCCCGGACGTGGAAATGCGATACCCAAGGAACGAGATGGACGGTTGGAAGAACAGACACTTCTCAACCTTGACGTACAGGTCATGCTCCAACAGTCAACCAAGCACCCTGCGCACCAGAGACACATGCTCGGCGCGTGTAGCAGAGTACATCAATATGTCATCGATATACACCACTACACCCTGCCCAAGCAGGTCCCTGAAAATCTTGTCTACAGAGTATTGGAAGACTGATGGAGCATTCTTCAACCCGTACGGCATGACGAGATACTCATAGTGTCCTGAGGTAGTACTAAATGCTGTCTTCCACTCGTCTCCCTCGCGGATACGCACCAGATTGTAAGCGCTCCTGAGATCCAGTTCCATGAAAAAGCGTGCCCCGTGTATTGACTAGATAGCACTGGCTATGAGAGGCAGCGGGTAGCTGTACCTCACAGTGATCTGATTGATACCTCTATAGTCAATACACGGGCGCAGACCCCCATCCTTCTTCTTCACGAAAAAGAAACTCGAGGAGGCAGGTGAAGTGGAGGGCCGAATGTATCCCTGTCCCAGAGATTCTGCCACATGTCTCCATAGCTGCCGTCTCCTCCTGTGACAAAGGATACACATGACTCCTGGGAAGTGCAGCGTCTACCAGGGGATTTATCGCACAATCCCCTCGTCGATGAGGTGGTAATAGAGTCGCCCTCTTCTTACAGAAGGCGAGAGCCAAATCGGCATATTCTGAGGGCATGTGCACGTTGGAGACCTGGTCTGGACTTTCCACCGTAGTTGCACCGATGGAAACGCCTACACACCTGCCCGAGCACCCTCGTGACCACCCCTTGAGAGCCCTCTGTTGCCACAAAATATTGGGGTCATGATAGGCCAACCAGGGTATGCCCAGCACCACAGGGAACGCAGGAGAATCAATAAAAAAAACTGATACGCTCCTCATGACTCCCCTGCGTCACCATACTTATTGGAGCTGTGGCCTCCCTAATCAGCCCTGACCCCAATGGTCGACTGTCTAAGGCATGCACAGGGAAATGAACATCAAGAGACACAATGGGAATCCAATATCACCTATAAACTTGTCCAAGAACAATCAAACATAATTTTAAATGTATCCTTAGGAACACTTTTATGTATAAATAGTATAATATTTCAACCGGAATATGAACTGGGCGATAAGAAAGGAAAAAACCACAGAGCGTGCCAGCCGTGAACGCGCGTTTTACTCTATTGACATCTGCGTGGACACTTCCTTATTCGTCTTCTTCTCTGCTCTAAAAGCATCTAAAAAGAATCAGAACACTTTCTCGAGACTGTTGACATCCAGAGGAAGCGATAGGTACTGCATTCATATGCCCTTATATGGGCATTTTCATAAGGGAGTTCTAAATGAGGCAATGTGTCAAAATCACTTTTTCCAGGACAGAAATTCCTCGGGTTTTTGCCTGCCATATCCGTTCTGTTATACTCAGACAAAATGTTAACACTTTTAGAAAATTCAGAGTGTTTCCTACTAAATATGTGCATATGCTATTTTCTGGGCCTGAATGGGAGGCATTTTACTTTGGGCACGGCAGGCTCTCCAAAACGGTCACCTCGTGCGCTGCTGCCAAAGAAGTTAAACTCTACAATACAAACATGTGAGCAACAGGGAGCTCTGGGTGAGTTTGGTGCTTACTCACCTGGGGTGACACAACAGTGCTCTGCCTGCCTCCTCGACTCCCTGAAAACCCCCCCCAACACCGANTGATGGGGGAACAGAGGAATAAATAACACATGTAATTAGGGTAATGATAACCAGGTGTGATTAATGACAAGACAAAACAGAAACTGAGAAATGGATCAGTGGTGGCTAGAACTACCGCCGGTAGACGCCCGAACCAGGGGAGGGACCAACTTCAGCTGAAGTCGTGACAATGCCTGCCACTCAGGCCCAGAAAATATTATATGCACATAATTAGTACTATTGGATAGGAAACACTCTGAAGTTTCTAAAAGTGTTAACTTCTTAAGGAGCAGCAAGGTGCGCTAGCACCCCACTCCCGACACTACCCGGTGAAATGCAAGGCGCCAAATTCAAAATCCAAAAGTTGAATTATTAAACATTCATCAATATACAAGTGTTGCATAGTCATCAAAAGCTCTGCTTCTTGGCAATATCACAGCGTTGTCAGATTTCAAAAAGGCTTTACGGCGAAAGCACCACATTTGATTGTTTGAGGATAGCACCTCACATATTTTTCCCATTACCATAAATTCATAAGCCATCATGGTTCACACATAACACATTTCACAGCGAAAACAAGTCAATTACCTTTTGAAGAACTTCTGCTGAGGGCTTCCCAAGTGTCCAACGAAGACAATCCATGGTTCTTTTGTTAGATAAAGTAATGTATTATATCCATAAATCTCCGTTTGGTTGGCGTGTTATAATGAGAAAATACAGCGTCGACTCGTCCATTGAAACGTGAAGAGAACTCGTTCAACTTATACCTATAAACTTGTCCAAGAACAATCAAACATAATTGTAAATGTATCCTTAGGAACACTTTAATGTAAATGTAGTATAATATTTCAACCGGAATATAAACTGGGCGATAAGAAAGGAAAAAACCACAGAGCGCGCCAGCCGGGAACGCGCGTTCTCCCCTTGTTGACATCTGTGAGGCCACTTCCTAATTCCTCTTCTTCTGCCATTTAAAGCATCTAAACAGAATCAAAACACTTTCTCGAGACTGTTGACATCTAGAGGAAGCAATAGGTACTGCATTCATATGCCCTTATATGGGCATTTTCATAAGGGAGGGGTTCCAAATGAGGCAATGTGTCAAAATCACTTTTTTTCAGGACAGAAATCCTTCGGGTTTTTGCCTGCCATATCCGTTCCGTTATACTCACAGACAGAATGTTAACACTTTTATAAACTTCAGAGTGTTTCCTATCCAATGGTACTAAATATGTGCATATCCTATTTTCTGGGCCTGAATAGGAGGCATTTTACTTTGGGGACGCCAGGCTCTCCAAAACCGTCACCTCGGGAGCTGCTCCCTAAGAAGTTAAAATAATGTATGTGAGTATAACAGAACAGATATAGCAGGCGAAAACCCGAGGAAAATCCATCCGGATTTGCAGTTTTTTTTGTACATGACCTTCTTCTCCAGGCTGCCTGTTCATTTCTATTTTAACTAGGACTGAGACTGCAGTACCTATGGCTTCCACTAGATGTCAACAGTCTTTATACAGTGTCTGGAAGCTCTAGCTCTAAGCAGAACGGATAGGAAGAGGAAGTAGTGAAGGGACCACTTTTGTCAACAACGTTTGACGGGCGCAAGATTGTGAGCGCGCCCCACTTTATTTTCCTTTCCTATCGTTCACGTTATCGTCCAGATTAAATATTACAGTAAATATACATTAAAGGATACATTAAAAATTATGTTTGATTTGTTTGTAGAAAGTTTATAGGTATAATTTGAACGTGTTCTCTTCACTGTTCAATGGGCGACTCAACGGTGGATTTTCTGACCAAACAGAGATTTATGGATATAATAAATGACTTTTTCTAACAAAAGAACCATTGGATGTCTTGGACACTTGGGAAGCCCTCAGCAGAAGTTCTTCGAAAGGTAAGTGATATTTTTTAGCTCTTATATGGGTTTTGTGTGACCCGCGCTGCATATGAATTTATGCTAATGTGGAAAATATATGAGGTGCTATCCTCAAACAATCAAATGTTGTGCTTTCGCCGTAAAGCCTTTTTGAAATCGCTGTGATATTGCCAAGAATCAGAGCTTTTGATGACTATGCAACACTTGTATATTGATGAATGCTTAATAATTAAACTTTGGGATTTTGAATTTGGCGCCTTACATTTCACCGGGTATTGTCGGGAGCGCGCCACTACTCCCTAAGTAGTTAATACATTAGAAAGCCCCATTAATTCATCTCAAAACAATTGAAATCAGTCTACAGATTAGTTGCACAATCTGAGAAAAACATCATGGCATGTGGAGGAGGTTTTGGCCGACACACATAGGCTTAGGTTAATGCTGACTGGATCGTTTTTCTCCTTCTCAAAAAAAAAAAAAAAAAAAGAGGGTCTACGTTCCAAATGGCACCCTATTCACTTCATAGTGCCCACTTTTGACCAGGGATTATAGAACTGGTCAAAAGTAGTGTACTATATGGGGAGAACAGTGCCCTTTGGGATACAGAAGGGTTGAGGAATAAATCAGTGTCAGCCTTATGGCTAATCTAAGACACGTGATGGTCACTGACAGCATGAGTGATGACTGCATTATTGAGCTATAAACTGGAGCACCAGTTTGGCAATGGTAATGGTCTGTGGCCTGAGCAGGCTGCTGGCAGGTAGAGGACAGTCTTCAGTGTGTTAAAAAAACTTAATTAAGGGTTTTGTTTTCCATTGTTTGAAAAGAAGCCAATGTAATCACACCATTGTGCAGGTACAGTGGTGAAATGGAGGGTACACACATGAACAGTGATCAGCATTGTCCAATCAATGTTTTACCACTACATCACTGAAGATAGTAACAAGTGTAAGGTAGTATAGTATTATAGTATAGTTACAGTCTTGTGTTCAGATAATCAATGTTTTTTGTATTGCACAAGCAGGTATAGGAGGAGAAGGTACTATAGTTCATAGTCTTGTGTTTAGAAAACTTCATCAAGGGTTGCATTGTCATATTGTCTACCATTTTGTGTGGCTGATGTTCTAGGCTGGGGCTTAGCTAGTGTCATTACTTTATTTTCATATTGTCAGAAATGTTGTTGAATCTGAATCTTTTCAATATAATATTTGAACACAACATTAGTGATCATTAGCCGTTCTATAAGTGCCACAAAGACGGTAAATTGACTCCATTGTCCCTAGTCAAAAGTGCACTATATAGGGAATAAGTTGCCATTTGTGTCGCAGCCTACGGTATATCTCCAAGTATTGCTGCATGCGGCCAATAACATAACAGCCCATCCAACTTGAGTCAGCCTGGTTAGGTTAACTTCTTAGGGATTTGAAGCTGAGGTGTCGGTTTTGGAGAGTCTGGCGTGCCCAAAGTAAAAGGCCTGCCACTCAGGCCCAGAAACTAGGATATGCACATAATTAGTACTATTGGATAGGAAACACTCTGAAGTTTCTAAGAGTGTTAAAATATTGTCTGTGAGTATAGCATAACTGATATAGCAGAACTGATATAGCAGGCGAAAACCCGAGGAATTTCTGTCCTGGAAAAAGTGTTTTTGACACATTTACTCATTTTGAACCCCTCCCTATTGAAAACAGCCATATATGGGAGTAAGATTGCAGTACCTATTGCTTCCACATGAGGGTCTGTTGACAAAGTGAGGGAAATATTCTCAAAGAAACTGAAGATGGACCACAGGAAGATTGAGGTAGAGCGCGCCCATAGGACTGGAAAATCCATCACTGGCCCAGGTGACAGGCCCAGGCCAATAGTGGTTCCTGAGGTTAAAGGACAAGGTAGCTGTTCTGGAAAGAGCCAACAACTTGAGAGGAAGGTACAGGTTCCTCAACGAGGACTATCCTGAAGCTGTGTGCCAGAAGAGGTAAGAACTTATCCCAGCCATGAAAGCTGCCAGAGCGCATGGGGAAATTTCTTACATCTGCTATGACAGACTTATTATCCAACCTCCCTCCCAAAAGCCTGGAAGGGATGAGAGAGCCAAGCCTAGGGGTTCGTAGCTTCAACCCCACAGCACACATACACACACCAACTGATTAATGGACTGCTGAATGTACTGTATATTTTTTTTATCTTGCTTTGTTTGCTTTTTCCATGGTATGTCTATCTTTGATAAGCAACCCTGGAAAGGGCTGAAAATAGCCCATAATAATAAATGTATCCTTAGATATAAGGTTCATGAACTCAATAGTTTGCTAACATCAGATAACATTCATATGTTAGCCATTTCTGAGACTCACTAAGATAATTCCTTAGATGATACAGCAGTAGCAATTCAAGGATATAACATCTATAGAAGATACAGGAATGCTTATGGAATGCATAATCCTGTAATGCTTACAGAATATCCTTTGTCAACTGTTATTAAAGTGTTGTGGTTGCAGGTTCACCTGGCACATCTAAAGCCTTTTCTTTTGGGGTGTTGCTATAGGCCACAAAGTACTAACAGTCAGTATATAAATATATGTGTGAAATGCTTGATAGTGTATGTGATGTAAACAGAGAGGTCTACTTTCTTGGGGACCTGAATATTGACTGGTTTTCATCAAGCTGTCCACTCAAGAAGAAGCTTCTCACTCTAACCGGTGCCTGTAATCTGGTTCAGGTTATTAATCAACCTACTGGGGTGTTTACAAGCACTACAGGAACAAGATCATTCACATGTATTGATCAAATTTTTACTAATACTGTAGAACTTTGTTTTAAATCTGTATCCGTACTCATTGGATGCAATGATCACAATATAGTGGCTATATCCAGGAAAGCCAAAGCTCCAAAAGCTGGGCCTAAAATAGTGTATAAGAGATCATACAAAATATTTTGCTGTGACTCTTATGTGGAGGATGTAAAAAAAAAAGTGATGTTCTGATGTGAATCGTAATTATTGATAAACATGCACCTGCTAAGAAACACATTGTTAGAACTGTTTAAGCTTAATGAATTGATGAGGAATTGAAAAACTGTATGGTTGAAAGAAATGGGGCAAAAGCAGTGACGAATAAGTTTGGCTGCACATATGACTGGCTGATTTTCTTCAAATTCAGATATTATGTGACTAAACTCAACAAAAAAAATAAGTATTATGAAGCTAAGATCAATTATATAAAGACTGATGGAAAAGAAACTTTGGAGTACTTTAACTACTTAGGGAGCAGTGGGGGGCTACCCGGTGAAATGTAAGGCGCCAAATTCAAAATCCAAAAGTTGAATTATTAAACATTCATCAATATACAAGTGTTGCATAGCCATCAAAAGCTCTGATCCTTGGCAATATCACAGTGTTGTCAGATTTCAAAAAGGCTTTACAGCGAAAGCACAACATTTGATTGTTTGAGGATAGCCCCTCTCATATTTTATGCATTAGCATAAATCCATAACCAAAGCGGGTCTCATAAAACGCATAAAATCGCTAATATAAAATCCCTTACCTTTCGAAGAACTTCTGCTGAGGGCTTCCCAAATGTCCAACGAAGACATCCAATGGTTCTTTTGTTAGAAAAAGTCATTTATTATATCCATAAATCTCAGTTTGGTTGGCGCGTTATGATCATAAAATCCACCGTTGAGTTGCCCATTGAACCGTGAAGAGAACACGTTCAAATTATACCTATACACTTTCTACAAACAAATCAAACATCATTTTTAATGTATCCTTAGGTATCCTTTTGTGTATTTTTGCTGTAATATTTCAACTGGACGATAACGTGAACGATAGGAAAATAAAATAAAGTGGTGCATGTTCACAATCTCGCGCGCGTCAAACCTTGTTTACAAAAGTGGTCCTCTGACTTCTTCCTGTTCCTATCCGTTCTGGTCACTCCTAGAATTCCCAGTCTTTGACTGTTGACTGTTGACATCTAGTGGAAGCCATAGGTACTGCAGTCTCAGTCCTACATAACATTGTATGCAATAGGCACAATGGAGAAGATGGTCATTTACAAAAAAAACTGCAAATCCAGATGGATTTTCCTTGGGTTGTCACCTGCTATATCAGTTCTGTTATACTCACATATATTATTTTAACACTCTTAGAAACCTCAGAGTGTTTCCTATCCAATAGTACTAATTATGTGCATATCCTATTTTCTGAAAGCTACGTCCCTAATACCTTCCTGAAATTAACTGAAGGATTACATAAAAGACCCAAATGATTGTTAAATTAACCCATGTTTGGGTGATTCATACAACCCAACTGGCTGGGTCAAAATAACCCAGCACTTGTTCTGTCCAATATTTACCCTGCTCTGGGTTACACAAAAACTCAAATTGGGTTGTTTTTAACCCAGCATTTTGAGTGTAGGATTTGTCCCAAATGGCACCCTGTTCCCTATATAGTGCAGTATTTCTGACCAGGGCTCATAGGGCTCTGGCCAAAGGTAGTGCACTATATAGGGGATAGGGTGCAATTTGGGACACAGATTTAGATTTTCAACCTAAGGCCTAGCCGCTAACTGACCACGTCCTTCCACGTCCTGGTATCTCCACTTTAGGGCATCAAACCAGGGGCATTTGATAACAAAGCCGGTGATCGCGAGCCCATGAAGAGATTGGGATGCGTGCCTTAGGGCTAGGGTCTAGTTTCCTGAATTTCCGCCTGTCTGACGTGCCCAATGTAAACTGCCTGTTACTCAGGCCCAGAAACTAGGATATGCATATAATTGGTAGCATTGGATAGAAAACACTCTGAAGTTTCCAAAACTGTTAAAATAATGTATGTGCGTATAGTATAACAGAATTGATATATTGAATTGATATATTGATATATATTTTTTGGAGCTCCCAGGCTCTTCCAATGTAAAGCTATTAAAAAATCTCATTTCCGCCTCCCAAACTGCAGTACCTATGGCTTCCACTAGATGTCAACAGTCTTTATACAAGGTTTCAGGCTTGTTTTTTGAAAAAATTAAGAAGTATTTGTAGTTTTTCCAAAGGGAGCTCCATGACAAAAGTATTGTTTGACGCACGTGAATGAGGGCGCGCTCTTCGTTCTTTTCCTTTCCTATTGAACATACTAGTCTCTGTATTAAATATTATAGTTTTTTTTAGATATTAGTGTACCTGAGAATCGTCGTTTGACTTGTTTGGATGACCTTTTCAGGTAACTTTTTGGATTCCTTTGTCTGCATGTTGAACGAGTGGATTACTGAAATCAATGGCGCCAACTAAACAGACTTTTTGGGATATAAAGAAGGACTTTATCGTAAAAAACGACCATTCATTGTGTAGCTGGGACCCTTGGGATTGCAAACAGAGGAAGATCTTCAAAAGTAAGTGATTTATTTTATCGTTATTTGTGATTTTGTGACGCCTGTGCTGGTTTTAAAAATATGTTGAAGTGCGGCGCTGTCCTCAGACAATCGCCCTAAAGCCTATTGTACATCGGATTCTAAGCTTTTGAATGATGTATGACACTTTTATTTTCATGAATGTATAATATTACGATTTGTTATTTTGAATTTGGCGCTTTGCAATTTCACCGAATGTTGTCGACAGGTGTCCCGCTAGCGGGATGCGAGCCCTAAGAGGATATAATGACCCTATATTATATGCTGAGTGTACAAACATGTGAATGGGAAAGAAAAAAAGATTTAAGTGCCTTTGAACGGGGTATGGTAGTAGATGCCAGGAGCACCGGTTTGAGTGTATCAAGAAATGCAACGTTTCTGGGTTTTTCATGCTCAACAGTTTCCCGTGTGTATCCAGCATGGTCCACCACCCAAAGGACATCCAGTCAACTTGACACAACTCTGGGAAGCATTGGAGTCAACATGGGCCAGCTTCCCTGTGGAACGCTTTCGACACCTTGTAGAATCAATGTCCTGTCCAATTAAGGCTGTTCTTATGGCAAAAGGGTGTGCAACTCAATATTAGGAAGGAGTTCCTAATATTTTGTACGCTACTTTTGATCAGGGACTATAGAGTTCTGGTCAAACGTGTGCACTATATACAGATGTAGGATCTTAATTTGACATATATTGTCACAGCAAAATAATCCTGCAGCAACAGGATTTGAACGTTTAGTCCATAATGCTGCTTGATCGGTGGTTAGGCTATTAGCTGGCCGAAAGTAGGCTACATGAAAAGTTCAATACTGTTAATATAACCATGTGTTAGTGTGGGTTTCAGTGAATTTGTGTAAATAACGAAGATCATCTGCAGTGCAGGAAAAAGAGTGATCAAATTAAGATCCTACATCTGAAGGGAATATTTTGCCTTTCGGGATGCAGACACTGAGAAATAAATCATATTCGATTCCATGTTAGTGTTGAATGATAAATGTCATAAATCCTAGCTACCGCTCGAATCATCATGTGATAACGGGGTTATAGTGGGCATATAAAAAAACTGGCATCCGAGTGGCCAGAGAATAAAGATAATTATGTGAGATTGGGTGGTAATGGAAAAGGCCAAGGTGATAAGGCTTTAGACAGACAGGGTGCAATGTTGTTAACGTTGTTGTCAGTGATGTTTTCTCTCTCCGCTCGGTATAGTCTTTCTACAGTTTATGTTTAGGTTGCGGCTCATAGATGTTTTGCTAAAGTAAGATTATTTGAGTGCACACCACAACCAAACCTGCAGAAAAAACAGCTAAGCCTGATCACATAAGGATAATGATTTCCTTAACCTATAGACTCACCAGAGAGGGTAAGATGGCAATTAAGTTTGGAAACATGTTTATGGATTAGCTGCTTAAACGAAAAGGCTTGTTGCTTGGTCATTGGAGAGTAGTTTGGCAGCTTTAGCACGTTGACTTTATTTGGTACTGTAATTAAGACGAAAGAGAGACTTGAATTAAGGATTTGTATGTCAACACTGTGCTTGGAAATTACTTGATAATTGGTGACTTAATTCTGGGACCAGAAATATACCCTGACATTTTTAAGACATTAACACATTGTTTTTCTCAAGGCCCGCCATATTAGCCGAATAATAATCATTTTGCGAAACAACAAAATAAGAAGCTGTGAGGACATTGGTGACTAGTCTGAATTTAATTCCATTCAAATCTTCTTCATGTACCCATTATTTACCACATTAAGAATGGCATAGCATTACAAATATCAGCACCCATGGCATCCATTAGCCTTGTTTTTTATCCAGTCCTTTTTTTGCATCATATACAGTATACATTGGCACATTCCAAACATTTGGCACATTCCAAATGTTTTCTCTTTAGAATGGATGGGATGGGCACTCCCTCTCTTTCCCCCCGACACACAGCTAGCTTCCTGTCCACGCGATGTGTCGTGGTGACAAGCACATTTTTCATAATTCCACAGTTTCATTATAACCTGGGAATGATTGATGAAGCTCCAACAGTTGACTGTAACACATTGTCTTGGGTCTGTAGGTTCTGTGACAGCCTGACACACATAGGGAAGTGGTGGGTGATCTCCTTCTGCATTGCTTGGTGCCCTGCACTTTGAGTACACACACACACGTACATGTACACACACACACACACCGGTGCACCAGTGCATGCACACATGCACACATACACACACAAACAGTAGGATTGACATATGAAAGGGAAGAAAAAATTATAAAGTCTAGCCTTGTTGATACCCCTACTATAAATTAACTGGTGGTTTATTTTCTGCCGGCGTCCATAATCTGTCTCTATGTCAGTTTTTCTATAGTAAGCTTATTTGAGTGCACACCACAACCAACCCTGCAGAATGAAGTTAGCTAAGCATGATCACATAAAGATAATGATTTCCCTAACCTATAGACTTGCCAGAGAGGGTAAGATGGCAATTAAATGTGGAAATATACTTACCGATTAGCTGCTTAAATGAAGAGGCTTGTTCTTTGGTCATTGGATAGCAATTTGCCGGCTCTAGCATGTTGACTTCACTGTAATTAAGACGAGAGACTTAAGGTTTGTTATGCCAAAACTGTGCTTGGAAATTACTTGGAAAAAAGCCCACAAATACACTTCGAAATAAGCTACACAAATATCTTGCGAGTATATCTGCATTAATTATTTTTCTTTTCCAGCCCTTGTGCCTATTTTATGCCCATTTTACAACTCATTACTTTTTGATGCTTTTCTCTTTCTAGTCATCAAACAACCAAAATAGAAACACACCGGAGAAAGGACATTATGTCTCAAAGAAACGCAATGGCTGTTATGTCAAGAATCACACATAGCATTTCTCACCTCTTGATGTTGTTTTCCTCACAGGCTTCCCTGAAAATGTCAGTTTGGGTGTTGGGCCATGAAGACATAGTGTGATATGTGTATATATACTGTAGGCTACTTCACACTCTAAACGTCAGTATTTAGCCACAGAGTGACAGTTTTCTGATGGTGACCATTTTCATGTGTTAACATAACATAAAGAGACTTTTCTCAAGCTGTAGGGCTTTTGAAACACTATTGAATCCCTCAAACCAGGGCAACTTGACACCTATAGGATTCAATGAGTTGTTGAAAACCATTAAGAATCAAAATGGCTACTGTTTAAGTTGTATAGTCCCAAATAGAGTGTTTGTAGATTCAGTAGATGTCTATGGGGGACTATTCAAAGACTATGTAACCGAGGGTGTTTTATACAATGGGTTACTACCATAATGTCACAAATTCTGGGCTATGAGTCAGTATATCAGTACATCAGTAGTCTCTTACAAATAAACATATTTAGAGAGCTGATGTCCAGAACACTGTGAGATTAATGTTTTTAAGCTCAAGTTTTCTATATACCCACATGGCAGTCATGGACACTGAAATACATAAGTATGGATGACTAACATAAACAAATAAACATGTACACAGAATTTAGATGAGAAGACTCAAAGAGTCTTATTAATAACTTGGTAGGAGTAGGGTACAGGAGATCTCTTTCTCTCAGTCCTGGCATGTGGGACAGAGAGACAATGGGTGCTGAGGGTTCTGCCTGTCACTTCTCTTCGACAGTCATTTAAACAGTCTCGGAAGGGGGACTTGTAGAGAGAGATGGCAAAGTCCAGGCACAGCTTCTATCTTTGCTCTTCAAGTGTTTGCAGTGACAGTGTCTTCAGTGCATCGGTGCACCTCACATATGCAGTGCCAAGGATGATGCGGCAGGGACGCTTTTGGATGTGATAGAACTGCTCTGAGAGTGCTTGGGATAATGAGCTATGCCAAACTGGTGCAGAATATTCAAGGCATGGCCGAACATAGCCTGTGTATATGTCGATGAGGTCCATCTGTGGCACATTGAACCTTTTAAGAGGGCATAAAAGAACAGGTTCTTGTTAGCTTTACACTTCTAATATTGTGAATATTTTTTATATTAAAGATTTTTCTGTAATATGATTCCGAGAATCTTCACAAACTTGCAGGTCCTTTCCAATCAATGATAGGGGGAACAAAGAGTTGAATTATTGTGTGTGTTTAATGGAGATGCCCAGGGCTTACTTGTACTGTAGGGCTGTGCAGAGAAGAGATACCATGTCAAACTCTTCATTCTGGTCATCTCATGCTGTCTACGACTCTCATTGTTCTCGTTTGATGTCAGATATCATGCCGTCATTTGACGTTTCTACAGCATAAAAGAGAGGGGGGCGAAGACAAAATGGAACAATAAAAGATTAGAACTAGCTTAGTCGTTTTTATTTGGGGCCAGGCTGCATTCAAATGCTATAACTCAGACAGGGCATCAAAGGATTCACAGAGTATTTTATATCCCTTCTCCATGGCTATTTCTGACCCTAAAACATGCCTTGCTGAAGTCAGGGGCAGAGATTCAACTAGACTTTCAGACTGCCAACATCAAAGGAAGCTTTCACAACAACAACAAAAAACATGATAATGAAAATAAATGAATGAACTGGTACTAGTTTACACTTGTATAGAGAAAAATATGTTTAACACTGATTGAACTTCGGCTCCATTTTTAGATGAGAGGAGAACACTCTATCACTCTGCTTTAAATCCCACAGCTTGCATGCAACACTCAGAAACAGCAGCTCCTCTTCTATTGTTTAGGTCATGAAGGATGACAGTGTCTGCATTCCAAATGCCACCCTATTCCCTTCATAGTGCACTACATTTGGCCAGAGCCCTATGGGATGTTAGCCCTTGTACACGGGATATAAACGGGATAGGCACAGGCCAAAATAAAGGCACTGTCACGTCCAGGCCTGAGTTTACAGGCTGGCGTGTTTAGTTTGTTTTGTTTAGGAGGGTTTTTGTTCTAGTTGATGTATTTCTATGTTCGGTTGATGCTTCCCAATTAGAGGCAGCTGATTGTCGTTACCTCTAATTGGGAACCATATATATGTTTGTGGTTTTCACTGGGGTTTTGTGGGTCATTGTTTATTCTGAGGGATTGAGTATGTTTAGTTGGTGTGAGCCTGTATAGCCACACCAGAGTTACGTTTGTTTGTTTGTTTGTTTGTTTGTTTATTATTTTACCAGTTACGTTTGAAATAAAGCATTGAACTGGATACCTCGCTGCATCTTGGTCCATCCGTGAAGAAGATCGTGACAGAATGACCCACCATAAAAGGACCAAGCAGCGAGAGAATCGGGATTTCTGGACATGGGAGGAAATCCTGGCTGGAGAGGGACCCTGGAAGAAGGCTGAGGAGGATCGCCATCCCAGGGATGAATATGGAGTATGGAAACCCGATCGGGAGAAGTACAAGGGGACACGGCTGGCGAGGAAACCCGAGAGGCAGCCCCAATCATTTTTTTGGGGGGGGCACAAGGGGAGGTTGGCTGGTTCAGGTTGGAGACCTGAGCCAACTCCCCGTGCTTTCCTGGAGGGAGCGTCGCACTGGTAAGACACCGTGTTATGCGGTGAAGCGCACGGTGTCTCCAGTGCGCGTTCACAGCCCGGTGCGCGACTTGCCAGCTCCTTGCATCTGTCGAGCTAGGGGGAGTTTGCAGCCAGGAAGGAGGGTGTTGGCTCAGCGCTCCTGGTCTCCGGTGCGCCTCTTCGGGCCAGGATATCCTGCGCTGGCTCTGCGTGCGGTGTCTCCGGTTCGCGCCCACAGCCCGGTGCGCGACATTCCAGCTCCCCTCATCTGTGAGGCTAGAGTGAGTGTGCAGCCTGGAGGAAGGGTGCCGGCTCCCCGCATCAGGTCCCCTGTGCGCGTCGTGGGTCCAGCACGTCCTGTCCCTGTTCCACGCACCAGGATCCCTGTGCGCGTCGTGGGTCCAGCACGTCCTGTCCCTGTTCCACGCACCAGGATCCCAGTGCGCATCGTGAGCCCAGCACGGCCTGTTCCTGCTCCCCGCACCAGAGTCTCAGTGCGCATCGCGAGCCCAGCACGGCCTGTCCCTGCTCCCCGCACCAGAGTCCCAGTGCGCATCGCGAGCCCAGCACGGCCTGTCCCTGCTCCCCGCACCAGATTCCCAGTGCGCATCATGAGCCCAGCACGGCCTGTTCCTGCTCCCAGCACCAGAACCCCTGTGCGCATCGCGAGCCCAGCACAGCCTGTTCCTGCTTCCAGCACTAGAACCCCTGTGCGCATCGCGATCCCAACACAGCCTGTTCCTGCTCCACGCACCAGAACCCCTGTGTGCATCACGAGCCCAGCACAGCCTGTTCCTGCTTCCAGCACTAGAACCCCTGTGCGCATCGCGATCCCAACACAGCCTGTTCCTGCTTCACGCACCAGGTCCCCTGTGCGCATCGCGAGTCCAGCACAGCCTGTTACTGCTTCAAGCACCAGAACCCCTGTGTGCATCGTGAGCTCAGCACAGCCTGTTCCTGCTTCACGCACCAGAACCCCTGTGCGCATCGCGATCCCAACACAGCCTGTTCCTCGTACCATGCTTCTAGGGTGTCGTACCAGTCTGGTACGTACTGTTCCGGCTTCATGCCCCGGGCCTAGGACAAAAAGACCCACCCGAGGACCCCCCCATGGACTTTTTGGCGCGGTCGGCGTCCGCGCCGTTGGGGGGGGTAATGTCACGTCCAGGCCTGAGTTTACTGGCTGGCGTGTTTAGTTTGTTTTGTTTAGGAGGGTTTTTGTTCTAGTTTATGTATTTCTATGTTGGGTTGAGGCAGCTGATTGTCGTTACCTCTAATTGGGAACCATATATATGTTTGGTTTTCACTGGGGTTTTGTGGGTCATTGTTTATTCTGAGGGATTGAGTATGTTTAGTTGGTGTGAGCCTGTATAGCCACACCGGAGTTACGATCTTTGTTTGTTTATTATTTTACCAGTTACGTTTGAAATAAAGCATTGAACTGGATACCTCGCTGCGTCTTGGTCCGTCCGTGAAGAAGATTGTGACAGGCACTAAATAGGGAATAGGGTGCCATTTTAGACGCATCCAGTGCCTGTCTTCCTGCCTGCCGCCCCGGTGGCCTCAAACCTGCTGATATTTGATTTCACGTTAGTTAACATCTTATGTCATCTTCAGTTTAATATGTTGTTTTTCATATGAACATAAGGTACCAGTCAAAAGTTTGGACACACCGACTCATTCAAGGGTTTTTCGATATTTTTTAAATGCCTCCCACTCAGGCCCAGAAAATAGGATATGCACATAATTAGTACCATTGGATAGGAAACACTCTGAAGTTTCTAAAAGTGTTAACATAATGTCTGTGAGTATAACAGAATGGATATAGGAGGCGAAAACCCGAGGAATTTCTGTCCTGGAAAAAGTGTTTTTGACACTGCCTCATTTTGAACCCCTCCCTATTGAAAACAACCATTTCTGGGAGTAAGATTGCAGTACCTATTGCTTCCACTGGATGTCAACAGTCTCTAGACAGTGTTTGGTGATGGTATAGTTGCTCTGGATGGTAATAGAAGAAGAATTTCGAACTGGTCATCGGATGTAAACAGAAGAGGAAGCGCGTTCACGGGCTCGCGCGCGCTGTGGTTTTTTCCTATCGTCCAGTTTATAATCCGGTTGAAATATTATAGTAAATATACATACAAGTGTTCCTAAGGATACATTATCAATGATGTTTGATTGTTCTTGGACAAGTGTATAGGTATAGGTTGAATGCGTTCTCTTCACGGTTCAATGGGCGAGTGGACGCTGTATTTTATGATCATAACGCGCCAACCAAACAGAGATTTATGGATATAATAAATAACTATTTCTAACAAAAGAACCATTGGATGTCTTCGTTGGACACTTGGGAAGCCCTCAGCAGAAGTTCTTCAAAAGGTAAGGGATTTGTTTTCGCTGTGAAATGGATTTATGCTAATGCATAGATATCAGAGGTGCTACCCTCAAACAATCAAATGTTGTGCTTTCGCCGTGAAGCCTTTTTGAAATCTGACAACGCTGTGATATTGCCAAGAATCAGAGCTTTTGATGACTTTGCAACACTTGTATATTGATGAATGTTTAATAATTCAACTTTTGGATTTTGAATTTGGCGCCTCACATTTCACCGGGTAGTGTCGGGAGCGCTAGCGCCCCACCACTCCGTAAGTAGTTAAACAGCCATCACTAACATTGAGTGGCTGCTGCCAACATACTGACTCAAATCTCTAGCCACTTTAATAATTAAAAATTTGATGTAATAAATGTATCACTAGCCACTTTAAACAATGCCACTTTATATAAATTTTACATATCCTACATTACTCATCTCATATGTATATACTGTATTTTATGCCATCTACTGCATCTTGCCTATGCCGTTCGGCCATCGCTCATTCATATATTTATATGTACATATTCTTATTCATTCCTTTACACTTGTGTGTGTATAAGGTAGTTGTTGTGAAATTGTTAGATTACTTGGTAGATACTACTGCATGGTTAGATACTACTGCAATGTACAAGCATTTCGCTACACTAACATTAACATCTGCTAACCATGTGTATGTGACAAATAACATTTGATTTGATCAAAGTGGAAATTGGGTGTTGTTGGATTTGATCATCAGTGAAGTGAGGGTTCATTATCAATACAGACACAAACACACAAACACACACATAAACACAAACCCTCAATTGCTTATACTCAGACCCCATGTGCAGCAGTCTCTAAGGCACTGGAGACATCCAGAGAAATCCACCTTATTCATCCCTGCTGTTGGTGTTTGTGTGCAGGCATACATTAGGCGCCTGCATCCACCCCCATCCGGCTCCACTGGCACCAGCTCCTGTGGCACTAGAGAACATCAGCTGTGCCCACCCATCTGCCATGGAGACAGCACCAACCACCAACCACTCCATGTGGGTGTGTGTGTGTGTGTGTGTGTGTGTGTGTGTGTGTGTGTGTGTGTGTGTGTGTGTGTGTGTGTGTGTGTGTGTGTGTGTGTGTGTGTGTGTGTGTGTAAAACACAAATATATTTTTTGTAGATAAGTATTCAACCTCCTGAATTAATACATGTCAGAATTACCTTTGGCTGTGACTACAGCTGTTAGTCTTTTTGGGAAAGTCTCTAAGTGCTTTGCACACCTTGACTGTACAATATTTGCCCATTATTCTTTTCGTCCAGTTGGTTGTGATCATTGCTAGACAGTCATTTTCAAGTGTTGCCATACATTTTCAACAGATTTAACTCAAAACTGTAACAATGCCACTCAGGAACATTTAATGTTGCCTTGGCAAGAAACTCCAGTGTATATTTAGCCTTGTGTTTTAAGTAATTGTCCTGCTAAAAGATACATTTGTCTCCCAGTGTATGTTGGAAAGCAGGTTTTTCTCTAAGATTTTTCCTGTGCTTAGCTCCATTACGTTTCTTTTTTTCCCAAAAAACTCCCTAGTCCTAGCCGATGACAAGCATACCCAGAAATGATGCAGCCACCATCATGCTTGAAAATATGAAGAATGGTACTCAGTGATGGATAGAGTTGGATTTGACCCAAACATAACAATTAGTATTCAGGACAAAATGTTAATTTATTTGCCACATTTTTTATCCATCCTCAATTTTCTCCTATCACAGACATTCAACTCTGTAACTGTTTTAAAGTCTCCATTGGCCTCTTGGTGAAATCCCGGAGCGGTTTCCTTCCGTTCCGGCACTTGAGCTAGGAAGGACGCCTGTATCTTTGTAATGACTGGGTGTTTTGATACATCATCTAAAGTGTAATTATTCACTTCAGCATGCTCAAAGGGATTTTAATTGTCTGCTTTTTTGTTTACCCATGTACCAATAGGTGCCCTTCTTTGCGAGGCATAGGAAAACCTCCCTGACCTTTGTGGTTGAATCTGTGTTTGAAATTCACTGATTTACTGGGACCTTAAATATAATTGTAAGTGTGGGGTAAAGATATGTAAAGATAACATTCAAAAATCATGTTAAACACTATTATTGCACACAGAGTCCATGAAACTTATGTGCCATGTTAAGCACATGTTTACTCCTGAACATATTTAGGCTTGCCATAACAAAGGGGTTGAATTTTTTTATTTTATTTTTTTATTTTACCTTTATTTAACCAGGTAGGCAAGTTGAGAACAAGTTCTCATTTACAACTGCGACCTGGCCAAGATAAAGCAAAGCAGTTCGACACATACAACAACACAGAGTTACACATTGGAGTAAACAAACATACAGTCAATAATACAGTAGAAAAAAAACAAATCTATATACAATGTGTGCAAATGAGGTAAGTTAATCTCTCTAGGAGCGGCAGCTGGGGTGACGGTTTTGGAGCGTCTGGCGTGCCCAAAGTAAAATGCTTGCCACTCAGGCTCAGAAAATAGGATATGCACATAATTAGTACTATTGGATAGGAAACACTCTGAGGTTTCCAAAAGTGTTAACATAATGTCTGTGAGTATAACAGAACTCATTTGGCAGGCAAAAACCAGAGAGAATTCCATCCGGAAATTCTGGTGGCTTATGGCCCACTTTGAGAGACTGCCTATTGAAAACCCCTTATATCAGGACACTGAATATAGTACCTATGGCTTCCACTGGATGTCAGCAGTCTATATATAAAGTATTAAAGCGATCGGAACTAATGTGTTGAATAGGAAGGGGTTTTGGTGAGAGGAGCTCTTTTTCGGTTGCACGTTTTTGGGCGCACGTTTGGCTGAGCGGTCCACTTTATTTGACTTATATAACATTTAGGTGACCATCCAAGTGAAATATTATCACTTTTATTCATAAAAGGATAGCTAAGGATGCATTTTAATTGGTTTTTGTTTTGTTGAGGAAAAGGTTATAGGTTTAGTTGAACGCGTTCTCTTCACGTTGGATTTTCTGAACACAAGGCGCCAACCAAATGGAGATTTATGGATATAATAAATGACTTTTTCTAACCAAATACCCATGGATTGTCTTCGTTGGACACTTGGGAAGCCCTCAGCAGAAGTTCTACAAAAGGTAAGGCACAGGTTTTCCCTGTGAAATGCATTTTCTATGGACCGCGCTGGCTAATGAATTCATGGTTATGGAAAATATTGACGGTGCTACCCTCAAACAATCAAATGTAGTGCTTTCGCCGTAAATCTGACAACGCTGTGATATTGCCAAGAAGCAGAGCTTTTGATGAGTATGAAACACTTGTATATTGATGCATGTTTAATAATTAAACTTTTGGATTTTGAATTTGGCGCCTTGCATTTCACCTGGTAGTGTCGGGAGTGGGGCGCTAGCGCACCACCACTCCCTAAGAAGATAAGGAACGTAAGGCAATAAATAGGCCATGGTGGTGAAGTAATTACAATATAGCAACTTAACACTGGAATGGTAGATGTGCAGTAGATGAATGTGCAAAGTAAAAATACTGGGGTGCAAAGGAGCAAGATAAATAAATGAATACGGTAGGGGATGAGGTAGTTGGTTGGGCTATTAACAGATGTGCTATGTACAGGTGCAGTGTTCTGTGAGCTGCTCTGACAGCTGGTGCTTAAAGCTAGTGAGGGAGATAAGTGTCTCCAGTTTCAGTGATTTTTGTAGTTCGTTCCAGTCATTGGCAGCAGAGAACTGGAAGGAAAGGCGGCCAAAGGAGGAATTGGCTTTGGGGGTGACCAGTGAGATATGCATGCTGGAGCGCGTGCTACGGGTGGGTGCTGCAATGGTTACCAGCGAGCTGAGATAAGGCGAGGCTTTACCTAGCAGGGACTTGTAGATGACCTGGAGCCAGTGGGTACGGCGATGAGTATGTAGCGAGGGCCAGCCGACTAAAGCACACAGGTCGCAGTGGTTTGTGGTATAAGGGGCTTTGGTGACAAAGTGGATGGCACTGTGATAGACTGCATCCAGTTTGCTGAGTAGAGTATTGGAAGCTGTTTTGTAGACGAGGATCGGTAGGATGGTCAGTTTTACTAGTGCAAGTTTGGCAGCATGAGTGAAGGAGGCTTTGTTGCGAAATAGAAAGCCGATTCTAGATTTGATTTTGGATTGGAGATGTTTAATGTGAGTCTGGAAAGAGAGTTTACAGTCTAGCCAGACACCTAGGTATTTGTAGTTGTCCACATATTCTAGGTCAGAGCCGTCCAGGGTAGTGATGCTAGTCGGGCGGGCGGGTGCAGGCAGCAAACGGTTGAAAAGCATGATTTTTTGGTTTTACTAGCGTTTAAGAGCAGTTGGAGGCCACTGAAGGAGTGTTGTATGGCATTGAAGCTCGTTTGGAGGTTAGTTAACACAGTGTCCAAAGAAGGGCCAGAGGTATACAGAATGGTGTCATCTGCATAGAGGTGGATCAGAGAATCACCAGCAGCAAGAGCAACATCATTGATGTATACAGGGAAGAGAGTCGGCCCAAGAATTGAACCCTGTGGCACCCCCATAGAGACTGCCAGAGGCCCGGACAACAGGCCCTCCGATTTGACACACTGAACTCTGTCTGCAAAGTAATTGGTGAACCAGGCGAGGCAATCATTTGAGAAACCAAGGCTGTTGAGTCTGCCGATAAGGATGTGGTGATTGACAGAGTCGAAAGCCTTGGCCAGGTCAATGAATACGGCTGCACAGTAATGTCTCTTATCGATGGCGGTTATGATATCGTCTAGTACCTTGAGCGTGGCTGAGGTGCACCCGTGACCAGCTCGGAAACCAGATTGCACAGCGGAGAAGGTACAGTGGGATTCGAAGTGGTCAATGATCTGTTAATTAACTTCTTAGGGAGCGGCAGAAGAGGTGACGGTTTTGGAGATTCTGGCATGCCCAAAGTAAAATGCCTGCCACTCAGGCCCAGAAAATAGGATATGCACATTATTAGTACTATTGGATAGGAAACACTCTGAAGTTTCTAAAAGTGTAAAATAATGTATGTGAGTATAACAGAACATATAGCAGGCAAAAACCCGAGGACAATCCATCCGGATTTGCAGTTGTTTTTGTACATGACCTTCTTCTCCAGGCTGCCTAACCATTTCTATTTTAACTGGGACTGAGACTGCAGTACCTATGGCTTCCACTAGATGTCAACAGTCTTTATACAGTGTCTGGAAGCTCTAGCACTAAGCAGAACGAATAGGAAGAGGAAGTAGTCAGGGGACCACTTTTGTTTACAACGTTTGACGGGCGCGAGATTGTGAGCCCCACTTTATTTTCCTTTCCTATCATTCACGTTATCGTCCGGATGAATTATTACAGTAAATATACATAAAAGGATACCTAAGGATACATTAAAAATGATGTTTGATTTGTTTGTAGAAAGTTTATAGGTATAATTTGAACGCGTTCTCTTCACAGTTCAATGGGCTACTCAACGGTGGATTTTCTGATCATAACGCGCCAACCAAACGGAGATTTATGGATATAATAAATGACTTTTTCTAACAAAAGAACCATTGAATGTCTTCGTTGGACACTTGGGAAGCCCTCAGCAGAGGTTCTTCGAAAGGTAAGTGATATTTTTTAGCTCTTATATGGGTTTTGTGTGACCTGCGCTGGATATGAATTTATGCGGAAAATATATGAGGTGCTATCCTCAAACTATCAAATGTTGTGCTTTCGCTGTAAAGCCTTTTTGAAATCTGACAACGCTGTGATATTGCCAAGAAGCAGAGCTTTTGATGACTATGCAACACTTGTATATTGATGAATGTTTAAGAAATACAACTTTTGGATTTTGAATTTGGCGCCTTACATTTCACCGGATAGTGTCGGGAGCAGCTAGCGCGCCGCTACTCCCTAAGTAGTTAACTATGCGTTCGAAGACTTTAGAGAGGCAGGGCAGGATGGATATAGGTCTATAGCAATTTGGGTCTAGAGTATCACCCCCTTTGAAGAGGGGGATGACCGCGGCAGCTTTCCAATCTTTAGGGATCTCAGACGACACGAAAGAGAGGTTGAGCAGACTGGTAATCGGAGTTGCAACAATGGCGGCGAATAGTTTTAGAAAGAGAGGGTCCAGATTGTCTAGCCCAGCTGATTTGTACGGGTCCAGGTTTTGCAGTTATTTCAGAACATCTGCTATCTGGATTTGGGTGAAGGAAAAGCTGGGGAGGCTCGGACAAGTAGCTGCGGAGCTGTTGGCCGGTGTTGGGCGGAGCCAGGAGGAAAGCATGGCCAGCCATTGAGAAATGCTTGTTAAAATGTTTGATTATCCTGGATTTATCGGTGGTGACCGTGATACCTAGCCTCAGTGCAGTGGGCAGCTGGGAGGAGGTGCTATTGTTCTCCATGGACTTGACAGTATCCCAAAACTTTTTGGAGTTAGAGCTACAGGATGAAAATTTCTGTTTGAAAAAGCTAGCCTTTGCTTTCCTGACTGACTGCGTGTATTGGTTCCTGACTTCCCTGAACAGTTGCATATCGCGGGGACTATTCGATGCTATAGCAGTCCGCCACAGGATGTTCTTGTGCTGGTCAAGGGCAGTCAGATATGGAGTGAACCAAGGGCTGTATCTGTTCTTAGTTCTACATTTTTTGAAAGGGGCATGCTTATTTAAGATGGTGAGGAAATTGCTTTTAAAGAACGACCAGGCATCTTCGACTGACGAAATGAGGTCAATATCCTGCCAGGATACCCGGGCCAGGTCGATTAGAAAGGCCTGCTCGCAGAAGTGTTTTAGGGAGCGTTTGACAGTGATAAGGGGTGGTCGTTTGACCACGGGCCCATAGCGGATGCAGGCAATGAGGCAGTGGTCGCTGAGATCCTGATTGAAAACAGCAGAGGTGTATTTGGAGGGCAAGTTGGTCAGGATAATATCTATGAGGGTGCCCATGTTTACAGATTTAGGATTGTACCTGGTGGGTTCCTTGATGATTTGTGTGAGTTTGAGAATTGACTCAAGACATTTCAGCTTTTTATTTTTAATTAATTTGTAAAAAAAATAAAAAATTACATGATTCCCCTTTGACATTATGGGGTATTGTGTGTAGGACAGTGACCAAACTGAATTTTATAAATTTTAAATTCAAGGGGTGTGAATACTTTTTGAAGGCACTATAATTCATGGGTTGTTTTAAATACTCATAAACGTGTGGTACATGTGTACATTTTCCTGTTTAAAAATACATATTGTTCAAAACAAACTGTTCAGATACTGTACTTGCTACTCTGCCTTGTACTTACTACTCAGTGGGCGAATAGGTAATGCGAACATTGCTTCGATTGTTTTCTCAGCTATTTGCTATGAAGGGGCACTACCCCAACGAAATCGCTGGATATCATAGCATAAATTAAAACAGCACAAAGTAAATGGATCTTCCTGAGATGCACAAATGTGTGTCCGTTCAGTCAGAACTTCTGGGTCTGCTCTAGTCTGCTCCTACCAATGAGTCTTTCACACCAGACGGCTTACATCCGCACATGAGACTAGATCTGCTCTATCAAGTACAGATGGCAATCAAGCAAAAAGCAAATTGTAATTAACTTGTACATAAAAAATTATAACAGTAATGGGAGCCTGGGACCTGACAAACTGGACAACTAGAATTAGCAAAAATAGAAATGCAACATGCAACAATGTCAGAGATTTTACTGAGTTACAGTTCATATAAGGAAATCAGTCAATTGAAATAAATTCATTAGGCCCAAATCTATAGATTTCACATGACTTGGAATACAGATATGCATATGTTGGTCACAGATACCTTAAAGAAAATGTAACAGTGTGGATCAAGTAACCAGTATCTGATGTGACCACCATTTACTTAATGCAGAGTAGAGTTGATCAGGCTGTTGATTGTGGCCTGTAGTCCCACTCCTCTTCAATGGCTGTGCGTAGTTGCTGGATATTGGTGGGAACTGGAACATGCTGTTGTACATGTCGATTCAGAGCATCCCAAACATGCTCAATGGGTGACATGTCTGATGAATATGCAGGTCATGGAAGAACTGGGACATTTTCAGCTTCCAGGAATTGTGTACAGGACCTTGTGACATTGGGCTGTACATTATCATGCTGAAACATGAGGTGATGGGAGCGGATGAGTGGCACAACAATGGTCCTCAGGATCTCATCACTGGATCTCTGTGCATTCAAATTGCCATAGATAAAATGTGTGTTCATTGACTGTAGTTTATGCCTGCCCGTACCATAATCCCACCACCACCATGGGGCTCTCTGTTCACAACGTTGACATCACAAAACTGCTCGCCCACACGATGCCATACACGCTGTCTGCCAACTGCCTGGGAAACTACCCGTGAAGAGAACACTTCTCCAGAATGCCAGTGGCCATCGAAGGTGAGCATTTGCCCACTGAAGTCGGTTACGACTCCAAACTGCAGTCAGGTCAAGACCCTGGTGATGACGACCAGCACACAGATGAGCTTCCCTGAGACGGTTTCTGACAGTTTGTGGAAGCGGTTTTTGACAGTTTCTTAGCTTGTGGAAACCCACAGTTTCATCAGCTGTCCGGGTGGCTGGTCTCAGGTGAAGAAGCAAGATGTTGAGGTCCTGTGCTGGCGTGGTTACAAGGGGTCTGCGGTTGTGAGGCTGGTTGGACGTACTGCCAAATTCTCTGAAACAACGTTGGAGGCGGCTTATGTTAGAGAAATGAACATTCAATTATCTGGCAATAGCTCTGGTGGACATTCCTGCAGTCAGCATGCCAATTGCACGCCCCCTCAAAACTATAGACATCTGTGATATTGTGTTGTGTGACAAAACTGCATATTATAGAGTGGCCTTTTATTGTCCCCGCACAAGGTGCACCTGTGTAATGATCATGCTGTTTAATAAGCTTCTTGATAAGCCACACCTGTCAGGTGGATGGATTATCTTGGCAAAGAAAAAACACTCACTTAGAGGGATGTAAACAAATTTGTTCACAACATTTTTGAGAAATAAGCTTTTTGTGCGTACAGAAAATTGCTGGGACCTTTTGTTTAAGCTCATGAAAAATATAGGACCAAATCTTTACATGTGGCGTTTATATTTGTGTTCAGTATATATAAAGATTCAAACTCAAAATGTATTATATTTCAACTCTTTATCTGACATGATACAAGTGTCTTCTTTTTTATGCCCACAACCATGTGTGTGAGGTGTATACCTTTGTTTTACAGTAGATTTGTTTAATACTAACAAGAAACCCTCTGTGTGACCCTGATTCAGCCCACTGAAGTAAAATTAATTATTACCCAAAAATGATTTGATATTGACATAAACACGTCTGCATTTGGCCTTTAAATAACATAATTTATGCAATTTATGTAAGCTTAGGATAATTGTCTGTAAGTGAGTGATTTTCTCCAAAGAAAACAACCACTGTGTAAGCCATTGAATCCAACCAAATATAGACACAAACCTAATAGTGCAATGCAAATGTGAAATGGTCTGTACCATTAATGTATACATAATGTACATTACACTTTGAATAAGCCTTCACTTAAAGTAATGTACATCATGTTATTATAAAATCAGTTGATGCACACCAAACACCCTTCTACATAAGGGTTATGTTCCAAATGGCACCCTATGGACCGTGGTCAAAAGTAGTGCACTAAACAGGAAATAGGGTGCCATTTGGGACGAAGGACTGCTCTTCATACTGCATGGAATAAAAGCATCTGCATGTTAAAATATTGATGTAGCGTGCAAGGAGTATTTTTTTCTGTATAAAGCACTTTTTGGGGGGAAAACTCATTCTGATTTGCTTGGCCTGGCTCCCCAGTGGGTGGGCCTATGCCCTACCAGGCCCACCCATGTCTGCGCCCCTGCCCAGTCATGTGAAATCCACAGATTAGGACCAAATGAATTAATTTCAATTGGCTGAATTCCTTTTTTTTAACTGTAAATCAGTAAAATCTTTGAAATTGTTGCACGTTGCGTTTATATTTGTGTCACCTTTCAGGAAACTAGGCGTATGTCGCTGGTCACTATTTCACAGCTGAGCCGTTTGAACGTAAACTTTTATTTTTTTTACAAAGATGCATTTTTTGGGGCAGAAATGCCTTCTCGATCATGTGAACTTTCATGTGCCTTAACTTCTTAGGGAGCGGCAGCAGAGGTGACGGTTTTGGAGAGTCTGGCGTGCCCAAAGTAAAATGCCTGCCACTCAGGCCCAGAAAATAGGATATGCACATAATTAGTACCATTGGATAGGAAACACTCTGAAGTTTCTAAAAGTGTTAACATAATGTCTGTGAGTATAACAGAACTGATATAGCAGGCGAAAACCAGAGGAAAATCCATCCGGAATTGCAGTTTTTTGTGACCTGTGCTCTGTTTGAGACTCTCCCCATTGACTTCAATGCAATCCAGCTACGAGATTGCAGTACCTATGGCTTCCACTAGATGTCAACAGTCTTTATACAAAGCCTGGAAGCAATAGCAGTGAGCAGAACGGATAGGTTGTCCTTTACCAGTTCCCTCGAGTCTACAGTTGTTCTAAAGAGCCCGCGCTCTGACCCACGCGCGGGGTGAAATAAAATGAATATATTGCAAATCCAATGGTAGGCTCACTTTATAATAACGATTATAAGTATTTTCCTATCGATTCCTACGTAATATTGACCAGAAACTAAACAAATCCTTTTCAAATATCCATATAAACTTGCGAATCTCTTCACGTTTCAATGGGCGATTCGACGTTGGATTTTCTGAACATAACGCGCCAACCAAACAGAGATTTATGGATTTAATAAATGACTTTTTCTAACAAAAGAACCATTGGATGTCTTCGTTGGACACTTGGGAATCCCTCAGCAGAAGTTCTTCGAAAGGTAAGGGATTTGTTTTAGCTGTGATATTGGTTTTGTGAGACCCTTCGCTGGTTTATGAATTTATGCTAAATGCATAAATATTAGAGGTGCTATCCTCAAACAATCAAATATTGTGCTTTCGCCGTAAAGCCTTTTTTGAAACCTGATAACGCTGTGATATTGCCAAGAAGCATAGGTTTTGATGGCTATGCAACACTTGTATATTGATGAATGTTTAATAATTCAACTTTTGGTTTTTGAATTTGGCGCTACATTTCACCGGGTAGTGTCGGTAGTGGCCTGTTAGCGCGCCGGTGCTCCCTAAGTAGTTAACTACTTAGGGAGTAGCGGCGTGCTAGCGGGCCACTCACGACACTACCCGGTGAAATGTAAGGCGCCAAATTCAAAATCCAAAAGTTGAATTATTAAACATTCATCAATATACAAGTGTTGCATAGTCATCAAAATCTCTGCTTCTTGGCAATATCACAGCGTTGTCAGATTTCAAAAAGGCTTTACGGCGAAAGCACAACATTTGATTGTTTGAGGATAGCACCCCACATATTTTCCACATTAGCATAAATTCATATCCAGCGCGGGTCACACAAAACCCATATAAGAGCTAAAACAATATCACTTACCTTTTGAAGAACTTCTGCTGAGTGCTTCCCAAGTGTCCAAGGAAGACATCCAATGGTTCTTTTGTTAGAAAAAGTCATTTATTATATCCATAAATCTCCGTTTGGTTGGCGCGTTATGATCAGAAAATCCACCGTTGAGTCGCCCATTGAACCGTGAAGAGAACAGGTTCAAATTATACCTATAAACTTTCTACAAACAAATCAAACATCATTTTTAATGTATCCTTAGGTATCCTTTTATGTATATTTACTGTAATATTTCAACCGGACGATAACGTGAACAATAGGAAAGGAAAATAAAGTGGAGCGCGTTCACAATCTCGCGCCCGTCAAACGTTGTAAACAAAAGTGGTCCCCTGACTACTTCCTCTTCCTATTTGTTCTGCTTACTGCTACAGCTTCCAGGCTCTGTATAAAGACTGTTGACATCTAGTGGAAGCCATAGGTACTGCAGTCTAAGTCCTAGTTAAAATACAAATGAATAGGCACCCTGGAGAAGAAGGTCATTTACAAAAAAAACTGCAAATCCGGATGGATTTTCCTCGGGTTTTCGCCTGCTATATCAGTTCTGTTATGCTCACATACATTATTTTAACACTTTTAGAATGTTTCCTATCCAATAGTACTAATTATGTGCATATCCTATTTTCTGGGCCTGAGTGGCAGGCATTTTACTTTGAGCACGCCAGACTCTCCAAAACCGTCACCTCTGCTGCCGCTCCCTAAGAAGTTAAGCCAGCCCCACCCATCTCTTTAAGGATTCACATGTGAGATCTTGTGCTAACCTGTGAGTAGTGTAGTAAAGATTAAGACTAAATGTGGTAAATGTAGTAGCCTACAATAAGGAAAAATTCCAGGTAAACAAAGTGTCCAGATAAAAATATTTTATAAACATTAGATGACGCTTACCCAGACAGAGTTGTCTAAATTGATTGTTCGTGAAATAATTTCTATAACACCCAGCCACATCTTGCTAAGTGGATGGGTCTCTACAGAAGGTGTAAACGGTACAGCCATTTGTATACATACAATCAGGGGTAAAGTGGCTGAGCAGCGGAATACAAAAAAATAGTAGCAACGTATGGCGTGTGTGTTAGGAGAGAGTTAAGTGAATAGAGGCTCTGTAGACGGTGCTAATGACTGGTCAGTCTGAACCTCGCATGTACAAGGGAATCTATATTAAGAGGGTGTGAACAATGCTGAACGGGTGTAGACAAAGGAGAGCTCTCTAGTAGCAGTACCAAAACATTGAAAGGCCTTTTAAAAAAAATTGAGGTTACAAGTTTATCAACTTCAAGGAAGAATTACTTTGCCATTGTTCCTAAAAAATGCAGTGTATGATATTCCATTTTGTAGCTCTGTGTCTCTGCTTTTATCCAATGTAAAAAACACAATTTCAAATTTTGCTACATATATCAGGTTTCAGGTAAGACCCAAGTGCAGACTGTGTTGAAGTAACAATGTTTACTGCAACAGGGGCAGGCAAATGACAGGGCAAGATGAGCAGGGGTCGATAATCCAGAGTTGTGGGGCCAAGGTACAGGACGGCAGGAAGGCCCAGGGTCAGGTCAGGCAGAGGTCGGTAATCCAGAGTAGGGGCAATGGGACAGCACGGCAGGCAGGCTCAGAGTCAAGACGGGCAAGGGTCAAAACCAGGAGGACGGGAAAAAGAGAGACTGGGGAAAAGCAGGCATTGAGACAAAATGCTGGTTGACTAGAACAAAAATGACGAACTGGCACAGACAGACAGAAAACACAGGTATAAATACCCAGGGGATTAGTGGGGAAGATGTGCGACACCTGGGGGGGTGGGGGACAAGCACAAGGATAGGTGAAATAGATCAGGGCGTGACACATAACCACGAATCAAGGTGGTCGTCCACATTTCTGTTCAGTATACATGACAGATGATTGAACTGTAACAAAACCGTTTGACATAGAAACACTGGATTTTCATTTTTTTTTTTTATGAAGTTGATTAATTTAGAAATTATGAAAAATAATAACAACATTCCACTAGGTCATTTGACTGCAGGAAAGGGATACATGCCTTACTGTAATAGTTTCCTATTAAATTCTCAAGGAATAATTTTACTAGAACTGTCTGGGAGTGATATGAGTGAGGGAACTAATTGGAGTGGCCTAATGGAGCATTCTTTGTTATTGGTCTATTACAGTTTTTTACAGTCGCTAGGACACATTTCTCAATACTTAGGTCACTTTTTCAAAACTCTTCACACAGTGAGCACAACAGAAGTATATGTGGGCTAAACTGTGGATCATTTATCATTGCTTTGGCACAAAATGCATTCAATGACTACATCTTTCAAATTACATTAACTCTTTTCTCACTTTGACACAACAACCGCCAAAACTCTGTGTACCTACAGGCCAATTTGCACATGCTTATATACTGTTTTCAAAACTGTTAAACTTATGTTCAAAACAATAACATAATACAAAACTGAATAAGACTGCAATTTGCTACATTTCTACAGTAATATTTTAATGAAATATATTTTAAATCTTAAAATAAAATGCTATAAAAACAATTGGACAATTGGACCAACCACAGCTGATTCTCATTGTAGATGAACATCTACACAGGTGTTACTCCTTCAATTTCATTACAAAAGGAGACAACTGCTGAATAGTTTTGTATTGTGATGTAAACATGGACCCAGCCAGAAATAGAGAAGTGGCTGAAAGAGGAAGAAGAGTTGCTGGGAGGGGGCGAGGAATACGTATGCGTGGTGGAAGAAGAATAAGAGGAAGATCAAGAGCTGTAGTCTCAGATGAGATCAGAGCTACTGTAATTGATCATGTAGTAAATCATGGTCTCTCAATGAGAGAAGCTGGTCAGAGAGTGCAGCCAAATTTGCAACGCTCAACAGTGGCATCTATTGTTAGAGTTTTCCGAAAACCAACAGGTAACTTGTATTCTGCAAGGGCATATGACTGAGTTGCACATTACAGAAGTAAATAGACTTGTGTGTAATTGCTTTTGCATTTCTGCTTAGGACTCAACGGTTACCTCACACAGGTGGGAGAGGAAGGATGCTCACTGATGTGCAGGAAACTGCCATTGTTGATATGGTCATCAGAAACAATGGCATAAAACTCACTGAGATTCGAGACAGAGTCTTGGCAGACAACGTTACTTTTGCAAATATTCACAGTGTAAGCATAACAACTATTTCTAGAGTCCTGAAAAAACATCAGGTCAGGATGAAACAGTTGTACACTGTGCCTTTTGAGAGGAACTCTGAACATGTCAAGCAACTCAGGAACCAATATGTCCAGGTAAGATCACAATAAAATACAGAACTGTTTTTAAACAAAACCAAACACACACAAAGACATATTTTTAGGTAATGTTTACTACTGTAACAGCTTATGTTGCCTTGTGGATTTATTTTAGAGAGTCATGGAGATTGAAGGCAGGCAAACACCCCACATTTTCATCTTTGTGGATGAGGCGGGTTTCAACTTGGCCAAAACACGGCGACGAGGGAGGAATGTGATTGGGAAGAGAGCCACAGTGGATGTCCCGGGCCAGAGGGGTGCCAACATCACAATGTGCGCAGCAATATCCACTGATGGACTGCTGTTACACAAACCACTAATTGGGCCATACAACACTGAACGTCTCCTTGCGTTCCTGCATGATCTCTATGGAAGGGTTGTGCTAGGTGAGGAAAGGGATGCAGAGAGAAGAAATCAGCCAACATTTATAATTGTATNTTATGACCACCATCCACATGATCAAATGTCCCTCCTGGATGCAATGAATGCTGGATGCCTGGACATATCAGCAGAAGATTGCCTGGGATGGATCAGGCATGCCAGAAGATTCTTTCCTAGGTGTATTGCCCTAGATGACATAAGATGTGATGTGGATGAGAACCTGTGGCCAAATGGAGAAGACCGGGTAGATTAGCATTACTATTGTATCTGTATCAGTTGATGGTGTGTATACAACCTCTTGTATTTTGGAATTACTCACTGCAAAAAAATAAAAATAAATAAAAGACATAAAATATATTGAAGCATTCTGCATCATGTCTGATTCATTCCAGTAACATATATTGCAGTGAATTATAAACAGAGATGTGTCCTTGTTTTACACAAGAAAACATTGTATAATGCTACATGTTGTTAGTGTTTTTTAGGTCATTGTTTTGTGGGTGACAAAGTGTGTTTGTTGGCTGTCAACCTTTTGCTAGTGTTGTGGAAGAATGTGTTGATTTGAGACATGTATGAAGTGATTTGGTAGTTTTAGTGCATTTTGAATGTGAAATGAACTGCTGTGCCGAGCTGAAAGTTGGTTAGGAGAACTGTGTGAAGAGTTTTGAAAAAGTGACTTAAGTATTGAGAAATGTGTCCTAGCGACTGTAAAAAACTGTAACTTAAATCACCTGGTGATGTCAGCAGGCAAGCCAAAACACCACCCATGCAAAACCTTCTGAGAAGGTCGTGTGTAAAGGGGGTCCTGTGTATTTTTCAACTAGCAACTGTCAGGAAATCATAGTGATAAATGTTTTTTTAACACTTTTACAGTGTTAGTTTCATCAGCTGTTGTACAATATCTAACAAAACTCTGGGAAAATAGAATTTTGACTGCACTGGGCCTTTAATGGGTAGGTACATACCATTAATAAAAATGGCCACTGAACAGCCAGGGAATATTACAGTGTCCCTTTAACATTGAGCAGAATAAATTATTCAGGCCATTAAATAAACAACACAGCATTACTTATTCAATCAACCCCCAGTAAACATGGTGAAACAACATGTCCCCCATCAGGGCTGTGATACAGTAAATACTGCTAGGAGGTTAATTACCAACACAACCTTTATTTTCCCTCTCACTGTCATTTTTCTCCCAGTGGCGAGGTGAGGATGGTGAGGCCTAGAAAAACACATACATGGCTTGAGACAGCACTGCGGTGAAAGTCAGGGATATGGGGACATTAAATCCGAGAGCCTGGTGAGATACAGATCATAGGGTATGTCAATATGTAGCCAGTTAGGTTGCAAAAACAACCATTCTGGATTAGATGGTTGGTCTCCACAGTGGCTATAGGCTACAACATCCCCCCAAGCCCAGCAGCCACAACACGTCAGGCCTGGATTGGTGAGTATGAGTACATGAGTGATTTTGTGTGTGTGTGTGTGTGTGTGTGTGTGTGTGTGTGTGTGTGTGTGTGTGTGTGTGTGTGTGTGTGTGTGTGTGTGTGTGTGTGTGTGTGTGTGTGTGTCAATGGTGTGTATTCATGGATGTCAAAAGATAGACCAATATTTTTTTTTTTAAAAGACACAATTATTTACCTTTAGTCTCTATGTGTTTAATAATTTTCCTTCAATTCGCAAGAGGCTGAATATATCTCACCGGAGAAAGCATCTTACTAAGTGAAAGAGCACCCCTTTGCCTCTATATGTGGAGCCCATCTAGGCCTATCTGATGCTGTCTGTTCAAAGAGAGTTTGATTTTGTTGTCGCCAGTAGCATTGAATCCAAGGGAAGCCAGCGAGCATTTCGCGTCCCTTGATAAATAAAATAATAGCCAATCAGCGTTGAGCTAAGCTGAGTGAGCTCAACTGTTAATGGTCTTGGCGCACCCCAAGTGTTAATGGAAGCCAGTTTGGATTTGGCTTCACACCAATCACATCACATTGAGAGCAAAATGTCAAATGACAGAATTTTTGTTGTCCTCCGATGGCTAGCTAGCTAGCTAAAATTGTCCCTTTCCTAAATTAGTCATTGATGGAGATAAGGATTTGGACTTGTGGGTTTTACTTAATTCTCTGTACTGGCCAATGATCATAACAGCAATTCTGATCCAACCATAAATTCATACCGTGCCCCTGGCCTGAGAAGTTGAAAGTTCACTATGTAGCTAGAAGTAGTAGGCTAATGTTAACTATCTGGGTCATCCTTGCCCTTGAAAGGAAGCTAGGCTAGCGAGCAATCAAAAGCGTACTGTATGACGAGTCATATAACGTTTCGTCAATTGGCATTTCTCTACAAGTAGTGTGAGTCAACATGTTTTTTCTACTAGCACGAACGCAAGCACACACACAAATACAAAGAAATCAGAACCATGGACAGCCAAATCATATGACTGGAATAAATTGTTTTTGGAATCTGTTTAGTTGTCACTGTATTAGACTAAGCATAGGTGATTTGATGATGTTGAAATGTTGAAGTTCAAATGGTGCTGGAATAGTGAAGCCAGCTCCTGTTTTCTTTGTGACTTGTGGTAATTCTCTGTGGGTCTAAGTCAATAGTTGTTTAGTAGTCCAAAAATATTGGAAAAATGTACTTGCTTGACCATGCTGTAGGTCATGTTTGTTATATGCAATATGCTTTGTGGACTTCACAGGACTGAGGTTGCTCTCCGGTTTTGTGACGAAACAAAGGTGTGGTTGAATTTATTCTGACACATTGTCTTCTTATTGTCTTGGCTTTAGGCCTATAGATCACGGTTGCAAGTTATATGAACTAACAGGTTTTAAAGAGCAAACAACACAATTATCACAACCCATAGGTTGTAATATGGTGTTTTTTGCTGACTTGGCTTCCCCAGTGATTTTAGCCACGCACCACTACTGGTGTGTGTGTATGTGTGTGGAAATCCTGGATTTCCCCAGACACCGCTTGGCATAGAGGTCCTAAACTCATGGATGGCAGGGAGCTCGGCATCAGTGATGTCCTTGGCCGTCCGCAACACCATCTGTAGCACCTTGCAGTCGAAGGCAGTACAGTTGCCAAGATGCTCTCAATGGTGCAGCTGTAGAACTTCGTAAGCGACATCAGCGGTCACTTAGGCCCCCCCCCCACCACCGTTTCGAGTTAGAATACACAAGGTTATCTCTTCTTATGTCAATCACTGAAGGTCACTCAATTAGCCCATGTCAGCTATGGGCTAATTGTGCCCAGTGGCCCTGACCTCACTCTTGGTCACTCTTACTCAGATATCATATTAAAATGTCTCGCCGACCTATGGCAAAATGAGTAAATTTGCATGAAATTAGTTATAAAATTGTAAAATGTTTTTTCAGACTCATGGCAAAAGAATTGCAGAAAATGTAATTCACAACGCTGTCAAGAGAGGGGGCCATTAAAATAGAGAGGTAGGGGGCCCCCCAACCAAATCTTGCTAATGGCCTGTCATGCTAAATAATGTCCCCCAGCCAAAAAGTGCCCCCCCCCCCCCGTCACAATGGGATTCGATAAACTATTAGCGTCCGAAGCTATATCAACAGTGTGATAACCTAATGATTCAAATTTTCGAATTACAGCCTAAAGGACGTTCTTTTCATCCCTGCTATGTGAACAAGTCTGATTTCCACCACAATCTCGCTGTTTAAACAAGTTTTGTTTTGCTAATAAAATTAAAACATTACTTCAAACTACTTTTGGGTACCTTGTTAACATTACAACATGAAATCCATGTCTTAAATGTTACTACGTTTTGGAAACAGCAAAGAAAACGTGTAATCTGCCTGACACATTAAAGTTACTTACCTTAGAGATCACAAATTAAGATTATTTTACACTCCATTCATCCATTTGATTTATACACTTTGATATTTTTTTGCTACAGTTGTGTCATTAATATATTTTCACAGATTTCTGTACACTCACATGGCTTTCATAGACTTAAATACTGAATTCTGGTGTGTGGAATATAGAGGAGGTGGTTGCTGTGTAGGTGGGTGGGAGGTTCTGCCTGTCACTTGTTCTCAACAGGCAGCCAGTCTCGGAAGGCGTACTTGAAGAGGGAGACTGCAAATTCCAGGCACTGCTGCTCTCTTTGTTCTCAGTGTTTGCGGTGCTAGTGTTTTTAGTTAATCTGTGTATCTCACATAGAAGAAGAAGAAGAAGAAGAAGAAGTTTTATTTATATAGCGCCTTTCCATAGCTCAAGGTCGCTTTACATTGCACATTACAATACATTCAGAACACCCACACATACATCGCAGTCACATAGGATACACACTACCCAAAATGCATGTCAAACAGATATGTCTTCAACTGGATCTTGAATGCACCCACGGATGAGGTATTGCGTAGTGTAAGAGGTAGTGAATTCCATAATTGAGGAGCATTAACACCAAATGCCCTCCCACCTACAGTGGACAACCGGAAACGAGGGACGGTCAACAAACCAAGTTCAGCTGATCTAAGGGACCGAGCAGGGCGGTAAGGATAGAGTAAGTCAGAGAGATATTGGGGAGCAAGACCATTTAATGCTTTAAAAGTTAGCAGTCAGAAGCAGCATGTCCAGATTTGTGTCAGTGATTATGTCATTCAATACTGATGCTTTAGTAGTTAGAGAGCGGGTGTTCAACAGCGCACATCGCAGGTCTGAAGATGAGCCTCTGCAAGTTCGGAGGTCCGGATCAGAGCGCAATGATCTTAGATTTCCAAAGTTAATGGATCGATTTTCCAGCTGGGTTGTGCCCGACGCACGGGTGTTGGTAGAGACAACCGGAATATTATTGGAGGACGAGTGGTGATAATTCCGAAGTTTCTTCCGCGATCGATGTATATAGCGCGGTCGGCGTAAAACTCCAAGTTGTTCACACCATTTATAGGTGNCAGCCAGTGACGTTTGACCAGTCATTTTCAGCGCGAGATATTCAAATGCTGTAACGTCATGAAACTCTATCTTGGAAATTTTAATAGTCTCACGGCAAACTACAGCCAGCCCTCCACCTCTACGATGAAGACGCGGCTGAGAGAAGTAGATGTACCCAGGCGGAGTTAAGAGGTTCAGGTTGAAAAGGTCGTTAGGCACCTGCCAGGTTTCAGTCAGAAGCAGCATGTCCAGATTTGTGTCAGTGATTATGTCATTCAATACTGATGCTTTAGTAGTTAGAGAGCGGGTGTTCAACAGCGCACATCGCAGGTCTGAAGATGAGCCTCTGCAAGTTCGGAGGTCCGGATCAGAGCGCAATGATCTTAGATTTCCAAAGTTAATGGATCGATTTTCCAGCTGGGTTGTGCCCGACGCACGGGTGTTGGTAGAGACAACCGGAATATTATTGGAGGACGAGTGGTGATAATTCCGAAGTTTCTTCCGCGATCGATGTATATAGCGCGGTCGGCGTAAAACTCCAAGTTGTTCACACCATTTATAGGTGTCCGGAGCCAATCGGAACGATCCTTTAAATGTTCTGAGATGAGCTGCAGAGAATTGTAGAGCCATCTCGGGGAAACTAATTTGATTCACGTCATTCAAAGACAGCACAAACCAAAAAAGACCAAAAAACAAAGCCTGCAAATGGATATGTGACGACATGACCGGTGATGTCCAACGTGACCTGCAACAACAATTTATCGGTTTAAACTACGTTAGCCAGAAACCGTATCAGACCCAAAATCCACACAATCCACAGAAGGGAAGGCTACCCAACCATAGCAAGGATTGACACAACAAAATGATAAAGAGAGGGGAAACTCACAGTACCAGATGTCGCGAGGGATATGAGGATAGGAATGGAGAGGGCTCGTAGCCGAACTGTGTGACAGGATCACGAAAACAGCCAGGTCAGTTATCCAAAAACTATTTAAGCGTGTAAATAGTCCAGTGTATACTCCAGGAAGTGTTTCGATGGTGTAAAATAGTCCAGTGAGTAATCCAAGAAGATCGATTCCAAGAAAAAACATATCCAAAATACAGACGTGACAACAGCAAACAAACGGGTACCAGCGTGAAGCGGCAGCACAGGTGCGCCTAGCGTTCTCACACCGGAAGAGAATCACGAATCAGGGTCAGGAGATAGGACGACATATTATGTGCCCAGTATGATAGAGCAATAAAACGTTCTTAGCTGATAATGACAACATGACAATGATAGTAGCTGTAGGTGATGTAATGAAAAGTTGGAGGGTGGTTGGTAATGGAGGACATCAGGTGGATATATTCACCTTAACAAATCTTGACCCCAGCTAGGAGCGAAAGAGCAGCGAGGTTTCAAAGGTCTCGCCTTCCTTTCATCCTTCTTCCAAATGTAATTCGCCCGGATGACGAAGAACTTCAGAATCCCCTTCTTGATTCTGCTCCGGTAGCTCTCCTGTTTCTTCTGCGCGTTGTCGATGCTCAGTCTCACCTTGATTGATATCAGGAATAAATGAAATGATATTTCATATTACAAATACATTTCTCACATATCTCTTGGAGGGCCTGGACAATCAATTTTACCTGGTCAAAAACCTCCACATCCTTCTCTGGTCCGTGCCTGAAGGTAGTCCTTGAAGGCGTTCTGATCTGATTCGACAACTTCCACCAAATCAGATGGGGTTTCAGTGATCTGAAAGTAGGTTATACAAAAATAGCAATAGACAAACAACACTAAGTCAATCACAAATTTGAAATACAGTATATACAACTATTGTTCACCTCAGTCAAAAGCTATTGCTCCCATCCGTACTCGGTGGAGGCCTGGAAGCTGCTTTTGTGTGCAAAGAGAATTACCTTCATGTTGTTCTCCCATCGTCCCTGGTACCCGTCAAGGGACTTACCCATGGCAGTCTTGAGGGTCTGATTGGTCCATTCACCAAACCTGGAGGAGGATGTAGGAAAGCTATATCAATTGACAATGTAAGATATTGAAATATTTCAGATTATGTACCATGGAAAAACATAAACAAAACATTGGTGTCAGAATACAACCTAGAACATCCGTACCTTGTTCCAGTGTTCACTAAAGATAATCTCAGGGGAACCATGGGTGTTGAAGATGTCCATCATCACCTTGGAGGTGGCCTCGCCAGTCTCGTCCTTGATGGGTATTATACAAAACATACATTTTTTGGGGTACCAAGAACACTTTTTAATGCGTTACAGATTTAGAAATCTAAATTCCGAAATCTAAATTTAGGAATTTAGATTTAAGCACATTTTCTTCCTTTACTGACCTTAATGGGTTTGGCCGTCAGACACCAGCTGTTGCCATTCCTGGATTTCGTGAAGGGTCTGATGAGGTCCACCCCTAATAAAGTGTTAGAGAGAAGATTACCTCACATTCTTGAACTCTGCTGTGGTGAAATAAAGCAACCATTACAAAACAACATATTAGGGCAAAATTTGAATTGGGACACTTACCGATCATGTGCCATGGAGAAACAACTTTGATGTGCTTCAACTCCGGCGCCGCAGTCTTCATCCTCTCAAACTTCTGGCAGACTAGACAGGGTACTGACCTTTAAGCAAAAAGAGACCGATCTAAACATTGTGTGCTCTCTGATATGACATTCATTGAAATCATATAATTTCATATATAATAGAATGTGATTTATAAACAAAAGGTTATTTCACTTGCCCAGCTGTCCACCTCCTTCACAATTCCCTGTCAGAAGAAGCGTAAGTTGATTTTGGCAATCATGTGCTTTATGGCCAGCATGCATCTCGGTCAGCACGGCCTCCTTCTCCTTACTAAAAATCACCCTCCTGTGTGGCTGGACATCGTTCCCCCGTAGGTACATGTGATTGCCTAACAAGTTGGAAGAGACCAGTTGTTGAAACACTCAAGTCTAAGTACATTTTCACTGCTGTCTTTCTCTTTCTCTCTCTTTCTGTCTGTCTTCCACTCACTTCCCACCTCTCTCTCTCCCTCTCTCACTTTCATCCTTTCTTTCTCACTCTCATCCTCTCTCTCCACCTCTCTCTCTCTCTCTCTCTCTCTCTCTCTCTCTCTCTGTCTGTCTATAGAAGACACCTAGTTAAGAGCATTTGGAATAACCAAAATTGCTAACACCTATCCATTTGATTGATCACGTTTAACTTACAGCTAGATACCTCAGTATGACAGACATAGCAGCCACCACTGATGTCGTTATGAGGGGAGGACGGCTCATAATAATGGCTGGAGTGGGGTCAATGGAATGATATCAACCATATGGAAACCACGTGTTTGATACCATTCCATTGATTCCATTCCAGACATTATGAGCTATCCTCCCCTCAGCAGCCTCCACTGAACTATATGTTTCGCTAGCAACATGTAGATGAGCAACTAGCTAGATGGAAAATGGTTGTTGTAAAATGGTTGTACATAGCTAAAACTGTTCAGTCATCTAATAGAAGTTAACTGCCTAATGTTACCATGAATTGTGAATTTCTCTGAATGTTGCGCATTTGTCGAGATCAGTGGTGCCTTCATAGTACTTTGCCTGGTTGGAAAGATAAAATAAAATCTCCTCGAGGGATGCCATTGAAGTGCAAGCTACATACAAATAGAAAGCTACAATAACAGTTACAGTACCTAGCTAGGAAGCTAACATTAGCTAAATAAAACTATCTTGCTAGCTAGCTAGGCAGGCTGAGGTAAATAAGTACAGTAGCTACCCAACGTCAATCTAATAACAGCTTAAAGAATGTATTCCTATTTAACAATATGTTCTTCTATGAAGACAAATATATGGTAAAGAAAGAGTGTTCTCTTTCCAGTCTTTTCCATCCTCTGAAGCAGCAGAGGTAGTCAGCAGGTAGTCTCCGTCAATTCTGAGGTAATAATCTTGTGCGGACTGAGCGAGCACTTATGACGTGAAATAGAACTAGAAATGCCTGTGTTCTCCCTCCTTCCCTACCTGGTAAAAAAGAGCCAAGCAACCAGCATAGCAACAGATGCTTTGGTTCATTACGTTACCCGGTCAGAATTTACAAGTTCTAGCAACAGCCCTAGCAACGGAAGCTAGAACTCATCGAATCCCATTGTGACGCGGGGGAGGGGGGGGGCACTTTTTTGGCAGGGGGGCACTATTTGGCATGACAGACCTACAAAAGGCTAGGACCGGCCCTGGGCACCATTATTCCCTCTTCATGACTGAGCCCCTTGGATGTGGATGGGGGAGTGTTCCCTGTCCCCCAAGGAAAATAAAAACTGCCACTCCAAATTCGCTGCACTCACTACAATCACAATTTAACCAACACCCAGAATTTGTTGTGACTACCTGGACCTACCATTTGGTTTTAAAGTATTAAAACTACTGTAAACAATATGATTTGAATGGAAATTATTATAATATACATGAAAAGGTGAATGTAAGAAGTGTACATCATTTCAAATAGGCTGCATGTCATATTAAAACGCATAAAATCACTCTAAATAGGTCAGGAGCCAGACAGGGAGCCGAAGAAGGAACATAAAATATAAGGGCACAGGGCGAGACACAGATGCAGACACGGGAGGCAGATGGTTTGAGTCTCTGATATTTAGGGGCAGGCAAGAGAATGGTCGTGGACAGGCAAAATATCATAACAATGTCAGAGTCCAGGAGGTACAGAGTGGCAGGCAGGCTCGAGGTCAGGGCAAGCAGAATGGTCAGGCAGGCGGGTTCAGAGTCAGGGCAGGCAAGGGTCAAAACCGGGAGGACTAGCAAAAGAGAGATAAGAAAAAGCAGGAGCACGGGAAAAACACACTGGTTGACAAGACAAACTGGCACAGAAAGACAGGAAACACAGGGATAAATACACCAGGGAAAATAAGCGACACCTGGAGGGGGTGGAGACAATCACAAGGACAGGTGAAACAGATCAGGGCGTGACAGGAAATGAATTATTTAGGCTATATTATTTATTTATTTTTTGTCTACAAAGAAGTCAACAAAGAAATACATTGTGAAGCATTTGCGAGTTTGACAAACTTGGCTGGTAGGGAGCCAGGGACATTAAGCACTCAGCATTTAAACAACATTTCATTGTATTAATTATCTAATTGCACTATATTCTATACACGTCAACGGTCTTGGCTAAATGACTCTATAAAGGCATTTTGTGTAATACAGTGAGGGGAAAAAGTATTTGATCCCCTGCTGATTTTGTATGTTGGCCCACTGACAAAGAAATGATCAGTCTATAATTTTAATGGTAGGTTTATTTGAACACTGAGTGACAGAAAAGCAACAAAAAAATCGAGAAAAACGTGAAAAATGTGTTAAATTGATTTGCATTTTAATGAAGGAAATAAGTATTTGACCCCCTCTCAATCAGAAAGATTTCTGGCTCCCAGGTGTCTTTTATACAGGTAACGAGCTGAGATTAGGAGCACACTCTTAAAGGGAGTGATCCTAATCTCAGCTTGTTACCTGTATAAAAGACACCTGTCCACAGAAGCAATCCATCAATCAGATTCCAAACTCTCCACCATGGCTAAGACCAAAGAGCTCTCCAAGGATGTCAGGGACAAGATTGTAGACCTACACAAGGCTGGAATGGGCTACAAGACCATCGCCAAGCAGCTTGGTGAGAAGGTGACAACAGTTGGTGCGATTTTTCGCAAATGGAAGAAACACAAAAGAACTGTCAATCTCCCTCGGCCTGGGGCTCCATGCAAGATCCCACCTCGTGGAGTTGCAATGATCATGAGAACGCTGAGGAATCAGCCCAGAACTACACGGGAGGATCTTGTCAATGATCTCAAGGCAGCTGGGACCATAGTCACCAAGAAAACAATTGGTAACACACTACGCCGTGAAGGACTGAAATCCTGCAGCACCCGCAAGGTGCCCCTGCTCAAGAAAGCACATATACATGCTGTCTAAAGTTTGCCAATGAACATCTGAATGATTCAGAGGACAACTGGGTGAAAGTGTTTTGGTCAGATGAGACCAAAATGGAGCTCTTTGGCATCAACTCAACTCGCCATGTTTGGAGGAGGAGGAATGCTGCCTATGACCCCAAGAACACCATGCCCACCGTCAAACATGGAGGTGGAAACATTATGCTTTGGGGGTGTTTTTCTGCTAAGGGGACAGGACAACTTCACCGCATCAAAGGGACGATGGACGGGGCCATGTACCATCAAATCTTGGGTGAGAACCTCCTTCCCTCAGCCAGGGCATTGAAAATGGGTCGTGGATGGGTATTCCAGCATGACAATGACCCAAAACACACGGCCAAGGCAACAAAGGCGTGGCTCAAGAAGAAGCACATTAATGTTCTGGAGTGGCCTAGCCAGTCTCCAGACCTTAATCCCATAGAACATTTTTGGAGGGAGCTGAAGGTTCGAGTTGCCAAACGTCAGCCTCGAAACCTTAATGACTTGGAGAAGATCTGCAAAGAGGAGTGGGACAAAATCCCTCCTAAAGTGTGTGCAAACCTGGTGGCCAACTACAAGAAACGTCTGACCTCTGTGATTGCCAACAAGGGTTTTGCCACCAAGTACTAAGTCATGTTTTGCAGAGGGGTCAAATACTTATTTCCCTCACTTTATCATATCTAGGGCGATCCTACTTAGTGTTGCTTAGGGCACTTTCCTAAGATGATAACTACATGATAATTCTACAGCTGTAAGGCACTAGTTTCGGACAGTCTACAGGGATGATCCATGGACCTCTGGGAAGAAACTGGTAATTAATGTAGCTGTAGAGTCAAAGGGGCGTCAGGGTACATTTTCATCTTTACCAAGGCTGTTATTTTGCTCGAACCCTTAAGTGATCCTAGTATAAATCCTCATTAAGTGTTCCGTTGTATATGGGCTTTTATGCTTACACAAGAGCACATGTCAAGGGAAAGAAAACCAAGTATCCTGGCAGGCTGCAACCTGTTCTGAATGAGTCTGACGTCATCAGATAATTTCCATGTCAATGACCGTGTGTCAGTAAGAATCGGTGCCGACCTCAAGCCGTATGCCAAGGGGACGTGTAGTGGTTTTACTACAAGTCAATGTGTCTTACACCATTGTAGTGGCATAGATATGAAGGAGTCTATTTCATAGCTATGGTATCCACAGAGGAGCTAACCTCACGACGGAAATACTCTATAAGTATTGAACCAGTCGTACGTGGTGTGATCATGGTTCATGACTAACTAGTACCCGCAAAACACCAGTCTCAACGTCAACAGTGAAGAGGCGACTCCGGGATGCTGGCCTTCTAGGCAGTTCCTCTATCCAGTGTCTGTGTTCTTTTGCCCATCTTAATTTTTTTTTTTTATTGGCCAGTCTGAGATATGGCTTTTTCTTTGCAACAGCCTAGAAGGCCAACATCCCGGAGTCGCCTCTTCACTGCTCCAGCCTTTGGGAGTCTCGCTCTGCGCTCGGGTCGAATTGGCACGATCCGCTCCTAGCTCCACTCCAGCTCAGCTCCACTCACATAATCTGAATGGTGGACAACATGGACAACATGAATCAGGACAGTGAGTGGTGAATGGGGGTGACTGTCAGTGCTTAATTTGAGCCAGATCTTACCGGAACAGGATCTGGCACCTCTCAGATTTGACTTTGTTTGTTCCGGCACCTATTTGCCACCTCCGGTACCTCTCGCGGCATGATTTATTATTATTTTCACTATTCGCACTGTAGACATTCTAATAAAAGCGACCAGCGTTAAATCAATCCTCATTATTTCTCCCGCCCCCCAGAAAGATCATCATGTAAAAGCACGGTGATCCTTCTGTTTAACCATCCTATCCTGCCACACTGATTCCAGACCTGCTCTCTTATTTGTGCATAGAGGTTATGGGGAGGGCCGGTGGGGTAAGTAACTGATCTTGACACAGGTCTTGGTAGTGGTGGTCAGTTAGTGAAGAGGTCCCTACGTAATCACGTTACGTAACCTAGGCTAGTCGTCTCCCTACTGAATTTGCATCGTGGGAAAGCCAAGTAAAAAATGGATATGAAAAGGCAATCGAGTTTGATGACATTTTTCAAGTCCAAAAATCCAGAGGAAGATGATGATTAGAACCCAGAACGAGTCAGAGAACTGTCAGTGCCAGAGGAAAGGAGTGAGGGGCAAAATGCTTTAGCTAACAGCGCTGCTAATCCCGCCAGGTCAGCATCACCACTGGCACCTCCATTAGCTAGTAGGCCTACTAGCGAGTCAGACTCAGTGGGACAGAGAGATGGGGAGCTGTGGGGGAGGGGGGAAGTGCATCCCTTGATGAAGTGCTCGGAGCAGGTGCAATTTGCCGTTCAAGATCAAGCAAACGTATAACCCCCTAGGGAGCTTGGGTCTAGAAACTACTGGAGGGATTAAACTAGCAAAATATTGGGTGGGATGTACAGTAAATTAGCATCCTATATCTCAGACATAAAAAAACTAAAACAAAGAGCCCTCAGAAAAAAGGTTTTTGAACATGCCCGAAACTAAAGGCACATTTGGTGGCAGCAAGCCTTGTAGACAAGGCTAAAGAGTTCACCCAGGTTATAGTTAACACTCAAAATGAAAGAATAGACACTGCAGCCCATGTTGAGTCTTCAGAACAGCATTAGAAGGAGGCTGAACGTCACAGCCACAGGCCCGCTCATGGCTTTGAGCAAGAACTTGACTCTCAGGAGTTAAATGAACTTGACATAGGGAAAGTCATTGTTCTTCCTATTATCACATAGGCAGGAGGCCTAAATATTCTCTTATGTGTGTTCTGCTGTAACCTACATTGATTTATTTTATTTGAAGTTATATTCCAATATTATGATATTTGTTCTACTGCTAAATTATATGAAATTCAGGTCTTGTAAGCCCCACAGCTGAGTATGTGTACATATGCGTATGGCGGGGGTTCTTCAGTGTCGTCTATAAATGTTTCTGTACATTGATGTCTAGAAATGTAGGCTATAACAAATTCGGACTTGTGTAAGCCCCGCAGCTATACTCAAGTATGTGGGCATACTGCAGTGACGTCTAAAATGCTTTGAATTATTCAGCACCTTGGAGAGTGCTGTCCATTTCACCACCATAGACAGTAGGCTACTTGGCTGTTTACTCTGTCTGCTAAGCTGCCAAATCGTGTTTGACACTTTTTTTTCTCAATGTGTTCCGTTACCTTTTGTTTACTAAGCCCTACTTCCGCCATACCTTACTTCATTGATAACTTATAGATGTACCAGATACCAGACCTGGTCTCAGGGGGAGATTACTTAGGAGATCAATTTGATTTCCACTGAGTTGGGTTGATCTGCTTTTAGTTTTTTTGCACCTTAGAGGAATTGGTTCCTCTAGGGCATTTCAAATGGCTGTTAGGGGACTTTTTTACTGAAGAATGTGTCTGTTTTTTAAGATTGTGTTTTGCTTCTCATGTATTCTTGTGTATAATAACATGTACTGTAGTTTAATGTGTATTGTATTTTGATGTGTATTGTTGTGTTAAACAGGGCTCATCTTGAAAAGATACCTTGGTCTCAGGATGGAGTTCCAGTTAATATAAAGGTTAAATAAAAACAAAATATGTCTAGTAACTGCTTAACAGTGCCAAATAAAGCACATACTGAACTTATTATAATGACATTGTAAACTATAAGAAGCTTATATGTGGATTGTATTGTATAGGGACCCCTGCAGTAATATGATACTGAAAAGCCCTAATAAAAAGATACCATGGCATACCATAATATTATTATTTTACCACCACTTCACTATTTTTTACATTTAATCATACAGTATTCAAATGTTAGAAGATATTTTAGGGTTATATATCCTTATTCAGAGAACCTGTGGGTTCGTCTCAATAGTATTTAAATGGCACCATATTGCCTACATAGTGCACTGCTTTTGACCAATAGACCTGCATTATGTAGGGAATAGGGTTCCATTTGGGACAAACATCCTTCCTTTCGGAGGGAGGCACATTGTGCTTCACTGTCAATCCTCTCTTTCATAGAACTGCTGGAGTGGGGTGCAAACGTGGCAAAGTAGGGCATATTAAAAAGGTAATTTAATTTAGAATTCACTGCAGCTTTATACCGAAATGAATATCAACTTACTCCATACCTGAGTCGACACTCTCTCTCTGACACTCACAGAACTTTCAGATAGATTAAAACTCTTCTCAACCACTAATAATTACCCTATAATTTATAAAATATGTCAAATCAAATTAAATCAAATTGTATTTGTCACATGTGCCGAATACAACAGGTGTAGTAGACCTTACAGTGAAATACTTATTTACAAGCCCTTAACCAACAATGCAGTTTTAAGAAAAATAAGTGTTAAGTAAAAAATAGATAAGTAAAAAATTAAAGAGCAGCAGTAAAATAACAGTAGCGAGGCTATATACAGGGGGTACCGGTACAGAGTCAATGTGCGAGGGCACAGGTTAGTCAAGGTAATTGAGGTAATATGTACATGTAGGTAGAGTTAAAGTGACTATGCATAGATAATAAACAGAGAGTACCAGCAGCGCATTCTCATTGTCCTACAGTACACACTGTCCCCATTCACATCACATTGTCCAAATTAATTAACACATTCACTTTTTCCTAATTTTTACTACTACTCTGACTTTGATTATAGCTACTTTATTCCGGAAAAATTTACTTACTATGACTGAGATGTGTGGTTGTCTCACCTAGCTACAGTATCTTAAGATGGATGCACTAACTAAGTCACTCTGGATAGTAACGTCTGGTAAATGACTAAAATGTAAGCTTCAGGGGTTAAGTGATTGTATGACACACGTAACTTTCAGTTTGAAACAATTTAACCATTAGAAATTCTCAATAAATCAAGTATGTTAGGGGGGAAATATTAATATTCTTCAACACTACTGTACAACCCCCCCCTCCCCACACACACTCAAACACCATCACGTTGGTTGTCCAAATGAAGAACACATTATACCCACTCACATCACGTTGTCCAAATTAAGCACACATAGCTACAGGGGTTAAGTGCCTGTACATAGTTAGTGCATGTACAGTGCTGTCCTGAACATGCATCCTCTCAGAACGTTAATGTCATGAAATGCATTATTCATTGACAAAGATTCTCCGACAGAAGCAGGCTCTGATAAAAACATTAACAGCTTGTCTACAGAAAGATTAATGCTTCCACAATGGCCCAACAGAGAGCTCCCATAGATGCTCTCATTCTCCTACAACATTAATGATAATCATTATTTTCCCTTTGTTGATCATGGTTGCACACCAAAAGACACCTTATTCGCTACATTATACCCTATTCCCTATAGGGCTCTGGTCAAAAGTAGTGCACTATATAGGGAATAGTGTGCCATTCGGGACGTATCCCTCAACACGCTTTTAGCATTAACATGAACATATTACAGTCATACTATCTTTCAAATATGTTGGGGAAGATGTAAGTTGTGCAACTGTAGAGCAAGCCAGGCTTTTTAGTGCCATTTTGCTCACATTGCTTCCACTATGAGAGAAACATGAAAACTCACAGCGTGAATCTGACAATCTGAACAAACGAACAAACGAGCGCTCTCCAAAGCCAACAGTATGGACTTTCAACGTTACATCACATCAACCATTCTATTCGTTACTTTTTCATTGTCTGTCCCCTTTGAATTACATAAAGCTCATCAACACGGCCTGTATTTACAAGACATCTCAGTCAGAATAGGACAGCTGATCTGGGATCCGTTTTGTCTTTTAGATTATGATTAATAAAGATTAAAGGGACATGGAGGACCTGATCCAAAATCAGCACAGATCCCAGTAACTCAACATTGCTCAAAAGGCAAAGAGACGGACATGATTATGATGAGTAATGTAAAAAGTCTTGAGTATCCTATTATGTTCCTTATGGGTAAAAACAATTAATCAAGTCAACAATTAGTTACATATTTTTTACCTGAAATGAAGTGTTAGTGATAATGGGCAAAATTAAGATTAGCCTAATGATCTGTTTAGCTGTGCCTGGATAAAATCAATCATACAGAGAGGGCCATGAAGAATAAACTATATATTCATGTTTGATTACTCTAGTATACCCTAGTCCAGACAGTATGTTAATTTAAATATATTTCTCAATATAGCCTATTCTCCATAGCATATAGGTTCAAGTTCATGCCTGTCAACAACAGTCCTGAGAGAGGAATGCTACTCCATGTACTCAGTGGATGCCTATCTCTCCCTCTCCCTCAGTCTGCCACACTGTGCCCTCTAGTAGACCAAGACACCAAATTCAGCCGTTGATGGAGCGCCTGTCAATTGCCAGGGACCTGACAAAAGCATGTCTTTACGTCTTTATAAATCACTCCTCCCTAAACCCGCTGCAGAGCAGACAAAAAAATCACCCTGGGCTACGTCCTAAATGGCAACATTTTCACTATGTAGGGCATCACTTTTGACCAGAGCTCTGGAAGGGCTATAGGGAATAGGGTACCATTTGGGATGCAACCCCCTGGCTTTTTAGTCTCATGGTGAAACCTCTGGGCAAAAAGCAATTTGTCAGGTGCTCATCTGCATTCAGATCCCATCACGTTCCAGCCCGGCCCAGCGCGCCACATAGTTGGCAGTGGTTGACCTGGTGGAGTCACAACCTGCATCCCAAATGGAACCTTGTTCCCTATATAGTGCTCTACTTTTGTTCAGGGCCAGGTCAGCGACACGGCAATCGAGGCGTGGAGGGGGGGGGGGCTAAACAGGCAGACTAACAAGACAGAGACTGGTCGGGGCTCAGGGGGTTAACTCACTCTTGTCGTCTCACTGTGCTTGGTGATGCACAGACTTCTGGAAAGGAATATTCATCAGCACACCTCTCCATAATTTACCTGCATGTCTCCTACTAACACGAGACACTGCCTCCCAAATCGTATCCTATTCCCTAAACTGTATAGTGCACTACTTTTGACCAGGGCCCATAGCGCTCTGGTCAAAAGTAGTGCACTATGTAGGAAATAGGTTTACACTTGGGCTGCAACAAGGGTGTGACACCCTTTTTATCGCTAGATGTTTTCTGGCCATTATACTGTGTATCAGCAATCTTATACACTGAGTTTACAAAACATTAGGTACACGTCTTTCCATGACATAGACTGACCAGGTGAATCCAGGTGAAAGCTTTGATCCCTTATTGATGTCACTTGTTAAATACACTTCAATCAGTGTAGATGAAGGGGAGAACACAGGTTAAAAGTATATATTTTTAAGCCTTGAGACAAATGAGACATGGATTGTGTATGTCATTCAGAGGGTGAATGGGCAACACAAAATATTGAAGTGCCTTGGATACGGGGTATGGTAGTAGGTGCTAGGTACACCGGTTTGAGTGTGTCAAGTACTGCAATGCTGCTGGGTTTTTCACACTCAACAGTTTCCAGTGTGTATCCAGAATGGTCCACTACGCAAAGGACATATAGCCAACTTGACACAACTGTGGGAAGTATTGAAGTCAACATGGGCCAGCATCCCTGTAGAATGCTTTCGACACCTTGTAGAGTCCATGCCCTGATGAATTGAGGTTGTTCTGAGGCAATAATGTTTTGTACCTCCATGTATATCATGAGCTACTGTACCACCACTGCCATCATTTTTGCATTGCCTGTATCTTAGTTTTATTGAAACCTGCTGTAATAAAACCCAAAGCAAATGATTGCAGGATACAGCACTTTAATAAATCATAGTATTCTATATTCAGCCTGTTACAATAAACCATGGAAACTAAGTGGTCTGTCTTATCACCATTTGTCTCATGTGTAATGTACACGCCAGAGAGAAATGCTTCTAAGGGTTACAAATGGCACCCTATTCCCTATAGCACACTACTCTGACCCTGGCCAAAACGAATGCACGGCAGTATATAGGGAATAGGGTGACATGCACTATTGATGGAAAAGGGATGCCAGATGGCCAAAAGTAGTAGAGAGAGAGAGAGAGAGAGAGAGAGAGAGAGAGAGAGAGAGAGAGAGAGAGAGAGAGAGAGAGAGAGAGAGAGAGAGAGGCCAGACTGGCACACCAAAGAACCATATATCACTAAGTGAATGTATACATCAATTCCAGAACCAATTATATCAGTCATTATGGAAAACTGCATAACTGCTACAGTGAGACATGTCAAATTGATACAGCCACTGTCAGAAACAAAGATTTCAAGTTAGAGGGAAAGAACATGGAATATGCGTCTACGTCTGGACTGTAGAGAGATCGACAGAGAGATTCTCTACCATACTACACACACACACACACACACACACACACACACACACACACACACACACACACCCCAACAGTATTTCCCTGAAATCATGGGATATAAAATCTGTGCCAGTAATGCTGCAATGTGATGGAGACAGGAACACAACACAAGGGATGTGTCCCAAATGGCACTCTATTCCTATACACTGAGTGTACAAAACATTAGGAGCAGCTCTTTCTGTAACATAGACTGAGCAGGTGAATCCAGGTGAAAGCTATGATCCCTTATTGAAGTCACTTGATAAATACACTTCAATCAGTGTAGATGAAGGGGAAAAGACAGGTTAAAGAAGGATTTTTAAGCCTTGAGACAATTGAAACTTGGATTGTGTATGTGTGCCATTCAGAGGGTGAATGACAAAAATAATGTAAGTGCCTTTTGAACAGGGTATGGTAGTAGGTGCCAGGCGCACCAGTTTGAGTGTGTCAAGAACTGAAACGATGCTGGGTTTTTCACGTTCAGTAGTTTCCAGTGTGTATCCAGAAATGTCCACCACCCTAGCCAACTTGACACAACTGTGGGAAGCATTGGAGTCAACATGGGCCAGCATCCCTGTGGAACACTTGACGCCTTGTGAAGTCCATGCCCCAACAAATTGAGGCTGTTCTGAGGGCAAAAGGGGGTGCAACTCAATATTAGGAAGTTGTTCCTAATGTGTTGTGTGTATAGTGCACTACCTTTGACCAGGGCCCATAGGGTCTATAAAGTAGTGTAATATATAGGGAATAGGCTGCTATTTGGGACACATCCTAGTATACCTGTGCCAGTGCTGTAATGTGATGGAGGACAGAGCTAATGGCAACACTAGGACTTTGGGGAGAGAGAGGCACATTTGTGTCTGTGGGGGAAGCACTCCCCTGCTTGTGACTGAAATGCTTTTCAGGAAATCACTCTCGCAGCAGGCTCGAGCTCAGAGTACAGCATGAGGGAAAACGGTTGTGACAAGTGGAAGACCATCCATGTTGAATGAACCTCAAAGACACAAAGAGACCGAGACATACACACGAAAGCACACACACGTATATGAATACACACACACAGCCACATAGTCACTCCTCAACGAGAAGGATATGTAGCCTTGAGAACCACCAAGAAAAGATAATTATGTTGTAAACATTTGTATGCAGCTGAAATGCAGTTTATTTCGGCTGACTACAACAAAGCATTCAAGCCTTGAATATATACACAGTACTGTACCAGTCAAAAGTTTGGACACACCTACTGAATCAAGGGTTTTTCTTTATTTTGACTATTTTCTACATTGTAGAATAATAGTGAAGACATAAAAACTATGAAATAACACATGGAATAATTTAGTAACCAAAAAAGTGTTAAACAAATCAAAATATATTTTATTTTAGATTCTTCAAAGGACACACCCTTTGCCTTTAACAGCTTTGCACACTCTTGGCATTCTCTCAACCAGCTTCACCTGGAATGCTTTTCCAAAAGTCCTGAAAGACTTCCCACATATTCTGAGGACTTGTAGGCTGCTTTTCCTTCCCTCTGCAGTCCAACTCATCCCAAACCATCTCAATTGAGGCCAGGTCATCTGATGCAGCACTCCATCACTCTCCTTCTTGGTCAAATAGCCCTTACACAGCCTGGAGGTGTGTTGGGTCATTGTCCTGTTGAAAACAAATGATAGTCCCACTGAGCACAAACCAGATGGGATGTAGAATGCTGCAGAATGCTGTGGTAGCCACGCTGGTTAAGTGTGCCTTGAATTCTCAATAAATCGCTGACAGTGTCACCAGGAAAGCACCCCCACACCATCACACCTCCTCCTTCATACTTCACGGTGGGAACCACACATGCGGAGATCATCCGTTCACCTACTCTGCATCTCACAAAGACAAGGCTGTTGAAACAGAAAATTTCAAATTTGGACTCATCAGACCAAATAACAGATTTCCACCAGTCTAATGTCCATTACTTGTGTTTCTTTTCCCAAGCAAGTCTCTTCTATTTGTTGTATTTTAGTAGTGGTTTCTTTGCAGCAATTAGACCAAGAAGGCCTGATTCACAAAGTCTCCTCTGAACAGTTGATGTTGAGATGTGTCTGTTACTTGAACTCTGTGAAGCATTTATTTGGGATGCAATTTCTGATGCAGGTAACTCTAATGAACTTATCCTCTGCAGCAGAGGTAACTCTGCGTCTTCCTTTCCTGTGGCGGTCCTCATGAGAGCCAGTTTCATCATAGCGCTTGATGGTTTTTGCGACTGTAAAACAGATTGACTGAAACAGATTGACTGACCTTCATGTCTTAAAGTAATGATGGGCCCGTGTTTCTCTTTGTTTATTTGAGCTGTTCTTGCCATAATATGGACTTGGACTTTTACCAAATAGGGCTATCTTCTATATACCACCCCTACCTTGTCACAACATAACTGACTAGCTCAAACCCATTAAGAAGGAAAGAAATTCCACAAATAAACTTTTTACAAGGCACACGTGTCAATTGAAATGCATTCCAGGTGACTACCTCATGAAGCTGGTTGAGAGAATGCAAAGAATATATTTTGATTTCTTTAACACGTTTTTGGTCACTACATGATTCCATGTGTGTTATTTCATAGTTCTGATGTCTTCACTATTATTCTACAAATACAGAAACACCCTGGAATGAGTAGGTGTGTCCAAACTTTTGACTGGTACTGTATGTGAGATTCCCAAAGACTGGAAAGCAGCTGCGGTCATCCCCCTCTTCAAAGGGGGAGACACTCTTGACCCAAACTGCTACAGACCAATATCTATCCTACCTTGCTTTTCTAAGGTCTTTGAAGCAGATTACCGACCATTTCGAATCCCACCGTACCTTCTCCGCTATGCAATCTGGTTTCAGAGCTGGGCATGGGTGCACCTCAGCCACGCTCAAGGTCCTAAACAACATCATAACCGCCATCGATAAGAGACATTACTGTGCAGCCGTTTTCATTGATCTGGCCAAGGCTTTCGACTCTGTCAATCACCACATCCTTATCGACAGACACGACAGCCTTGGTTTCTCAAATGATTGCCTCACATGGTTCACCAACTACTTCTAGTTCAGTGTGTCAAATCGGATGGCCTGTTGTCCGGGCCTCTTGCAGTCTCTATGGGGGTGCCACAGGGTTCAATTCTTGGGCCGACTCTCTTCTCTGTATACATCAATGATGTCGCTCTTGCTGCTGGTGAGTCTCTGATCCACCTTTACGCAGACGACACCATTCTGTATACTTCTGGCCCTTCTTTGGAAACTGTGTTAACTACCCTCCAGACGAGCTTCAAGGCCATAAAACTCTTCTTCCGTGGCCTCCAACTGCTATTAAACGCAAGTAAAACTAAATGCATGCTCTTCAACCGATCGCTGCCCACACCCGCCCGCCCGTCCAGCATCACTACTCTGGACAGTTTTGTCTTAGATTATGTGGACAACTACAAATACCTAAGTGTCTGGATAGACTGTAAACTCTCCTTCCAGACTCACATCAAACATCTCCAATCCAAAATTAAATCTAGAATTGGCTTCCTATTTCGCAAAACAAAGCATCCTTCACTCATGCAGCCAAACATTCCCTCGTAAAACTGACCATCCTACCGATCCTTGACTTTGGTGATGTCATTTACAAAATAGCCTCCAATACTATACTCAACAGATTGGATGCAGTCTATCACAGTGCCATCCATTTTGTCACCAAGGCCCCATATACCATCCACCACTGCGACCTGTACGCTCTCGTTGGCTGGCCCTTGCTTTACACTCGTCGCCATACCCACTGGCTCCAGGTCATCTACAAGTCCCTGCTAGGTAAAGCCCCGCCTTATCTCAGCTCGCTGGTCACCATAGCAGCACACACCCGTAGCACGTGCTCCAGCAGGTATTTATCACTGGTCACCCCCAAAGCCAATTCCTCCTTTGGTTGACTTTCCTTCCAGTTCTCTGCTGCCAATGACTGGAATGAACTACAAAAATCTCTGAAACTGGAGACACTTATCTCCCTCACCAGCTTTAAGCACCAGCTGTCAGAGCAGCTCACAGACCCCTGCACCTGTATATAGCCCATCTGTAAATAGCCCAACCAACTACCTCATCCCCTACCATATTTATTTATCTTGTTCCCTTGCACCCCAGTTTTGGAAAATTGCACATTCATCTACTGCAGATCTACCATTCCAGTTTTATATGCTATATTGTAATTACTTTGCCACCATGGCCTATTTATTGCCTTATCTTATCTCATTTGCACTCTTTGTATATAGATTTGTGTTTCAACTTTATTATTGACTGTATGTTTGTTTTACTCCATGTGTAACTCTGTGTTGTTGTATGTGTCGAACTGCTTTGCTTTATCTTGGCCAGGTCGCAGTTGTAAATGAGAACTTGCTCTCAACTTGCGTGGTGAAATAAATAAAAAAATCTTATATTGTTTGAACCAGAACGGCCAATATAAACAATGACTAGGACATCTTAAATGACATGTCAGTTTTGCCAATTGTAAAATCAAGAGTATACATGGAAAATATGAATCATTGACTGCACCATACATAGTCCTTCTGTATTGTTTGGTTTTGCAGACGTAAGGCTCCTACAGTATTACCTTATAATGCTAATCTAATCAAAACTTTAACTTCTTAGGGATCGGTGGGGCGCTAGTGAAATGCAAGGCGCCAAATTCAAAATCCAAAAGTTGAATTATTAAACATTCATCAATATACAAGTGTTGCATAGTCATCAAAAGCTCTGATTCTTGGCAATATCACAGCGTTGTCAGATTTCAAAAAGGCTTTACGGCGAAAGCACAACATTTGATTGTTTGAGGATAGCACCCCACATATTTATGCATTAGCATAAATTCATAACCAGCGCGGGTCACACAAAACCCATATAAGAGCTAAAAAATATCACTTACCTTTCGAAGAACTTCTGCTGAGGGCTTCCCAAGTGTCCAACGAAGACATCCAATGGTTCTTTTGTTAGAAAAAGTCATTTATTATATCCATAAATCTCNGTGAAATGCAAGGCGCCAAATTCAAAATCCAAAAGTTGAATTATTAAACATTCATCAATATACAAGTGTTGCATAGTCATCAAAAGCTCTGATTCTTGGCAATATCACAGCGTTGTCAGATTTCAAAAAGGCTTTACGGCGAAAGCACAACATTTGATTGTTTGAGGATAGCACCCCACATATTTATGCATTAGCATAAATTCATAACCAGCGCGGGTCACACAAAACCCATATAAGAGCTAAAAAATATCACTTACCTTTCGAAGAACTTCTGCTGAGGGCTTCCCAAGTGTCCAACGAAGACATCCAAAACCGACACCTCGGCTGCCGCTCCCTAAATAGTTAACTTCTTAGGGAGCGGCAGCAGAGGTGATGGTTTTGGAGAGTCTGGCGTGCCCAAAGTAAAATGCCTGCCACTCAGGCTCAGAAAATAGGATATGCACATAATTAGTACCATTGGATAGGAAACACTCTGAAGTTTCTAAAAGTGTTAACATAATGTCTGCGAGTATAACTACTTAGGGAGCAGTGGGGCGCTAGCGACACTCCCGACACTACCCGGTGAAATGTAAGGCGCCAAATTCAAAATCCAAAAGTTTAATTATTAAACATTCATCAATATACAATTGTTTCATAGCCATCAAAAGCTCTGATTCTTGGCAATATCACAGCGTTGTCAGATTTCAAAAGGTTTTACGGAGAAAGCACAACATTTGATTGTTTGAGGATAGCCCCTCTCATATTTTATGCATTAGCATAAATCCATAACCAAAGCGGGTCTCATAAAACGCATAATATCGCTAATATAAAATCCCTTACCTTTCGAAGAACTTCTGCTGAGGGCTTCCCAAGTGTCGAACGAAGACAATCCATGTTCTTTGGTTAGAAAAAGTCATTTATTATATCCATAAATCTCAGTTTGGTTGGCGCATTATGTTCATAAAATCCACCGTCGAGTCGCCCATAGAACCGTGAAGAGAACGCATTGAAATTATACCTACATTGAAGGAAAAAAGTATTTGATCCCTGCTGATTTTGTACGTTTTCCCACTGACAAAGAAATGATCAGTCTATAATGTTAATGGGAGGTTTATTTGAACAGTGAGAGACAGAATAACATCAAAAATATCCAGAAAAACACATGTGAAAAAATGTTATAAATTGATCTGCATTTTAATGAGGGAAATAAGTATTTGACCCCTCTGAAAAACATGACTTAGTACTTGGTGGCAAAACCCTTGTTGGCAATCACAGAGGTCAGACGTTTCTTGTAGTTGGCCACCAGGTTTGCACACATCTCAGGAGGGATTTTGTCCCACTCCTCTTTGCAGATCTTCTCCAAGTCATCAAGGTTTCGAGGCTGACGTTTGGCAACTCAAACCTTCAGCTCCCTCCACAGAGTTTCTATGGGATTAAGGTCTGGAGACTGGCTAGGCCACTCCAGGATCTTAATGTGGTTCTTCTTGAGCCACTCCTTTTTTGCCTTGGCAGTGTGTTTTGGGTCATTGTCATGCTGGAATACCCATCCACGACCCATTTTCAATGCCCTGGCTGAGGGAAGGAGGTTCTCACCCAAGATTTGACGGTACATGGCCCCGTCCATTGTCCCTTTGATGCTGTGAAGTTGTCCTGTCCCCTTAGCAGAAAAACACCCCCAAAGCATGTTTCCACCTCCATGTTTGACGGTGGGGATGGTGTTCTTGGGGTCATAGGCAGCATTCCTCCTCCTCCAAACACGGCGAGTTGAGTTGATGCCAAAGAGCTCCATTTTGGTCTCATCTGACCACAACACTTTCACCCAGTTGTCCTCTGAATCATTCAGATGTTCATTGGCAAACTTCAGAAGGGCATGTATATGTGCTTTCTTGAGCAGGGGGACCTTGCGGGCGCTGCAGGATATCAGTCCTTCACGGTGTAGTGTGTTACCAATTGTTTTCTTGGTGACTATGGTCCCAGCTGCCTTGAGATCATTGACAAGATCCTCACGTGTAGTTCTGGGCTGATTCCTCACTGTTCTCATGATCATTGCAACTCCACGAGGTGAGATCTTACATAGACACCCAGGCCGAGGGAGATTGACAGTTCTTTTGTGTTTCTTCCATTTGCGAAAAATCGCACCAACTGTTGTCACCTTCTCACCAAGCTGCTTGGCGATGGTCTTGTAGCCCATTCCAGCCTTGTGTAGGTCTACAATCTTGTCCATGACATCCTTGGAGAGCTCTTTTTCTTGGCCATGGTGGAGAGTTTGGAATCTGATTGTTTGATTGCTTCTGTGGACAGGTGTCTTTCATACAGGTAACAAACTGAGATTAGGAGCACTCCCTTTAGTGTGCTCCTAATCTCAGCTCTTTTCCCTCACTGTATCATATTTCTAATAAAACAAATCAAATCATTTTTAACGTTTCCTTAGGTATTCTTTTATGTATATTTACTATAATATTTCAACCGGATTGTAGCCTGAACGATAAGACAGGAAAAAACTGTGGAGCGCGTACTCGGTTGCGCGCCTGCAAAAGCTTGTTGACATCTGAGCTCACTTGACCATATTCTCTCCCTATCCGTTCTGGTCAGGGCTAACGTTTCCTGGTTTTGTATAAAGACTGTTGAGATCTAGTGGAAGCCATAGGTACTGAAATCTCGGAGCTGCTTGCCTTTGCAATAAATAGGGAGACTGTCAAACAGAGCCAATGTGACAAAAAACAGTAATTCCGGATGGATTTTTCTCTGGTTTTTGCCTGCTATATCTGTTCTGTTACACTCACAGACATTATGTTAACACTTTTAGAAACTTCAGAGTGTTTCCTATCCAATAGTACTAATTATGTGCATATCCTATTTCTGGGCCTGAGTGGGAGGCATTTTACTTTGGGAACGCCAGACTCTCCAAAACCGTCAGCTCGGGAGCCGCTCCCTAAGAAGTTAATGAGCAGGTAAGGAGAAAGGGGAAAGGGGGATACCTAGTCAGTTGTCCAACTGAATGTATTTAACTGAAATGTGTCTTCCGCATTTAACCCAACCCCTCTGAATCAGAGAGGTGCGGGGGGATGCCTTAATCGACATCCATGTCTTTGGCGCCCGGGGAACAGTGGGTTAACTGCCTTGCTCAGGGCCAGAACGACCGATTTTTATCTTGTCAGCTCGGGGATGGTAGATAAGAAATGGCCCGTAGCTCCACAATACAGACACCTCTTGGTGTTCAGTCTGCGTAAGCGCTCAGCAGGAGACAATCTAGCGCTGCCCAGTTGCATGGGCTCCAGAGGAGGCGTGTCGACAGCCCTCAGTGATTTCCAAGGGAACTCGGATGACACCGGATTCTTTCGGAAATGTAGACTTCGGGGATTTCCAGGATTCCTCGGAGGCGAGGTGAAATTTGAGGATGAGCGAGTGCGACAGTGAACCAACATCCTCTCCCTCCTACGTTCCCCTAGCCGCCCATCGATCCGGATGGTCAAGGCTATGAAGGAGTCGAGATCCATGGGCTGCTCCCGGGCTGCAAGCTTGTCTGTAATCTTCTCAGATAATCTGTGAAGGAATGTGTCAAACAGGGCTTCTGGGTTCCAGGCACTCTCAGCCTCCAACGTGTGAAAATCCACCATGTAGTCTGCAACACTACGAGAGTCTTAAAATAGTTAGAGCAGCTTACAAGCAGCCTCTCTCCTGGACAACAGAAAATCGAACACTTATCGTACCTCTGCCACATATTCCTCCAGACTGAGGCAAACGTTGGACTGTTGCTCCCACACCACCATAGCCCAGGCAAGTGCCCTCCTGTACATCAGCATTATCAGGTATGCTATCTCCGAGCGGTCGGAGGTGAACAAAGAAGGATGCAGTTTGAAAATGAGGGAGCACTGGGAAAGAAATGCCCGGCAGGTTCCAGAACCATCATAGCGCTCCGGAGGATGTAAGTGAAGTTCTCGGGACACCGGGGTAGGCTGGGAAGAAGAGCCACTGGTGCCAGGGTTGCTGAGAGTCTAGGGGATTACTGTTGTGGCTTGCTGACTAGTTGGGAAACCGTGGAATTTCTCCAGCAATGTATTGAACGCATGGTCATGGCGTTCTGACAAGGTATGGAGTCCCTCCATAAGGCTTTGCAGTAACTCCTCGTGTTATCCAATGGTGTCTCCTTGGGAGGAGACTGCGTTGCGAAGCTGGTCCGGAAGACTAGGAAAAGCAAAAACTAGAGGACAGGAAACACGGGAACACGCTGGTAGGACTTGACGGGACAAGACGACCTGGCAACAGACAAACAGAAATGCAGGTATAAATTATCTCATAGAACAAAACTTATTTGATCTCATAATCCTGTGTTTACTAGAGATCTTATTTTCAGCGTTTATCCAAAAACCCTCCAAAAACATTCATTTTCGCATAGTCTTTGTCCAACAAACCATGGCAATGTTAGTACCTACAAAAAGACACCATGTATTTCTCAATTAGCACATTTCCATTGTCTGATTTGCATAACGAGAAATACATTTCCTGTTAAAACACATATTCTCATGCATGAGCAGCAGTTTCTTTCATTCTCTATCTCTCCCTCTATCTCCTTCTCCCTACCCCCTTCTCTCTCTTTTCCTCTCTTTCTCTCGCTCACAGGTTATTCTCTCTCTTCTTCACCCTCCCACTATCAAAAACACTGGCAGAATATTGCACTGGTGAATTGTATAACACAAAATCCAGGGAAATATTAATCACTCCTTGCCATTCATTTACACGGACAAATCGTAATTGTTTCAGCGCTGTACTTCAATGTCCCTCACTGTTTCTTCACTGTCATACGATGAAAGTTGAGACTTGCTGGCACTGAACTTAAACTTCACTTGCCCTTCTCAGTTTCTCAAATCCTCATTTGAGAATGGAACTGAATTCTAATGGCTTTTTATTGAATTTCATTTGATGGATCTGAGGGCTATGTATTTGTCTAAGTATGGGCATGTGTGACCTTGTCCACTCCGGTCATGAAGCAGCTTAATCTTTCATACGGGCTTGGCTATAATTTGTGTGGTATGGATTATTGATTTATAAATACTACTTCTAAGCATTATTAATATGTTGGACATAAAATGCAACGCCGTGACACTGAGTTCACCTCTCTCTCCTCTCTCTGAGTGATGTGTAGACGATTAGAGAGAGAAAGAGAGCTGGGGAGTCTAAATAAACCCACCCTGCTCTAGCCTGATGACTCACACTAAATTATTCCGCTGCTTTGTCATTCGCTACACTGCTTTCTGCTTGCCTATACCTTCCCTTTGCTTGGCTACCCAGACTCCTTGCTCTGTCCAAACACCATGCCACGCCCACAAATGTTTGTTTTTGCTCTGCAATGAGTATGGATCTGAGTACATCCCAGATACCTTACCTAATACAAACCCATTTGGGGCCATCTGATTGGTCCAGAAACCAGTGGAAACCAGACACACGTGGGTAAAGCGGTTATTTGAAAACTCGTCATTGGCTTTGATACTCCGATTAGTTAGAGACGATCTTATCACTGATTACTTTGTTTTGTACAACGCCCTTGTGCCCCTCGTCACCACAAAAGACTTCAATGATGGAAGTTCAAAACTACAAAGGTCTTCTCTTCTCTGAGTCTGTGGTCGAGTCCTGAATGTTACCCTATTTCCTATACAGTTGAAGTCAGAAGTTTACATTCACCTTAGCCAAATACATTTAAACTCAGTTTTTTCACAATTCCTGACATCTAATCCAAATACAAATTACCTGTCTTAGGTCAGTTAGGATCACCACTTTATTTTAAGAATGTGAAATGTCAGAATAATAGTAGAGACATATTTATTTCAGCTTTTATTTCTTTCATCACATTCCCAATGGGTCAGAAGTTTACATACGCTAAATTAGTATTTGGTAGCATTGCCTTTAAATTGTTTAACTTGGGTCAAACGTTTCGGGTAGCCTTCCACAAGCTTCCCACAATAAGTTGGCTGAATTGTGGCCCATTCCTCATGACAGAGCTGGTGTAACTGAGTCAGGTTTGTAGGTCTCCTTGCTCGCACACAATTTTTCAGTTCTGCCCACAAATTTTCTATGGGATTGAAGTCAGGACTTTGTGATGGCGACTCCAATACCTTGACTTTGTTGTCCTTAAGCCATTTTGCCACAACTTTGGAAGTATGCTTGGGGTCATTGTCCATTTGGAAGATACATTTGCAACCAAGCTTTAACTTCCTGACTGATGTCTTGAGATGTTGCTTCAATATATCCACACAATTGTCCTACCTCATGATGCCATCTATTTTGCACCAGTCCCTCCTGCAGCAAAGCACCCCCACAACATGATGATGCCACCCCCGTGCTTCACGGTTGGGATGGTGTTCTTTGACTTGCAAGCCTCCCCCTTTTTCCTCCAAACATAACGATGGTCATTATGGCCAAACAGTTCTATTTTGTTTCATCAGACCAGAGGACATTTCTTCAAAAAGTACAATCTTTGTCCTCATGTGCAGTTGTAAACCGTAGTCTGACTTTTTTATGTTGTTTTTGGAGCAGTGGCTTCTTCCTTGCTGAGCGGCCTTTAAGGTTATGTTGATATAGGACTCATTTTACTGTGGATATAGATACTTTTGTACTTGTTTCCTCCAGTATCTTCACAAGGTCCTTTCTGTTGTTCTGGGATTGATTTGCACTTTTCGCACCAAAGTACGTTCATCTCTAGGAGACAGAAAGTGTCTCCTTCCTGAGCGGTATGACGGCTGTGTGGTCCATGGTGTTTATACTTGCGTACTATTGTTTGTACAGATGAACGTGGTACCTTCAGGCTTTTGGAAATTGTTCCCAAGGATGAACCAGACTTGTGGAGGTCTACAATCTTTTTTTTCTGAGGTCTTGGCTGATTTCTTGTGATTTTCCCATGACGTCAAGCAAAGAGGCACTGTGTTTAAAGGTAGGCCTTGAAGTACATCCACAGGTACACCTCCAATTGACTAAAATGATGTCAACTAGCCTATCAGAAGCTTCTAAATCCATGACATCATTTTCTGGAATTTTCCAAGCTGTTTAAAGGCACAGTCAACTTAGTGTATGTAAACTTCTGACCCACTGGAATTGTAATACAATGAATTATAAGTGAAATAATCTGTCTGTAAACAATTGTTGGAAAAATAACTTGTGTCATGTGCAAAGTAGATGTCAATAAAATGTATTCATCAAGCCCTTCTTACATCAGCTGATGTCACAAAGTGCTGTACAGAAACCCAGCCTAAAACCCCAAACAGCAAGCAATGCAGGTGTAGAACCACAGTGGCTAGGAGAAACTCCCTAGAAAGGCCAGAACCTAGGAAGTAACCTAGAGAGGAACCAGGCTATCAGGGGTGGCCAGTCCTCTTCTGGCTGTGCCAGGTGGAGAATATAACATGGCCAAGATGTTAAAATGTTCATAGATGACCAGCAGGGTCAAATAATAATAATCACAGTGGTTGTAGAGGGTGCAACAGGTCAGCAACTCAGGAGTAAATGTCAGTTGGCTTTTCATAGCCGATCATTCAGAGTATCTTTACCGCTCCTGCTGTCTCTAGAGAGTTGAAAACATCAGGTCAGGGACAGGTAGCACGTCCGGTGAACAGGTCAGGGTTCCATAGCCGCAGGCAGAACAGTTGAAACTGGAGCAGCAGCACGACCAGGTGGACTGGGGACAGCAAGGAGTCATCAGGCCAGGTAGTCCTGAGGCATGGTCCTAGGGCTCAGGTCCTCCGAGAGAGAAAAAGGAAAAAAGAAGGAGAGAAAGAAGGAGAGAAAAATAGAGAAAAGAGAGAGAGAATTAGAGAGAGCATACTTAAATTCACACAGGACATCGGATAAGACAGGAGAAATGCTACAGATATATCAGACTGACCCTAGCCCCCCGACAAATAAACCTTTGCAGCATAAATACTGGAGGCTGAGACAGGAGGGGTCGGGAGACACTGTGGCCCCGTCCGACGATACCCCGGACAGGGCCAAACATGCAGGATATAACCCCACCCACTTTGCCACACCACTAGAGGGATATCTTCAACCACCAACTTACGATCCTGAGACAAGGCCGAGTATAGCCCACGAAGATCTCCCCCATAGCACAACCCAAGGGGGGGCGCTAACCCGGACAGGAAGATCACGTCAGTAACTCAACCCACTCAAGTGACACACCCCTCCTAGGGACGGCATGGAAGAGCACCAGTAAGCCAGTGACTCAGCCCCTGTAACAGAGTTAGAGGCAGAGAATCCCAGTGGAGAAAAGGGAACCGGCCAGGCAGAGACAGCAAGGGCGGTTCGTTGCTCCAGTGATTTTACCGTTCACCTTCACACTCCTGGGCCAGACTACAATCAATCATAGGACCTACTGAAGAGATGAGTCTTCAATAAAGTCTTAAAGGTTGAGACCGAGTCTGCGTCTCTCACATGGATAGGCAGACCATTCCATAAAAATTGAGCTCTATAGGAGAAAGCCCTGCCTCCAGCTGTTTGCTTAGAAATTCTAAGGACAGTAAGGAGGCCTGCGTCTTGTGACCGTAGCGTACGTGTAGGTATCAACGGCAGGACCAAATCGAAAAGACAGGTAGGAGCAAGCCCATGTAATGCTTTGTAGGTTAGCAGTAAAACCTTGAAATCAGCCCTTGCCTTAACAGGAAGCCAGTGTAGAGAGGCTAGCATTGGAGTAATATTATCACATTTCTGGGTTCTAGTCAAGATTCTAGCAGTCGTGTTTAGCACTAACTGAAGTTTATTTAGTGCTTTATCCGGGTAGAGCATTGCAGTAGTCTAACCTAGAAGTGAAAAAAACATTGATAAATGTTTCTGCATCATTTTTGGACAGAAAGTTTCAGATTTTTGCAATTTTACATAGATGGATAAAACCTGTCCTTGAAACAGTCTTGATATGTTCGTCAAAAGAGAGATCAGGGTCCAGAGTAACGTCAAGGTTCTTCACACTTTTATTTGAGACGACTGTACAACCATCAAGATTAATTGTCAGATTAAAATGAATTCATAATTTTGAGAGAGAAGATCTCTTTCTCTTTTGTAAATTTTGAGAGAGACCTTGGGACCTAGAACTAGCATCTCTGTTTTGTCTGAGTTTAAAAGTAGAAAAAAGTAGATATCCTAACCATCTTGCCAAAACTATAGTTTGCTAAAAATACATTTGTGGAGTGGTTGAATTTTTTTTTTAAATACTCCAACCTAAGTGTATGTAAACTTCCGACTTCAACTGTATATTGCACTAAGGGCTGATAAAAAGTAGCGCATTATTAAGGGAATAGGATGCCATTTGGGACGCACTTTGTCCAAACTCCTTAAATCCTGCATACTAGTGCAATAAAAAAGACAATACAGAAAATAATAATAATCACTAAATATGTATTATTTGATAAAACCTTTGGTATAATCCAGTATTAAATTGTTATTATAAATTTGAAAAACAGTGGCTATTCTGTTAAGAAAAACATAAGTGTATGTAAATGTTCATAAATAATTAGCCTACATATCGAAGTGTAGTTGATAGCCTATGTGTATTGGCTACAGTGTCATGACTTCGACTGAAGTCGGTTCCCCTCCTCGTTCGGGCGGTATTCGGCGGTCGACGTCACCGGTCTTCTAATCATCACCGATCCACTTTTCATTTACCATTTGTCTTGTCTTGTTTTTCACACACCTGTTATGCATTCCCCATCATTATCTGTTGTGTATTTAACCCTCTGTTTTCCCCCATGTCTTTGTGTGTGATTGTTTATTGTTAAGCCGTTTTTGTTCCGGCTGGTGCGTTTTATTTATGCCTCGCTTGTTTGCGTTTGGCAAAGTGTTTTGTATTACGCGGTTAGCGTTTTGTTCGTCTGATTCATTGAGTAAAGTGCTTTGCTCACTCAGTCCTGTTCTCCTGCGCCTGACTATTCATGCACCAGCTACACACGAGCCTTGACAGAATCACACACCCACCATGGAGTCAGCAGGAGCAGGTACCCCGGTCAGAGGAGTCGAGGAACGCGTCCAGGAACACGCGGCTATGCTACATCATCTCGGTGCCATGATGGACCGCGTTGTCCAGACCATGGACCGCTGGGAGAGACAGGAAGTCTCTCCAGCGCCTCGACCAACGCAACCAGGGTTACCTCGACCAACGCAACCGGATCCAGCTCCAGTGGGATGCGTCTCTCCCTTCCCAGGGAGTTTGATGGGACAGCCGCACATTGCCAGGGGTTCCTATTACAACTGGACCTATACCTGGCCACCGTTCACCCAGCTCCCTCAGGAAGGGAAAAAGTCTCCGCCCTCGTCTCATGCCTCTCGGGGAGAGCTCTGGAGTGGGCAAACGCCGTGTGGGGAGAGGAAGACGCGGTGTTGGACCACTTTGAGGAGTTCACCCATCGCTTCCGGGCCATCTTTGACCATCCGCCCGAAGGTAGAGCGGCGGGGGAACAACTTTTTCATTTGAGGCAGGGGACGAGGAGTGCACAGGAGTTCGCGCTGGTGTTCCGGACCTTGGCCGCCGGAGCAGGATGGAACAACAGGGCCTTCATCGACCACTATCGATGCAGCCTGCGCGAGGACGTCCGACGGGAGTTGGCCTGCAGGGATGCCACCATCACTTTGGACCAACTAGTGGATCTGTCCATCCGGTTGGATAACCTGCTGGTTACCCGTGGACGTCCTGAGGGGGCTTTGTTGGTTCCATCTCCCAGTACTCCTGCGCCGGTGCCCATGGAGTTAGGAGTGGCTGCGCGTAGGGAGGCTGGAGGAAGGGCCTTCACGTGCACCATCTGTGGCCGCAGAGGACACACTACCGGTCGGTGCCGGGTTGTCCTTCTGGGAGTTGAGGCAGCAGGCAGGGCACTCTGGCGTCACCCCAGGTGAGTCTGCACCACTCTCATCCAGAGTCCTCTGTTGTTCACCTGTTTGTACCTTTTTGTTTCCCTGAGTTTTCCCCGCATTCCCAGCATAAGGCGCTCGTAGATTCAGGCGCAGCTGGGAATTTTATCAACAGAGCGTTAGCTCTTAGTTTAGGGACCCCCATTATTCCTGTGGTTAGACCATTCCCGATTCACGCTCTGGATAGTCGACCATTAGGGTCCGGGCTAATCAGGGAGGCCACCAGTTCCCTTTCCATGGAGACGCAGGGGGTCACGGGGAGAAAATGTGTCTCTTTCTCATTGATTCTCCTGTGTTTCCCATGGTACTGGGTCTTCCCTGGTTGGCTCGTCATAACCCCATCTTTTCCTGGCAACAGAGGGCTCTCACGGGGTGGTAGCCAGAGTGCTCGTGGAGGTGTGTAGGAGTTTCAGTTGGTGCTACCACGGTGGAAAGTCCAGACCAGGTCTCCACCGTGCACATCCCCCCAGAATATGCCGATTTGGCTCTCTCAATTACCACCCCATCGACGGGGGATTGTGCGATAAATCTCCTGGTAGACGCTGCACTTCCCAGGAGTCACATGTATCCCCTGTCGCAAGAGGAGACGGCGGCTATGAAAACATATGTCTCCGAATCCCTGGGGCCGGGGTACATTCGGCCCTCCACTTCACCTGCCTCCTCAAGTTTCTTTTTTGTGAAGAAGAAGGATGGAGGTCTGCACCCGTGCATTGACTATAGTGGTCTCAATTAAATCATGGTGAGGTACAGCTACCCGCTACCTCTTATCGCCACGGCGATTGAGTCAATGCACGGGGCGCGCTTCTTCACTAAACTGGATCTCAGGAGTGCGTACAACCTGGTGCGTATCTGTGAGGGAGACGAGTGGAAGACAGCGCTTAGTACCACCTCAGGTCATTATGAGTACCTCGTCATGCCGTACGGGTTGATGAATGCTCCATCAGTCTTCCAATCCTTTGTAGACCAGATTTTCAGGGACCTGCACGGGCAGGGTGTAGTGGTGCATATCGATGACATTCTGATATACTCCGCTACACGCGCCGGGCATGTGTCTTTGGTGCGCAAGGTACTTGGACGACTGTTGGAGCATGACATATGCGTCAAGGCTGAGAAATGCATGTTCTTTCAGCAGGCCGTCTCCTTCCAAGGGTATCGCATTTCCACATCAGGGGTGGAGATGGAGAGTGATCGCATTGCAGCCGTGCGTAATTGGCCGACTCCCACCACGGTAAAGGAGGTGCAGCGATTTTTAGGGTTTGCCAATTACTACCAGAGATTTATCCGGGGTTTTGGCCAGGTGGCTGCTCCCATTACCTCACTGCGGAAGGGGGGTCCTGTACGTCTGCAGTGGTTGGTTGAGGCGGACAGGGCTTTTGGGCACCTAAGAGCTCTGTTTACCTTGGCTCCCGTGCTGGCCCATCCGGATCCCTCTTTGGCATTCAAAGTGGAGGTGGACGCATCCGAGGCTGGGATCGGAGCCGTTCTCACTCAGCGCTCGGGCAGGCCACCGAATCTCCGCCCCTGTGCTTTCTTCTCAAAGAAGGTCAGCCCGGCTGAGCGGAACTATGATGTGGGGGACCGGGAGTTGTTGGCTGTGGTTAACTTCTTAGGCAGAAGTGCACAAGGTGACCGTTTTGGAGACCCTGGCGTGCCCAAAGTAAAATGCCTCCCATTCAGGCCCAGAAAATAGGATATGCACATATTTAGTACCATTGCATAGGAAACACTCTGAATTCTCTGAATAAAAGTGTTAACCATTTGTCTGTGAGTAAAACAGAACTGATATGGCAGGCGAACCCCGAGGAATTTCTGTCCTGGAAAAAGTGGTTTTGACAGAGTGCCTCATTTGGAACCCCTCCCTTATGAAAATGCCCATATAAGGGCATATGAATGCAGTACCTATCACTTCCTCTGGATGTTAACAGTCTCGAGACAGTGTTCAGATTTTTTTGGGATGCTTTAGAGCAGAGAAGAAGAGAAATCAGGAAGTGTCCCCTTGGAAGTCAACAGAAGAGAACGCGCGCTCCAGAGAAGGCACGCTCTGTGTTTTTTTCCGTTCTTATAGCCCAGTTTATATTCCGGTTGATTTATTATAGTAAATATACGTAAAAGTGTTCCAAAGGATACATTTAAAATGATTTTTGATTGTTCTTGGACAATTTTATAGGTTTAAGTTGAACGAGTTCTCTTCACGTTTCAATGGAGGTGTGGAGGCTGTAGTTTCTGATTATAACGCGCAAACCAAACGGAGATTTATGGATATAATACAATACTTTTTCTAACAAAAGAACCATGGATTGTCTTCGTTGGACACTTTGGAAGCCATCAGCAGAAGTTCTTCAACAGGTAATTGATTTGTTTTTGCTGTGAAATGTGTTTTGTGTGAACCGTGAAGGCTAATGAATTCATGGTAATGGGAAAAATAGTGAAGGTGCTACCCTCAAACAATCAAATGTGGTGCTTTCGCCATAAAGCCTTTTTGAAATCTGACAACGCTGTGATATTGCCAAGAAACAGAGCTTTTGATGAGTATGCAACACTTGTATATGGGTGCATGTTTAATAATTCAACTTTTGGATTTTGAATTTGGCGCCTTGCATTTCACCTGGTAGTGTCGGGATTGGGGCGCTAGCGCCCCACCACTCCCCAAGAAGTTAAGGCTTTGAAAACGTGGAGACATTGGCTAGAGGGGGCTAAACACCCTTTCCTCATCTGGACTGACCACCGCAACCTGGAGTACATCCGGGCAACTAGGAGACTGAATCCTCGTCAGGCCAGGTGGGCCATGTTCTTTATCCGTTTTGTGCTTACCCTGTCTTACAGACCAGGTTCCTGGAATGTGAAGGCAGACGCACTGTCCCGACTGTATGACACAGAGGAGCGGCCCATGGATCAGATTCCCATTCTCCCGGCTTCCTGCCTGGTAGCGCCGTTGTGTGGGAGCTGGACGTGGACATAGAGCAGGCGTTGCGTACAGAGCCCGCTCCACCTCAGTGTCCCGTCGGGCATCAGTACGTTCCGTCTGTTGTCCGTGACCAGTTGATCTATTGGGCCCACACATCACCCTCCTCTGGTCATCCAGGGATCGGGCGGACGGTGCGCTGTCTGACAGGGAAGTACTGGTGGCCCACCTTGGCTTGGGATGTGAGGGTTTATGTTTCCTCCTGCTCGGTGTGCGCTCAGTGTAAGGCTCCTAGACACCTGCCCAGAGGTAAGCTACATCCCTTACACGTTCCACAACGGCCTTGGTCACATCTGTCGGTGGATTTTCTGATGGATCTTCCTCCCTCACAGGGAAACACCACGATCCTGGTCGTTGTGGATCGTTTCTCTAAGTCCTGTCATCTCATTCCTATGCCCGGTCTTCCTACGGCCCTACAAACTGTAGAGGCCCTGTTTACACACGTCTTCCGGCACTACGGGGTGCCTGAGGATATAGTGTCTGATCGGGGTTCCCAGTTCACTTCGAGAGTCTGGAGGGCGTTCATGGAACGTCTGGGGGTCTTGATCTGCTTCACCTCGGGTTTCCACCCTGAAAGTAATGGGCAGGTGGAAAGAGTGAACCAGGATGTGGGTAGGTTTCTGCGGTCCTTTTGCCAGGACTGGCCGGGGGAGTGGGCGGCGTTCATGCCCTGGACAGAGATGGCGCAGAACTCGCTCCGCCACTCCTCCACTAACCTCTCCCCTTTTCAGTGTGTATTGGTGTACCAGCCGGTTCTGGCACGGTGGCATCAGAGTCAGACCGATGATCCTGCGGTAGACGATTGGTTCAGGCGCACGGAGTAGACCTGGGAAGCCGCCCATGGTCACCTCCAGCAGGCCGCCCTGCGCCAAAAGACCAGCGCGGACCATCACCGCAGTGAGGCCCCGGTGTTCACACCGGGGGACAGGGTCTGGCTCTCGACCCGAAACCTGCCCCTCCGCCTGCCCTGCCGGAAGCTGGGTCCGCGGTTTGTGGGGCCATTTAAAGTCCTGAGGAGAGTGAACAAGGTATGTTACCGGTTACAGCTTCCCCCCGATTACCATATTAACCCCTGGTTCCATGTGTCTCTCCTCAGGCCGGTGGTGGTTATCCGCTTCTGAGGTGCAGGAGGTTCCTCTGCCCCCTCTGGACATCGAGGGGGGCCCGGCGTACTCCGTCTGTTCCATCCTGGATTCGAGGCGTCGAGCGAGGGGCCTCCAGTGCCTCGTGAAGTGGGAGGGGTATGGTCCGGAGGAGAGGTGCTGGGTTCCGGCGGCAGATGTATTGGACCCTGAACTACTGCGGGAGTTCCACCATCGCCGGCACGCTGCTGGAGCCATGCATCAGGGGGGGTACTGTCACGACTTCGACTGAAGTCGGTTCCCCTCCTCGGTCGGGCGGTATTCGGCGGTCGACGTCACCGGTCTTCTAATCATCACCGATCCACTTTTCATTTTCCATTTGTCTTGTCTGGTTTGCATTCCCCATCATTATCTGTTGTGTATTTAATCCTCTGTTTTGTCCAATGTCTTTGTGTGTTAAGCCGTTTTCGTTCAAATCGAATGGCTTGATTCTGTCTAAATACTTGAGGCACTGTTCTGATAGGAGAGAAAGGCCAGTGCCTGTTGCACATTGCAACATCACCGACCTTGCAGTCTGAGCTGAGGCAGTCAAAATATTGAAACTATTTAACCCATAAACGTAATTGTTTAAAACCTGGATGTTTTTATTTTATGAGGCATAAGAATGTTGAAGTTTTTTTTTTATAAACACTTCCTCATATGCCATTGAAACCAGTATTTCTCTCATGTTATCATCTTTCTTTAGTTTTCCAGCAGCCAAAGACACAATCCTACTCATATTAACAACCAAAGCTTCTTGTTGCGTCTTTAGATCTTCCCTCTTGCTAAATGAAAGGATATTGTCATCTATGTCATATGAAACCCTTCGCCTTTGCATGGACTTTTGGAACATTCCCACTCATAGACTACTGCCGTATGTGCATTGCTGCGCTTATAATGTGAAGAAATAGCCTAATAATATATCAACATTTTAACATCTTAGGGAGCGGCAGGTGAGGTGACGGTTTTGGAGAGTCTGGCGTGCCCAAAGCAAAATGCCTGCCACTCAGGCTCAGAAAATAGGATATGCACATAATTAGTACTATTGGATAGGAAACACTCTGACATTTCTAAAACTGTTAACATAATGTCTGTGAGTATAACAGAACTCATTTAGCAGGCAAAAACCTACTTAGGGAGTGGTGGGGCGCTAGCGCCACTCCCGACACTACCCGGTGAAATGCAAGGCGCCAAATTCAAAATCCAAAAGTTGAATTATTAAACATTCATCAATATACAAGTGTTGCATAGTCATCAAAAGCTCTGCTTCTTGGCAATATCACAGCGTTGTCAGATTTCAAGAAGGCTTTACGGCGAAAGCACAACATTTGATTGTTTGAGGGTAGCACCTCCAATATTTTTTATTAGCATAAATTCATAAACCATCACAGTTCACACAAAACACATTTCACAGCGAAAACAAATCCCTTACCTTTTGAAGAACTTCTGCTGAGGGCTTCCGAAGTGTCCAACGAAGACAATCCATGGTTCTTTTGTTAGAAAAAGTAATTTATTATATCCATAAATCTCAGTTTGGTTGGTGCGTTATGTTCAGAAAATCCAACGTCGAATCGCCCATTGAAACGTGAAGAGAACGCGTTCAAATATACCTATAAACCTTTCCTAAACAAATCAAATACCAGTTAAAATGCATCCTTAGCTATTCTTTTATGAATATGAGCGATAATATTTCACTCGGATGGTCACCTAAACGTTATATAAGTAAAATAAAGTGGGGCGCGCAGCCAGCCTTGCGCACGAGAAAACTTGTTGACATCTGAGCTACCTTGGCCATATCCTTTCCCTATTCTTCCTGCTTCCTCCAATCTCTCTGAGGCTTTATATATAGACTGTTGACATCTAGTGGAAGCCATAGGTACTGAAATCTCGGAGCTGCTTGCCAAAGAACTCAATAGAGAGACTGTCAAACAGAGCCAATGTGACAAAAAACAGTAATTCCGGATAGATTCTTCTCGGGTTTTTGCCTGCTATTTCTGTTCTGTTACACTCATAGACATAATGTTAACACTTTTAGAAACTTCAGAATGTTTCCTATCCAATAGTACTAATTATATGCATATCCTATTTTCTGGGCCTGAGTGGGAGACATTTTACTTTGGGCACGCCAGACTCTCCAAAACCGTCACCTCGGGAACCGCTCCCTAAGAAGATAACAAGGTCTAAAATCATCTTTGTTGCAATTTGTAAGTAAAGACTAGTGTAGTACTGGTAGCAGATATGATAGGAACATTATTTGACCATTTTCAGCATGTTGCAACTGTGGAATATAGTTACACACAGTTTTCCAGAAACAAGGTCTAAAATCATGTTTGTTGCAATTTGTATGTAACGACTAGTGTAGTACTGGTAGTAGAGATGATAGGAACACTATTTGACAATTTTCAGAATGTTGCAACTGTGGAATATAGTTATACACAGTTTTCCATGAACAAGGCCTGAAATCATATTTGAAGATATTTGTAAGTAAAAACTAGTGCAGTACTCGTAGAGATGTTAGGAACATTATTTGACCATTTTCAGCATGTTGCAACTGTGGAATGTAGTTACACACAGTTTTCCATTAACAAGGTCTAAAATCATGTTTGTTGTTTTGGAGAGTCTGGCGTGCCCAAAGTAAAATACCTGCCACTCAGGCCCAGAAACTAGGGTATGCACATAGTTAGTACTATTGGATAGGAAACACTCTGAAGTTTCTAAAACCGTTAAAATAATGTATGTGAGTATAACAGAACTGATATAGCAGGCGAAAACCAGAGGAAAATCCATTCGGATTTGCAGTTTTTTTTGTACATTACCTTTTTCTCCAGGCTGCCTATTGATTTCTATGTTATTTAGGACTGAGACTGCAGTGCCTATGGCTTCCACTGGATGTGGAAGTCTTTAGACAGGGTTTGGAAGCTTTAGCACTGAACAGAACGTACAGAAGAAGAATTACTGAAGGAAGTAGAAATAATAACAACTTTTTCCGGGCACGAGAACGTGAGCGCGCCCCATTTTATTTTCCTTTCTTATCGTTCAGGCTATAATCCGGTTGAAATATTATAGTAAATATAGAATAAGAATAAGAATACCTAAAGAATACCTAAGGATAAATAAAAAATTATGTTTGATTTGTTTGGAGAAAAATGATAGGTATAATTTCAACGCTTTCTCTTCACTGTACAACGGGTGACTCGACAGTGGATTTTATGAACATAACCAAACAGAGATTTATGGATATAATAAATTACTTTTTCTAACAAAAGAACCATTGGATGTCTTCGTTGAACACTTGGGGAAGCCCTCAGCAGAAGTTCTTCGAAAGGTAAGTGATTTATTTTAGCTCTTATATGGGTTTTGTGTGACCTGCGCTGGTTATGAATTTATGCTAATGCATAAATATGAGAGGTGCTATCCTCAAACAATCAAATGTTGTGCTTTTGCCGTAAAGCCTTTTTGAAATGTGACAACGCTGTGATATTGCCAAGAATCAGAGCTTTTGATGACTATACAACACTTGTATATTGATGAATGTTTAATAATTCTACTTTTGGATTTTGAATTTGACGCCTTACATTTCACCAGGTAGTGTCGGGAGCGGCCCGCTGGCACGCCACTTCTCCCTAAGTGGTTAAGGCAGAGTCAGGCGCAGGACAACGAATATGAGTTTTCAAATGCTTTACTCAATATTTCCAAAATACTTGAGTGGGGAAAAACCAACCACTCGAAAACACGGAACCAAAGAAATACAAACAATCAAGCACAAAACATGAGGGGAACAGAGGGTTAAATAGGAACATGTAATTATGGGATAGAAACCCGGTGTGTATAATGAAGACAAAAAAACATATAAAATGAAAAGTAGATCGGCGGTAGCTAGAAGACCGGTGACTTTGACCGCCGAAAGCCACCCGAGCAAGGAGAGGGACCAACTTCAGCTGAAGTCATGACAGTACACCCCCCCCTTGACGCGCGGCTCCAGCAGTGCGCCGACACCGGCCTGGGGGACGACCCGGAGGACGAGGTGCAGGGCGATCCGGGTGGAGACGTTGAAACTCCAGCAGCAACGAAGGGTCTAGGATGTCTCTCACCGGCACCCAGCATCTCTCCTTCAGACCGTACCTCAGACTCCTGGAGTGGACCAGCCACCACCGGCCTCAGACGAGACACATGGAACGAGGAGTTAATACGTTAATCTGGGGAAAGCTGTAACTTATAACATACCTCGTTCAATCTCCTCAGGACTTGAAAGGGCCCCACATACCGCGGACCCAGCTTCCGGCAGGGCAGGCGGAGGGGCAGGTTTCGGGTCAAGAGCCAGACCCTGTCTCCCGGTGCGAATACCGGGGCCTCACTGCGGTGGCGGTCGGCGCTCGCCTTCTGCCGCCTCACGGCTCGTTGTAGTTGCATATGGGCGGCCTCCCAGGTCTCCTCCGAGCGCCAAAACCATTCATCCACCGCAGGAGCCTCGATCTGGCTCTGATGCCATGGTGCCAGAACCGGCTGGTATCCCAGTACGCACTGGAAAGGGGAGAGACCAGTGGAGGAGTGGCGGAGTGAATTTTGGGCCATCTCTGCCCAGGGGATGAAAACTGCCCACTCCCCCGGCCGGTCCTGGCAATAGGACCGCAGAAACCTACCCACATCCTGGTTGACTCTTTCCACCTGCCCGTTAGTCTCGGGGTGAAAACCTGAGGTCAGGCTGACCATTACAAAAACGCCCTCCAAACCCTGGACGTGAACTGGGGACCCCGATCAGAAACTATATCTTCAGGCACCCCGTAATGCCGGAAGACATGGGTGAACAGGGCCTCCGCAGTCTGTAGGGCCGTAGGGAGACCGGGCAAAGGAAGGAGGCGGCAGGACTTAGAAAACCGATCCACAACGACCAGGATCGTGGTGTTACCCTGTGACGGCGGAAGATCCGTCAAAAAGTGTGACCAAGGCCGCTGTGGAACGGGTAGGGGTTGTAACTTCCCTCTGGGCAGATGCCTAGGTGCCTTGCACTGAGCGCACACCGAGCAGGAGGAAACATAAACCCTCACGTCCTTAGCTAAGGTGGACCACCAGTACTTCCCACTAAGATAACACACCGTCCGACCGATGCCAGGATGACCAGAGAAGGGTGACGTGTGGGCCCAATTGATCAGACGGTCGCGGACAGCAGACGGAACGTACATATGCCCAGCTGGACACTGAGGTGGAGTGGGCTCTGTACGTAACGTAACGTAACATAACGTAACGTAACGTAACGTAACTATGTCCGCGTCCAACTCCCACACCACCGGTGCCACCAGGCAAGAGGCCGGAAGTATGGGAGTGGGATCTATGGACCGCTCCTCTGTGTCATACATCCGGGACAGTGCGTCTGCCTTAGTGTTCTGGGAACCTGGTCTATAAGATGTGAAAACAAAACGGGTGAAAAACATGGCCCACCTTGCCTGGCAAGGGTTCAGTCTCCTTGCCGCATGGATGTACTCCAGATTGCGGTGGTCGGTCCAGATGAGAAAAGGGTGTTTAGCCCCCTCAAGCCAATGTCTCCACACCTTCAGAGCCCTGACGACAGCCAACAGCTCCCGGTCCCACACATCATAGTTGTGCTCCGCCGAGCTGAGCTTCTTCGAAAAGAAGGCACAGGGGCGGAGTTTAGGTGGCGTACCCGAGCGCTGAGATAGCACAGCTCCTATCCCAGCCTCGGACACGATAAATTCCAAAGAGGGATCCGGATGAGCCAGCATGGGAGCCGAGGTAAACAGAGCCTTCAGGTGACCAAAAGCCCTGTCCGCCTCAGCTGACCACTGTAGTCGCACTGCACCGGTACCTGACCAAAGCCCCGGATAAACCTCCGGTAGTAGTTGGCAAACCCTAAGAACCGCTGCACTTCCTTTAGCGTGGTGGGAGTCGGCCAATTACGCACGGCTGAAATGCGGTCACTCTCCATCTCCACCCCTGACGTGGAAATGCGGTACCCTAGGAAGGAGACGGACTGTTGGAAGAACAGGCATTTCTCAGCCTTGACGTACAGGTCATGCTCCAATAGTCGACCAAGTACCTTGCGCACCAGGGACACATGCTCGGCGCGTGTAGCGGAGTAAATCAGAATGTCGTCGATATACACCACTACACCCTGCCCGAGCAAGCCCAGGAAAATCTCGTCTACAAATGCCTGGAAAACTGATGGAGCATTCATCAACCCGTACGGCATGACGAGGTATTCATAATGCCCTGAGGTGGTACTAAATACCGTCTTCCACTCGTCCCCCTCCCTTAGTGGTGCGGTAGCCTCCCTAATCAGCCCTGACCCTAATGGTCGACTATCTAAGGCTTGCACAGAGAAGGGCATATCAATAGGAACAATGGGGATCGCTAAATTATGAACAAATGAACGATCAACAAAACTCCCAGCTGCGCCTGAATCGACTAGCGCCTTATGCTGGGAATGCAGGGAAAAATCGGGAAAATTAACAAACAAAAACATGTGAGCAACAGGGAGCTCTGGGTGAGTCTGATGCCTACTCACCTGGGGTGACCCGATAGTGCCCTGCCTGCTGCCTCGACTCCCTGAGGAACCCCCCCTGCACCGACCAGCATTGTGCCCTCTGCAGCCACAGAGGGTGCAGGGAATAGCCCCTCCTCTGGCCTCCTTAAACTCAGTACCTCCTAGCTCCATAGGTGTCGGAGCAGAGGTGTTAGGGATGGAAATGACAGGTCCTGATCCAGACGTCCACGGGTGGCCAGCAGGTTTTCCAGCCTGATGGACATGTCCACCAGCTGGTCAAAAGAAAGGGTGGTGTCTCTGCATGCCAGCTCCCGTCGGACGTCCTCGTGCAGACTGCCTCTATATTGGTCGATCAGGGCCCTGTCACTCCATCCCATGCCGGCGGCCAGAGTTCGGAACTCCAGCGCAAAGTCCCGTGCGCTCCTCGTCCCCTGTCTGAGGTGGAACAAGTGTTCACCCGCCGCTCTAGCTCCTCGTAGTGGTCCAATGCCGCTCCTTCCTCTCCCCATACGGCGTTGGCCCACTCCAGGGCTTTCCTGGATAGACAGGAGACGAGGGCGGACACGCTCTCGCATCCCGAAGGAGCCGGTTGAACGGTCGCCAGGTAGAGCTCCTTCTGGAGTAGGAACCCCTAACACCCGGCAGCCGTCCCATCATACTCCCTCGGGAGCGCGAGCCGAATCCCACTGGGACCAGGTGAAGGATGGGTGGACAGTTGTGTGGGTTGTGGAGTGGGAGGTTGTGTTGATGGTAGAGGCGCTGAAAATCCTCTTCTCTCCCATTGCTCCATGCTCTGCAGGACGCTATCCATGGCTGTGCCGACACTCTGCAACATTGTCGCATGCTGCTGAAGGCGCTCCTCGACATGTAGAGGAGGGCTGGGTGATCCTGCTGACTCCATGGATGGTGCGTGATTCTGTCAAAGTTCTCTGTGTTGCCGGTAAGGCAGAGTCAGGCGCAGGACAACGAATACGAGTTTTCAAATGCTTTACTCAATATTTCTAAAATACATGAGTGGGGAAAAAACCAACCACTCGAAAACACGGAACCAAAGAAACACAAACAATCACGCACAAAAACATGAGGGGAACAGAGGGTTAAATAAGGAACATGTAATTATGGGATAGAAACCAGGTGTGTATAATGAAGACAAAAATACATAGAAAATTAAAAGTAGATCGGCTGAGCTAGACCGGTGACTTCGTCCGCCGAAAGCCACCCGAGCAAGGAGAGGGACCAACTTCGGCTGAAGTTGTGACAGAAGTATAATTACAAGCATTTCATAAGTGTCAAAGGCTTTAAACCCACTTAGGGATAACTGGGGCGCTAGCGCCCCAATCCTGACACTACCCGGTGAAATGTAAGGCGCCAAATTCAAAATCCAAAAGTTGAATTATTAAACATTCATCAATATACAAGTGTTGCATAGTCATCAAAAGCTCTGATTCTTGGCAATATCACAGCATTGTCAGATTTCAAATAGGCTTTACGGTGAAAGCACAACATTTGATTGTTTGAGGATAGCACCTCTCATATTTATGCAATAGCATAAATTCATAACCAGCGCGGGTCACACAAAACCCATATAAGAGCTAAAATAAATCACTTACCTTTCGAAGAAATTCTGCTGAGGGCATCCCAAGTGTCCAAGGATGACATCCAATGGTAATTTTGTTAGAAAAAGTCCTTTATTATATCCATAAATCTCCGTTTGGTTGGCGCGTTATGTTCATAAAATCCACCGTCGAGTTGCCCGTTGTACAGTCAAGAGAAAGCATTCAAATTGTACCTATAAAAACTTTGACCAAACAAATCAAACATCATTTATAATGCATCCTTATGTATCCTTTTATGAATATTAATTGACAATTACTTGAAGTTGATGACAAGAGTCAATATTTGCAGTGTTGACTCTTCTTTTTCAAGACGTCTGCAATCCGCCCTGGCATGCTCTCAATTAACTTCTGGGCCACATCCTGACTGATGGCAGCCCATTCTTGCATAATCAATGCTTGGAGTTTGTCAGAATTTGTGGGTTTTTGTTTGTCCACCCGCCTCTTGAGGATTGACAACAAGTTCTCAATGGGATTAAGGTCTGGAAAGTTTCCTGGCCATGGACCCAAAATATCGATGTTTTGTTCCCTGAGCCACTTAGTTATCACTTTTGCCTTATGGCAAGGTGCTCCGTCATGCTAGAAAAGGCATTGTTCGTCACCAAACTGTTCCTGGATGGTTGGGAGAAGTTGCTCTCGGAGGATGTGTTGGTACCATTCTTTATTCATGGCTGTGTTCTTAGGCAAAATTGTAAGTGAGCCCACTCCCTTGGCTGAGAAGCAACCCCACACTTGAATGGTCTCTGGATGCTTTACTTTTCGCATGACACAGGACTGATGGTAGCGCTCACCTTGTCTTCTCCGGACAAGCTTCTTTCCGGATGCCCCAAACAATCGGAAAGGGGATTCATCCGAGAAAATTACATTACCCCAGTCCTCAGCAGTCCAATCCCTGTACCTTTTGCAGAATATCAGTCTGTCCCTGATGTTTTTCCAGGAGAGAAGTGGCTTCTTTTCTGCCCTTCCTGACACCAGGCCATTCTCCAAAAGTGTTCCCCTCACTGTGCGTGCAGATGCACTCACACCTGCCTGCTGCCATTCCTGAGCAAGTTCTGTACTGGTGGTGCCCCGATCCCGCAGCTGAATCAACTTAAGAAGGCGGTCCTGGCGCTTGCTGGACTTTCTTGGGCGCCCTGAAGCCTTCTTCACAACAATAGAACCGCTTTCTTTGAAGTTCTTAATGATCGGATAAATGGTTGATTTAGGTACAATCTTCCTGGCAGCAATATCCTTGCCTGTGAAGCCCTTTTTGTGCAAAGCAATGATGACGGCAGGTGTTTCCTTGCAGGTAACCATGGTAGACAGAGGAAGAACAATGATTCCAAGCACCACCCTGCTTTTGAAGCTCCCAGTCTGTTATTCGAACTTAATCAGCATGACCGAGTGATCTCCAGCCTTGTCCTCATCAACACTCACACCTGTGTTAACACTTTTCGCCTGCTATATCAGTTCTGTTATACTCACAGACATTATGTTAACAACATTTTAGAAACCTCAGAGTGTTTCCTATGCAATGGTACTAAATATGTGCATATCCTATTTTCTGGGCCTGAATGGGAGGCATTTTACTTTGGGCACGCCAGGGTCTCCAAAACGGTCACCTCGTGCGCTACTCCCTAAGAAGTTATACTCACAGACATTATCTGAGCCTGCCACTCAGGCTCAGAAAATAGGATATGCACATAATTAGTACTATTGGATAGGAAACACTCTGAGGTTTCTAAAAGTGTTAACATAATGTCTGTGAGTATAACAGAACTGATATAGCAGGCGAAAACCCGAGGAATTTTTGTCCCAATTTTTTGGGACAAAAAGCGCCCCACCACTCCGTAAGTTGTTAACGAGAGAATCACTGACATGATGTCAGCTGGTCCTTTTGTGGTAGGGCTGAAATTCAGTGGAAATGTTTTGTGGGGATTCAGTTCATTTGCATGGCAATGAGGGACTTTGCAATTAATTGCAATTCATCTGATCACTCTTCATGACATTCTGGAGTATATGCAAATTGCCATCATACAAACTGAGGCAGCAGACTTTGTGAAAATTAATATTTGTGTCATTCTCAAAACCTTTGGCCACGACTGTACTGTTCATTCCGGACCAGGCCCTAATCCCCGGAACTCGAAAGAGGAAGAGACGACGCAAGGGAGGCAAACAAGCGTGCTCCCTAACAAAGTCGGTGAGTAAATAAAATGCCTCTAACCTCCGTTTTATTGGTGAATTTACAATCATTATAGAACAAACCAGACAAGCTCTGTTTAAGACTGTCCTGTCAACGGGACCTGAAGAACTGTAATATTTCTCAGAGTCGTGGCTGAACATATATACTGTACATCTAGCTGTTTTTTCTATACATCGTCAAGACCGAACAGCAGCTTTGGGTAAGGTTAAGGGGGAAGGCGTGTGTCTTTTTGTGCACAACAGCTTGTGTGCGATCTCTAATGTTAAAGAAGTCTCAAGGTTTCGCTCGCCTGAGTTAGAATACCTCATGATAAGCTGCAGACAATACTATTTACCAAGAAAGTTTTCATCTATATTTTTTGTAGCTGTCTATTTTCTACCACAAACAGATGATGGCACTAAGCAAACATTTTTTTTAAATCACATCCAGAGGACCTGTGAATAGTTACAGGGGAGAGGAGGGGGGATGAATGAGCCAATTGGAAGCTGGGGATGATTTGGTGACCATGATGGTATGAGGGCCAGATTAGGAATTTGGCCAGGAAACCAGGGTTAATACCCCTACTCTTTCGATAAATCCCATGGGATCTTTAGTGACCACAGAGAGTCAGGCCACCCGTTAACCATCCCATCAGAAAAACAGGACCCTACACAGTGCAATGTCCCCAAACCCTGCCCTGGGTTATTGGGATATCATAAAAATAAAAATAAATTCTCAAACAGGAATTACCAGTGACACACTTAATACGGAAGTGGACCGATGAAGCGGATGCTAACCTACAGGACTGTTTTGCTAGCACAGATTGGAATATGCTCTGGGATTCATCCGATAACATTGAGGAGTTAACGACATTGGTCACCGGCTTCATTAATAAGGCCATCAACGACATCGTCCCCACAGTGACTGTAGGTACATACAGTGCATTTGGAAAGTATTCAGACACCTTCTATTTTTTCACATTTTGTTACATTACAGCCTTATTCTAAAATGGATTAACTACATGTTTTCCCTCATCAATCTACATACAATACCCCACAATGACAAAGAGAAAAACAGGTTTTTAGAAATCTTTGAACATTTATTAAAAATAAAAACAGAAATACCTTATTTACATAAGTATTTGACCATTTGCTAAGAGACCCGAAATTGAGATCAGGTGCATCCAGTTTCCATTGATCATCCTTGAGATGTTTCTACAGCTTGATTGAAGTCCACCTGTGGTAAATTAAGTTGATTGGACATAATTTGGAAAGGCACACACCTGTATATAAGGTCTATATAAGGTCCCAAAGTTGACAGTGCATGTCGGAGCAAAAACTAAGCCATGAGGTCGAAGGAATTGTCTGTAGTGCTCCGAGACAGGATTGTGTTGGGGCACAGATCTGGGGAAGGGTACAAAAAAAATGTCTGCAGCATTGAATGTCCCAAAGAACACAGTGGCCTCCATCATTCTTAAATGGAAGAAGTTTGGAACCACCAAGACTCTTCCTAGAGCTGGCCGCCCGGCCAAACTGAGCAATCGGGGTAGAAGGGCCTTGGTCAGGGAGGTGACCAAGAACCTGATGGTCACTCTGACAGAGCTCCAGAGTTCCTCTGTGGTGATTGGAGAAGGTTCCAGAAGGACAACCATATCTGCAGCCCTCCACCAATCAGGCCTTTATGGTAGAGTGGCCAGATGGAAACCACTCCTCAGTAAAAGGCACATGACAGCCCACTTGCAGTTTGCCAAAAGGCACCTAAAGGACTCACAGACCATGAGAAACAAGATTCTCTGGTCTGATGAAACCAAGATGTAACTCTTTGGCCTTAATGCCAAGTGTCACGTCTGGAAGAAACGTGGCACAATCCCTATAGTGAAGCATGGTGGTAGCAGCATCTTGCTGTGGGGATGTTTTTTAGTGACAGGGACTGGGAGACTAGTCAAGATCGAGGGAAAGATGAACGGAGCGAAGTACAGAGAGCGATCCTTGAAGAAAACCAGCTCAAGAGCACTCAGAACCTCAGACTGAGCTGAACGCTCACCTTCCAACAGGACAACAACCCTAAGCACACAGCCAAGACAATGCAGGAGTGGCTTTGGGACAAGTCTGAATGTCTTTGAGTGGCCAAGCCAGAGCCAGGACATCGCTAGAGAGACCTGAAAATAGCTGTGCGGCGACGCTCCCCATCCAACCTGACAGAGCTTGAGAGGATCTGCAGAGAAGAAAGCAATAGACTCCCCAAATACAGGTGTGCCATGCTTGTAGCATCATACTCATGAACACTCAAGGCTGAAATCGCTGCCAAAGGAGCTTAAACAAAGTACTTAGTAAAGGGTCTGAATACTTATGTAAATGTGATTTTTCCATTTTTATTTTTGAATACATTTGCTATATAAAAAAAAAATGCTGTTCTAGCTTTGGCATTATGGGCTACTGTTTGTAGATTGATGCGGAAACAAACCCATTTTAGAATAAGGCTGTAAAATAACAAAATGTGGAAAAAGTCAAGGGTTCTGAATCCTTTCCAAATGCACTGTATCTCAACCAGAAGCCATGGATTACAGGCAACATCCACACTGAGCTAAAGGGTTGAGCTGCCGCTTTCAAGGTGTGGGACACTAATCTGGACTCTTATAAGAAATCCCACTACGGCTTCCGACGAGCCATGAAACAGTCAAAATGTCAATAGAAGACTAAGATCAAATCCTACTATGCCGGCCCTGACGCTCGTTGGATTTGGCAGAGCTTGTAAACTATCATGGATTACAGAGGGAAACCCAGCCCAGTGACGCAAGTTTACCCGAGGAGATATATTGAATCAATGCTCGCTTTGAGGCAAGCAACACTGAACCATGCATGAGAGCACCAGCTGTTCTGGACGACTGTGTGATCTCACTCTCCGTAGCCGATGTGAGAAAGACCTAAAAACAGGTTAACATTAACAAGGCCGCAGGGCCAGACGGATTAGGAGGACGCATAATCAGAGCATTCGTTAACCAGCTGGCAAGTGTCTTCACTGACATTTTCAACCTCTCCCTGACCCAGTCTGTAATATCTGCATGTTTCAAGCAGACCACCATAGTACCTGTGCCCAAGAACGCCAAGGTAACCTGTCTAAACTACTATTGCCCCGTAGCACTAACATCTGTAGCCATGAAATGCTTTGAAAGGCTGGTAATTGCTCACATTAACACCGTCATCCCAGACACCCTGGACCCACTCCAATTTGCATACCGCCCCAAGAGATCCACAAATGACTCAATCTCTATTGCACTCCAAACTGCCCTGTCCCACCTGGACAAGAGGAACACCTACGGGAGAATGCTGTTCATTGACTATAGCTCAGTGTTCAACAGCATAGTGCCCTCCAAGCTCATCACTAAGCTGACGACCTTGGTACTGAACACATCTCTCTGCAGCTGGATCCTGGACTTTCTGACGGGCCACCCCCAGGTGGTGAGGGTAGGCAACACGGGGGACTCTCAGTGGTGCATGCTAAGTCTCCTCCTGTACTCCGTGTTCACACACAACTGAGTGGCTGAGAACGACTCTAACACCATCATTAAGTTTACTAAGGACACGACGGTGGTTGGCCTGATCACTGATGACGATGATATAGCCTATAGAGAGGAGGTCAGTGACCTGGCTGTGTGGTGCCAGGACAACAACCTCTACATCAACGTCAGCAAGACAAATGAGCAGATCATGGGTTACAGGAAACGAAGGGCCGAACCACCCCCATCCACATTGACGGGGCTCGAGTCGAGCGGGTCAAGACCTTTAAGTTCCTCGTTGTCCACATCACTAAGGAATTAACATGGTCCACACACACCAAACACAGTCACGAGGAAGGCACGATGACTCCTCTTCCACCTCAGGAGACTGAAAAGATGGGCCCTTAGATCTTCAAAAAGTTCTAGAGCTGCACCGTTGAGAGCATCTTGACTGGCTGCATCACCGCTTTGCATGTCAACTGCTTGGCGTCCGAGCGCAAGGCGCTACAGAGGGTAGGGCTTATGGCACAGTACATCACTGAGGCCAAGCTCCCTCCCAGCCAGGACCTCTATATAAGGCGGTGTCAGAGGAAGGCACTAAAAATACAGCCACCCAAGTCATAGACTGTTGTCTCTGCTACCGCATGGCAAGCGGTACCGATTCACCAAGTCTGGTACCAACAGGACCCTCAACAGCTTCTACCCCCAAGCCAGATGTAGATGTCCTAACCGACTTGCCAGAACTATAGATTGTTAACAAGAAAATTGTGGAGTGGTTGAAAAATGAGTTTTAATGAATCCAGCCAGCTTGTTGCCTCTTCACCACTGTAAGGCTGGGGCGAGTTGCAGTGACCAACAGGTTGCCAAGGGGCCCAAGTTTGCGGGATAGGCAGAAGTTATTAAAGGCTTTGCCATCTTTCTTACGCATGTCACACTTCTGCCGCATGGTGGCGACAGTGGGCCTGAACAACTCATTGGGTGTCACAGTGGCATACAGAAGGTCCTATTTTTATTTTTATGTTAAGCTGGACAAGCTTAACCAAAGTGCCCTCTCTCCCACCACCGCCAGGTTCAGGGTGCGACCACAGCCTTGGATGGCACTAGGGGAGGAAAGAGGATCAGGTCTGTAATCATACAGATCTCACCAAAAATCATCTGGATTCAGGGTATCCAATCCAGTTGCTTGAACCCCCTCCTCCAGTAACTCGGCCTGGTAAGCCGTCAGTATAGAGGTCACTTTAAGTGCTCTGATTGACTGGGAAGAGGCTTTGTACATCTCATGGAAAATATAGACATATTATAAGTGCGTGCCATCTTTCCAAGGAGGGAAGTACTGGCATTGTTAGTAGCATGGCGTGTGGGGTGGAGGTGGTCAGCCAGTGACGGCTCCACCGTGTGAGAGTTGGAAAACCGGGATTGTGCATGTCTACGCACTAGATGAGGCCATGCAAAAAGACTAAAGTAATGATTAGTAAATGGTTAATAAAGACCTATATTAAACATCTTATGAATGGAGTAATGATTAATAAAGTATTTACCAATCCATTATAAATTCTTTATTACATGGATTTATAATAAAGTGATGCCAAATAGTTTTTTTAGACAACTGCAAACAAGGAGTAGGCCATGCAAGGAGTTGGTCAGATGTGATTTTATCGGCCACCCCCTTGCTTGCTGGAACAATAGAGGAGCAATTGAGGACAAAATAGGAAAGTATTGCACTATGTAGGGAATAGGGTGCCATTGTGGATGCACATCAGCCTTTCTCTTGTTGTTGTTATTGTTTTTCTTTAAATACATTTCTCTCCTTTCATGCTGTGTGAGGTTCCAGGTGGCCGTGGAACAGATCAACAAATACCACTGACCTTCCTGCCTCGCTTGCTTGCTACTGAGCATTAGTCAGCCAAGCAGATATGTAAAATGTCAATCACAAAATACAGCAGGAAGATAAGAGAGGGGGACGGGACCGTCATGGGAGATAACTGTGTCTGAAGAAAGGCATCTGACACTGAGATATTTCCTTGATCAACCCACACTCATCTAGGCAGGTGATCTGACATTCTTTAATCTTGCTAATGGAAAGTAAGACTAGGGTTATGTCGCAAATAGCACCTTATTCCCTATAAAGTGTACTAATTTTGACCAGAGCCCTGTGGTAGGGCCTATGGGCCCTGGTAAAACGTAATGCACTATATAGGGAATAGAGTGCCTCCTAAGTTACATCCTCATCAGGGTTTATTCCCCCTCATACTCCCCTTCCTCAAAGCTTATGCCATCATATTTCAACATCTTCCATCCACAGGAGCTTAGCTACAACAACATTGCACTACAGTCATGGCCAAAAGTTTTGAGAATGACACAAATAGAAATGTTCACAAAGTCTGCTGCCTCAGTTTGTATGATGGCAATTTGCATATACTCCAGAATGTCATGAAGAGTAAACAGATGAAGTCCCTCTTTGCCATGCAAATTAACTGAATCCCCCAAAAACATTTCCACTGCATTTCAGCCCTGCCACAAAAGGAGCAGCTGACATCATGTCAGTGATTCTCTCGTTAACACAGGTGTGAGTGTCGACGAGGGCGAGGCTGGAGATCACTCGGTCATGCTGATTGAGTTCGAATAACAGACTGGGAGTTTCAAAAGCAGGGTGGTGCTTGGAATCATTGTTCTTCCATCCTCTGTCAAACATGGTTACCTGCAAGGAAACACGTGCCGTCATCATTGCTTTGCACAAAAAGGGCTTCACAGGCAAGGATATTGCTGCCAGGAAGATTGCACCTAAATCAACCATTTATCCGATCATTAAGAACTTCAATGAGAGCGGTTCAATTGTTGTGAAGAAGGCTTCAGGGCGCCCAAGAAAGTCCAGCAAGCGCCAGGACCGTCTCCTAAAGATGATTCAGCTGCGGTATCGAGGCACCACCAGTACAGAACTTGCTCAGGAATGGCAGCAGGCAGGTGTGAGTGCATCTGCACGCACAGTGAGGCAAAGACTTTTGGAGGATGGCCTGGTGTCAGGAAGGGCAGAAAAGAAGCCATGTCTCTCCTGGAAAAACATCAGGGACAGACTGATATTCTGCAAAAGGTACAGGGATTGGACTGCTGAGGACTGGGGTAATGTAATTTTCTCTGATGTATCCCCTTTCCGATTGTTTGGGGCATCCGGAAAGAAGCTTGTCCGGAGAAGACAAGGTGAGCGCTACCATCAGTCCTGTGTCATGCCAAAAGTAAAGCATCCAGAGACCATTCATGTGTGGGGTTGCTTCTCAGCCAAGGGAGTGGGCTCACTCACAATTTTGCCTAAGAACACAGCCATGAATAAAGAATTGTACCAACACATCCTCCGAGAGCAACTTCTCCCAACCATCCAGGAACAGTTTGGTGACGAACAATGCCTTTTCCAGCATGATGGAGCACCTTCCCATAAGGCAAAAGTGGGGAACAAAACATCGATATTTTGGGTCCATGGCCAGGAAACTCCCCAGACCTTAATCCCATTGAGAACTTGTGGTCAATCCTCAAGAGGTGGGTGGACAAACAAAAACCCACAAATTCTGACAAACTCCAAGCATTGATTATGCAAGAATGGGCTGCCATCAGTCAGGATGTGGCCCAGAAGTTAATTGACAGCATGCCAGGGCGGATTGCAGAGGTCTTGAAAAAGAAGGGTCAACACTGCAAATATTGACTCTTTGCATCAACTTCATGTAATTGTCAATAAAAGCCTTTGACACTTATGAAATGCTTGTAATTATACTTCAGTATTCCATAGTAACATCTGACAAAAATATCTAAAGACACTGAAGCAGCAAACTTTGTGGAAATTAATATTTGTGTCATTCTCAAAACTTTTGGCCACGACTGTACA
>QNTS01000185.1:445140-478385 GCA_003317085.1 Hucho hucho
CATCAAACATCTCCAATCCAAAATTAAATCTAGAATTGGCTTCCTATTTCGCAACAAAGCATCCTTCACTCATGCAGCCAAACATACCCTCGTAAAACTGACCATCCTACCGATCCTTGACTTCGGTGATGTCATTTACAAAATAGCCTCCAATACTATACTCAACAAATTGGATGCAGTCTATCACAGTGCCATCCGTTTTGTCACCAAGGCCCCATGTACCACCCACCACTGCGACCTGTACGCTCTCGTTGGCTGGCCCTCGCTTTACACTCGTCGCCATATCAACTGGCTCCAGGTCATCTACAAGTCCCTGCTAGGTAAAGCCCTGCCTTATCTCAGCTCGCTGGTCACCATAGCAGCCGTAGCACGCGCTCCAGCAGGTATATCTCACTGGTCACCCCCAAAGCCAATTCCTCCTTTGGCCGACATTCCTTCCAGTTCTCTGCTGCCAATGACTGGAATGAACTACAAAAATCTCTGAAACTGGAGACACTTATCTCCCTCACCAGCTTTAAGCACCAGCTGTCAGAGCAGCTCACAGACCCCTGCACCTGTATATAGCCCATCCAACTACCTCATCCCCTACCATATTTATTTATTTATCTTGTTCCCTTGCACCCCAGTTTTTCTACATTGCACATTCATCTACTGCACATCTACCATTCCAGTGTTTATAAGCTATATTGTAATTACTTTGCCACCATGGCCTATTTATTGCCTTACCTTCCTTATCTTATCTAATTTGCACTCTTTGTATATAGATTTGTTTTTCTACTGTATTATTGACTGTATGTTTGTTTTACTCCATGTGTAACTCTGTGTTGTTGTATGTGTCGAACTGCTTTGCTTTATCTTGGCCAGGTCGCAGTTGTAAATGAGAACTTGTTCTCAACTTGCCTACCTGGTTAAATAAAGGTGAAATAAAAATACAAAAAATAATAAAATTCAGAAATATAAAATACTATCATACCGTCAAAAATTGCCATGTCACCAAGCCCTAAATAGTATGCTATTTGGGACACACATCAAAACCTCTCCAAGACAGACCAAATCCCTTGCCTGTCATCACTAATTCAAGTCTACCCCCATGGTATTTGTATACAGTAATGCAGAGGTAACATAATAGCTATCTCACAGGGATTCTTCAATCCTGTATGTCTGTATGCTCTGCTTTCTCGCTCTGCTTTGAGACAATTTATATTTAACGTTGTGTCTACCCAATTTCCTATATAGTACACTACTTTTGACCAGAGCCCTATGGACTTGGGACACAGCCATGGTGTTATCAGGAATGCACAGCTGTGAAGGGCAGAAATGTTTGAGTTGTAAATATTGTAAATGTAATCATTATGGGGTTCCCTTGCTTTAGCACTTCCAATTACCTCAGAGGTAATCACACCCTTTGTCAGGTCAATCCTCATCTAGTCTCACTTCTCCTCATCTCATTGTGTGATCGTTCAAATGCATGGGAAGATGTTCTTCCTACTTTAAGTGTGTGCTTATATGAAACACCCTACAATCAATAAAATGGAAAATTGTCCAGATAGCTATCCATTGTTATCCATGTAGACCTAGCTGCCGAACCCATAAAATAGAAAAGAAATGTGATTGGTAGACATAAAAGAGTTCATTATGTATTTTATTATACATATCCATGTAAAGTATTAATTTGTTCAGACATCCATTCAGTTAATTCCCCTCAACAATATAATTGTTTTGTCTTCCATTTAACTGTCGGTAATATTTACAATGGTTATTATAATTGTGTTGTAGTACACACTTGATAGATTTGAGCCACTGATAGAATTCCAGTAGTGTAAATACAATGAGATTAGCTATAGATGTCTGTTGTTTTGTTCATACTGAGAATTGAAGACTTGCATTGGCTCCCTTAACTAATACATAGGCTTTAGCTCAGTGGGCTAACATGCTCCACAAGAGTATGTTAGCCCACAGAAGAGCCAGAGTCAAACCCCAGTTGTTCACATATGCACAAAAATAACACAGACTAAAAACGAATTATCAGTTTATTGTCATGTTTGAACAGAATAGAAACCAAGACAGAAGTACTTATGTATCTGGCATAGAGATACTGTCTCTTAGCCCAAGTTCCAGTGTCTGTCACGGTTAGTCTGGTGGTCTATGTAAGGCTGTACATTTGTGAATGGACTGGGCCAATGGAGTCTGTGTGCATACGTGTGTGTGCATGCCTGACTGAGTGAGTGAGTGAATGACTGAGTGAGTGTGTGTGTGCATGTGTGCGTGCATGTCTGGGATTGTGTTGAGACACTGAGCAGACAGCAGGGAGAGTCCGGACCATATCTTTGGAGCTGAAGCACTGGGCCTGAATGGGAAAATCACACACCGTCAAGGGGAGGAGCAGAGCCTCTCCGACCGGGCCTATAGCAGACTCACTAGAACACTCCAACACTCACAAACACACAAAAGTAGCAAGAAGATGTTCCTGTGTGTTTATTCTGTTTGGGGAGAACCAATTTGATATTGCTGACAAGACCACTGTAATGATACACCCATAACATTTCAATATGTGACTGTGAATACTGTTAAGTAGAAACAATCTTATGAATGTTAACATTTCTGAATTTATCCAATGGAAAGACTAGCTGTATGCCCACTATGGCAGTGATTCTCCACTGGTGGGTCTTGAATGTGGTGTCTGAGTGAAAAATAAAGACCTTAACTCTGCATTTTTTCATTTTCAATGAAAAAAAAACTCCAGTCTGAACATAAATGACTAAACAACTAAAACCAGGTTGAAAGTGGTATTAAGTGATTAAATAATTTAATCTCTGAACAAATTTTCTTCAATCACAGTATTTTCAATATAGAGTAATTAGCAGAGCTATTTAGCAGATTTGGTTGATTTTGTGGTCTCAAAACATCGATCTTATCATTCTTTATCAAGAATATGGGAAAGGTGAATTATTTATTCTGTCATAATTTCTACAATTACTGTCAATATTTTTTTTTCTCCAAATTACATCTCGACTGGGACAACCTGGTTTAATTTGGGTCCCAAGGCAAAACCAGTAGAGAACCACTGAACATTCCAAGAAAACCTGCTGTGACCACATAGATATCCTATTAAATTACTAATTATATGGTTGTGGCAGCCTGCTATGACCACTACCAGAGGACAAGACTAGGACAATCAAAAGACAAGAGTACATGGCAATATGCATGGGAAGTGGTGTTAGCATGGCAGATAATAGTGCTCACATCTGTGCGTTTAGACAACACATGATTGACTCCCAATTGCCATTCAGAAAGCATATTGAACCACACTGGTGTATACAGTATGAAATATATGGTTATTTTAAGTACAGTTTGTCCTTAAATAAATGTTCCTTTAAGCAAGGACAAATCTCTCCCGAATACTACCCAAATAAATCTACAATGGAGGGCTTCAGACAGCATGAGTTCATCAGGGGAATAGACAGCGACTTTCACTTTCCTCCGCCTCACAATCTGAGGGGGACCAGGTTGCTGTTGTACTTAGTGAACGATGTATGAGTTTAGTAGCACAGACGGAAAGCCCAGGGGAAAAATGTAAAGTGGGAGGAAAAATCATTAGCTTTGTTTTCATGTTTCCCCTCTCAATTACAATTCTCCCAAGTCTAGAGGAACAGCGTAAAAAGAACAAGATCCAGGCCTAGGATAAGGATTTATCACCACGCTTCCCTCCTACTTCCACGGATGCATATGGCTTTAAAAACATCCTCCTCAGCCTGCCAGCATTACATCTCAGACTATAAAGTACTACAGTATGAGTCATAATACCCATAAACCCTAGCAGTCAAACAGGGAAATGGTTCCAATCATTTTTCCACAATTCATTTTTCCCCATAGGGTATTTTAGAAACACTTCAAATAAGGGCTGTGTTTCATGTAGGCTTACCCTGGAATGATGTTTTGATAACTGTGTAAATCTCTAGGACAAGATGACTTTTAGCAATATGTTCGCCTGGATTTACCCTCATAAATTAAATGCTAATTTGTTACAAATGCCATGATGATCTGGACGAGACTGCCGAATCAAGGCAAAAGGTAAGATTCTCTGGATTAACTATCTAATGTTAGCAAAATTAATAAAATTGGCTGAATTTCTTTAAATTGACAATTCTGTGAAATATCTTGTGCAAGTTTTAAATTGACACAATAACTGTTAGCAAAGGTGTCACCTAGAGATGACGTGCAGGAGCGTGCAGGGATATGTAGTTTTGCATGATGTCTACTTTCATGTTCATTAGCATTTTTGAATCTGATTACAAATAAAGGGGAATATATTGATAAAAGGCATTTTACACGGTAATCAAAATGTCACATCAGTGTTAGCCTACACGAAACACAGCTCTTATTTTAAGTGTTTCTAAAATCCCCTATGGGAAAAAATGAATAATGGAAAAATGATTGGAACCATTTCCCTGTCCGACCGCTAGGTTTTATGGGTATTATGACACCTCCACTGTGGGGCTCTATTTCAACCCTGCCGTGGCAGGCACAGTCACATAGCTACATTCCATAGCAAGAGGGAATTTCCCTCTGAAGCCTGATCTCCAGGGCGTGATTTATGACTCACTCTTGACTCTCATCAGAACGAAGACACGTTAATCACTGAGATTTCCCCCGCGCATCAATTCAGTAATGCAAAAGAGGGGAATAGATACAAATAGACAAAGGGGAGGGAGGGGGCAGAGAGAGAGAGGAGTAGATGAAGAGAGAGAGAAAGAAAAGGAGAGACAGATAGATGGGGAGAAAGAGAGAGAGCGAGAGATAAATACGGAGAGAGAGAGAGAAGGAGAATAAGAATGACAATAAGATAGAGAGGAAAGAGAGAAAGAAGCCAGCATCCACTTATCTATACATCAAAGCGGTGGCACTGCCTCGCAAATTTGTTAAAGCTCATTTGTAATGTTTTCCGCTTGTCACTGGCCTTAATACACACTGCTCATGGGAATCGCAGCCTTCCACATGAACTCAGGAAAAGTTATATCTCACCATGAAATGCTTTTTACTTGCAATATGCAAAGCGCGGGAGTTATGAGTGATGCTTTTTTATGGCGGTCCGGGTTAGTTGTCAGATTATAAATTGCACTTTTGGTGCACAACCAAAGGCACGCTCCCCTCATATGAAAGCGATAAGCTTTGTTACTAGTAAGCGCTCTCTAAATGTCACCCCACCATGTCCATGAATAGCTTGCCAATAAACCCAAATCCCTCTTATCTGCTGTGTATCTGTGTGACCAGTATTGGCTATCGCTAAACTAATAGTAAGGATTATAAGAGAAAAACAACACATTATCGGTTCAAAAATTTAAACAATCTTTCATAATTAGGCAGAGATAATGCATGGCTATACAGGTCTTATAAAAATCAGATTTTGAGGCTGTTTGTCATTACTATATTAACAACATTACATTTTTATTATAAAAATCACATTTATCCAAACCATAAGCTAGAACTAGCACATTTTCATTTCACTGGAAGAATAGGGAAGTTCCACAACATATTTATTTGTCTGCTCATAGTGAACCACAAAGTACGACATTCATTGCAAATGCTGATACCACCCGCTAGGTAGATGGGGCGTGCCCACAAACTTGAATAATGTTGTTAACTGTGAACGACCAACACACAGTCAATTTTTTAAAACATTTGTTTTTAACTAATGTTTGTCATCATACCTGAGTGGTGTTCTGTGCCTGGCAGTGCTAATTACAAACGAGCATGAAAATGTGTTCTACCTACCAGAGATTCACGCTGATTCTGGCAGTGGCTTGCAGCTATCAAGAATGATGCAGTGAACAAAGATTATCAGAGGGATTTTCAGGCTAAACTGATGGGGATTCCATTTCGACGACAGCTGAGAAGGGATGCGACACCATCTATTTTTTTTCAATTATAGGTAACCTAATGTTAGCTAGCTTGCTAGCCCAGCTGGACTAGCTTGGTAAGATAGCTAGCTAATGTTACAGTCCTGAATTGAACTCTGAAAGCCATCAGCTAAATCATTTAGCTATCTTTTGGTATAGACACAGTCAATCAATGTAGCTTATCAAATCAAATCAAAGTGTATTTGTCACGTGCTCCAAATACAACAGGTGTAGACCTTACAGTGAAATGCTTACTTACAGGCTCTAACCAACAGTGCAATTTCTAAGTAAAAAGGTATTAGGTGAACAATAGATAAGTAAAGAAATAAAAACAACAGTAAAAAAGACGTTGAAAAATTACAGTAGCGAGGCTATAACAGTAACAAGGCTATATACAGGCACCGGTTAGTCGGGCTGATTGAGGTAGTATGTACATGTAGGTACTGTACATGGATGGATAGTTAAAGTGACTATGCATATATGATAAACAGAGAGGAGCAGCAGCGTAAAAGAGGGGTGGGGGGGGCACACAATGCAAATAGTCTGGGTAGTCATTTGATTACCTGTTCAGGAGTCTTATGGCTTGGGGGTAAAAACTGATGAGAAGCCTTTTGGTCCTAGACTTGGCACTCCAGTACCGCTTGCCATGCGGTAGTAGAGAGACAATTTTTAGGGCATTCCTCTGACACCGCCTGGTGTAGAGGTCCTGGATGGCAGGCAGCTTAGCCCCAGTGATGTACTGGGCTGAGCATTTGCCGTACCAGGCAGTGATGCAACCAGTCAGAATGCTCTCGATGTTGCAGCTGTAGAACCTTTTGAGGATCTGAGGACCCATGCAAAATCTTTTTAGTTTCCTGAGGGGGAATAAGCTTTGTTGTGCCCTCTTCACGACTGTCTTGGTGTGTTTGGACCATTCTAGTTTGTTGGTGATGTGGACACCAAGGAACTTGAAGCTTTCAACCTGCTCCACTACAGCCCCGTCGATGAGAATGGGGGGCGTGCACGGTCCTCTTTTTCCTGTAGTCCACAATCATCTCCTTAGTCTTGGCTATGTTGAGGGAGAGGTTGTTATTCTGGCACCACCTGGCCAGGTCTCTGACCTCGTCCCTATAGGATGTCTCGTCGTTGTCGGTGATCAGGAGATTGCATCATCTGTGGATCTGTTTGGGCGGTATGCAAAGTGGAGTGGGTCTAGGGTGTCTGGGACAATGGTGTTGATGTGAGCCATTACCAGCCTTTCAAAGCACTTCATGGCTACAGACGTGAATGCTACGAGTCTGTAGTCATTTAGGCAGGTTGCCTTAGTGTTCTTGGGCACAGGGACTATGGGGGTCTGCTTGAAACATGTTGGTATTACAGACTCAATCAGGGACATGTTGAAAATGTCAGTGAAGACACCTGCCAGTTGGTCAGCACATGCCTGGAGCACACGTCCTGGTAATCCATCGGGCTCCACAGCCTTGTGAATATTGACCTGTTTAAAACTTCTTAGGGATCAGTGGAATGCTAGCGAGACACCTACGACAACATCCGGTGAAATGCAGAGCGCCAAATTCAAATTACAAAAATAGTAATATCAAACATTCATGAAAATACAATTGTTGTACACCATTCTTTATCTTAGAATCTTGGTAATCGAACCGTGTTGTCCGATTTACAATAGGCTTAACGGCGAAAGCATAGCATTTGATTATCTGAGGACAGCGCCCCGCATACTTCCTGCATATAAATATATTTCAAACCAGCACAGGCATTACAAAATCAAATTTAGCGATAAAATAAATTACTTACCTTTGAAGATCTTCATCTGGTTGCAATCCCACGGGTCCCAGGAACACAAAGAATGGTAGTTTTGTTCGATAAAGTCCCTGTTTATATCCCAAAAACTCAGTTTGGTTGGCATGTTTTGTTTAGTAATCCACCCGTTCCACTCGTTCAACATACAGACAAAGGAAGCCTAAAAAATTGTTGTCCAAACAAGTCAAACAACGTTTCTAATCAATCCTCAGGTACCCTAATATGTAAATAAACAATAATATTTCAGACGGAGAATAGCCTGTTCAATAGGAAAGAACAATAACGAAGAGCGCGAACACAGTCACACACGCAAAACAGTAGTGTCAGTTTCAAAAGCCACTTGTCAGAACTTCTATTTCTTGTTCGTTTTTCAAAACACAAGCCTGAAACCTTGTCTAAAGACTGTTGACATCTAGTGGAAGCCATAGGAACTGCAATCTGGGAGCTAATTCCCTCTAGAGTGAATAGCAAGTCAATTGAAAAACTGACAAGAAATCATTATTTTAACAGTTTCAGAGTGTTTTCTATGCAATACTACCAATTATATGCATATCCTAGCTTCTGGGCCTGAGTAACAGGCAGTTTACTTTGGGCACGTCAGGCTCTCCGTACTTCCGAACACTGCCCCCTAGCCCTAAGAGGTTAAAGTTCTTCCTCACGTCGGCTACGGAGAGCGTGATGACACAGTCGTCCGGAACAGCTGTTGCTATCATGCATCCCTCAGTGTTGCTTGCCTCGAAGCGAGCATAGAAGTGATTTATCTTGTCTGGTAGGCTCGTGTCACTGGGCAGCTCACGGTTGTGCTTCCCTTTGTAGTCTGTAATGGTTTGCAAGCCCTGCCACATAAGACGAGCGTCGGAGCCGGTGTAGTACGATTCAATCTTCGCCCTGTATTGACACTTTGCCTGTTTGATGGTTCGTCGGAGGGCATAGAAGGATTTCTTATAAACTTCCGGGTTAGAGTCCCACACCTTGAAAGCGGGAGCTCTACCCTTTAGCTCAGTGCGAATGTTGCCTGTAATCCATGGCTTCTGTTTGGGGTATGTACGTACAGTCACTGTGGGGACGACGTCCTCGATGCACTTATTGAAAAAGCCAGTGACTGATGTGCTGTACTCCTCAATGCCATCGGAAGAATCCCGGAACATGTTCCAGTCTGTGATAACAAAACAGTCCTGTAGCTTAGCATCTGCTTCATCTGATCACTTTTTTATAGACCGAGTCACTGCTGCTTCCTGGTTTAATTTTTGCTTGTGAGCAGGAATCAGGAGGATAGAATTGTGGTCAGATTTACCGAATGGAGGACGAGGGAGAGCTTGGTACACGTCTCTGTGTGTGGAGTACAGGTGATCTAGAATTTTTTTTCCCTCTGGTTGCACATTTAACATGTTGATAGAAATTAGGTAGAACTGATTTAAGTTTCCCTGCATTAAAGTCTCCGGCCACTAGGAGCGCCGCCTCTGGGTGAGCTGTTTCCTGTTTGCTTATTTCCTTATACAGCTGACTGAGTGCAGTCTTAGTGCCAGCATCCGTCTGTGGTGGTAAATAAACAGCCACTAAAAGTATAGCTAAATACTCTCTTGGCAAATAGTGTGGGTCTGCAGTTTATCTTAAGATACTCTACTTCAGGCATGCAAAATCTGGAGACTTCCTCAGATTTCGTACACCAGCTGTTGTTTACAAATATGCACAGACCACCCCCTCCTCGACTTACCGGAGTGTGCTGTTCTATCTTGCCAGTGCAGCATATATCTCGCTAGCTGAATATCCATGTCATCATTCAGCCATGATTCTGTGAAACATAAGGAATTACAGTTTTTGATGTCCCGTTGGTAGGATTTTCGTGATCGTACCTCGTCTAATTTATTGTCCAATGATTGCACGTTGGCGAGTAATATTGACGATAATGGCAGCTTTCCCACTCGCCTTCTGCGGCTCCTTACGAGGCACCCCGCTCTGTGTCCTCTGTACCTGCGTTTCTTCCTCTTACCAATAACTGGGATGTTGGCCTTGTCGGGTGTTCGGAGTATGTCCTGTGCGTACTGCTTCTTGAAGAAAAAATCTTTGTCTAATCCGAAGTGAGTGATCGCTGTCCTTATATCCAGAAGCTCTTTTTTTGCCATAAGATATGGTGGCAGAAACATTATGTACAAAATAAGTTACAAATAACGTGAAAAAAGACACATAATAGCACAATTGGTTGGGCGCCTGTAAAACTGCTGCCACTTCTTCCGGCACCATTTTATTGTGCCATGGTAGTCACTGCTGATAGCTACCTTCAGCAGAGTAAACATGTTTGTTTGTTCATTCTATCTTTGACTGATGTTAGCTAACGTAAGATAGCTAATGTTACTCTTATTTGGTATCTCAATTTGGTAGCCATCTATTCCACTCTAAAAAAAAAAATAGAATTGTCGATATAGCTAACTCACTTTCTGTTTGTGTGTAGGTAGCAATGATGAACGTGTATAAATCATACATGGTTGGTTCTCAGCCAGTCTCATCTGGCTAGCAATCTTGCTGCCTATTTAGAGAAGCTCGTTAGCTAACAGCAATCTGACAATATTGAAATGTCCATTTTAGGTATGCTTAGCTAGCCAGTCTAATAGATATCAATTGAATTAGTGGGCTGGTTAAATTGTGTATTGTTCTGTATTTTGTTGTAGGTGTTGACAGAATCTGATTCCATCAACATCCACTTCCAACCCCTAGCTCTGAACAAGGTGAAGTTAAATTGGCCAAAATATTTACAAGCTGATGGCTAAGATAGCTCAATTTACAGTAAATACATTTGGTAGTGCTTGTATGGTTTGTGTTATGGGGTAACAGGTGGTTAGAGGTAGCCTGAGGACCACAGAGTTCTTTCCAGATCATGTAATCAATTTAGTATACTCTTCTCTTTATACCTTTTCTCTTTGTAAAATTCAGATTATTTGGAAACATTCCACAGTGCCCTGCTGAAAAATACCCCAAAGCAGGGGTATTTTGGGTACACAAGCATGAGGGAGCGGACACACCTTGCAGTTATCGAGCAAACCAAGATTGTGGGACAGAAACCAGCAAAAGAAACTGAAGGTTTTAAAATCAAGACTACAACAGTAATGACACAACCATCTCATTCTTCACTCTGCAGATTCTGAAAACACAAAATTCCCCTGCATAGGGCAACTACTGACAAAAATAATCTGTTATAGTCAATGGGCTGGGGGAGGTTTGCAGACAGTACTTTGAGAAGAGGAGACGGTTTTGGTTGTCCTTAGACAGTAAATATATTGTTGTGTATGAGAGCGATTCAGGTGCCATTTTTCCTCAGTCTCCCATACATAACAATTCATATTGTGTAAGAACTGCCTTCCTCAGACTTTCCACACCTTCTTTAGCCTCCCAGCCCATTCACTTTTTGAACTTATCTTTCCTCTCAAAAGCAGCTCCCAATGTCCCCTCATTGTCCATAAACAATAGGCTAGCCAGTCCCATTCGGTTCATACCTTTACATAAAAAGTATATAGTTCTGTCCTTGAGCTGTTCTTGTCTATTGGTGTTCTGTATTATGTTTCATGTTTTGTGTGGACCCCAGGAAGAGTAGCTGCTGCTTTTGCAACAGCTAATGGGGATCCTCATAAAATACCAAATACCAAAAAGGCGTGTTTCCCTATGTTCCTTCCACAAAAAGTGCAAAATGCTAAAACCATGTCTTTCCAGGAGACGTGCAGTACCAGCAAATATTCTGCAAGAGTACCAAACAGTTGGTGGTTAAGAAGCCCTACCCCACATTATCCAGCTGGCCGTTCACCGCATACAGGACAAGCCCATCGCCATCAGCACAAAGAGTCTGAGCTACCCCAGCCCACCATGCCGAACACCATTTCCAGTGTACCGAAGCCATATATAGGACTATGGCTGTGTTTACACAAGCAGCCCAATGCTGATCTTGTTTTCACTAATTGGTATTTTGACCAATCAGATCAGTTCTGAAAAAAGATATACGGTGATTAAGACCAATTAGTACAAAAAAGATCAGAATTTGGCTGCCTCTGTAAACGCAACTAGTGTGGCTTACGATAAGACCACGTAGAACAGGCGTCTGCAACCCTGTTCCTGGAGAGGTACCCTCCTGTAGGTTTTCGCTCCAACCCCAGTTGTAACTAACCTGGTTCAGCTTATCAACCAGTCAATTATTAGAATCAGGTGTGCTAGATTAGGTTTGGAGTGAAAACCTACAGGACGATAGCTCTCAAGGAACAGGGTTGGAGAGCCCTGATGTAGAACCGCCATAAAATAAATGTGAATATTTTCTATCAATCTTTGAAATGTGTCTGCCCTTATGCATTCACATAATATATTTATATAAGCTGCACATGGCTCTGTAGCATCAAACAGATGCTAGACATTCCGATATCCTAAGAATGTTTGTTTATTTGTAAAATACAGGGGAGTGTACGCTACTTAATGCTAACTCAAGAGAACTGGGTATTCAATAACAATGTTATTTGGTAACATACCAAAAATGTTTTATGAACAGTGTAGTACAGCTGAGTGTGTCTGAGTTGGTCTCAGGTGTGGAGACACAAGTGCAGAGAACTGTAGTTACACAAGAATGTGATTTACCCAAAGATTTTTTCTTGTCTATTTCATTGATTGAGACAGGTGGGTGTCAAAACGTGTTGCATGTCATGATGACAGAGACCTGTCTCTATCAATGACTGAGAAGTCTTGAAATAGACACGATGGCGGTGCACATATTGATGGATTAATTTATGAAGAAAAATGTATTTATTTAAAAAATGGAGCGTTTTCTAAATTCAAACTGATCCCTGCAACTTGACACAGACACTTTATGAGACTCCTGTTTCCCCGAATCAAGGACGAAGACGGCATCGCTAAGGTTAGTTGAAAATGCTTTGTGCTACCCCAAACAGTATCTATCCTGTAACTCCCAGTAATGGATACCAAAAATATTTGGTTAAATCACAGTATCTGGTGTAACAATCTGTAGCCAAGAGAACTGGTGATCAGCAGATGATGGGAGAGGTAGTCATGATGAAATTGCCAATCCAAAGAAATATACCATAAATACAGGGAATACTTGTAAAGCTGTGTCTAATCCCGCGACAGTTCAGTTGTGCTACAATGACACACACAGGCAAAGGAATTCTGTTTCTGTATCTAGAATCCACACCAGGATGAAGCCCAGGCACCACACGGAACTGTTATACTCTAGTGTACAGTTTGAACAACAGTTGAACCGTGCCAGCATAACATCAACATTAGGGTAGACTAGTTGAACATGCATACATGTGCACAGGCACAGAGATTACATTTACAACAATATCTAGCCTAATAGAAAGAATTATGGCATAACCCACAACCTTTGCACAGTGACCAGACCATACAAATGAACCTACGTAGGTAGGTATTGTGCTAACATTTGCTGGATAACCTAGCTGTGGGTGGCTGGTTGTAACATTGTAGCTTGCTGTTTAGTAGCTAGCCATATCTACGACTAAAAAGAGAAGAGGTTTTACAATCGAGATACAAAAGATCTCCGATTTGTAAAACCTCTTCCATTTTTTGTCATAGATATGGCTATCAATTAGTTGTTTAGCTAGCTAGCTATCTACCTTAGTTAGCTATTTACCTAGCTAGCTACCTTGATAGCTAGCTAAGTTAAGGTAGCAAACAGAAAATAATTTGTTTCCCCCCCACTGTAACACAATAGTATGTTAGCCAGCAATACACAATATGTGTTTCAGTAGATAAACTAAAGTTAGCTAGCTAGCTAACGTTGGTGGTTTGCAGGAAAAATAACTGACGTAGCTAGCTAGGCACCATATTAGTCATCTTCCCTCTTGATGCTGGCATCGGCTGTAGCTGAGCTTCTAACGTTAGCCAAATCCAACTCTTTGTTTTGAATCCTCTTCACTATATTCCTGTTGAAACATGTATGCTTGAATGTCACCATGTAGCTAATAGATGCTCCATTGTCGACCATTATGTCTGGTCAGTTCTTTCAGTTTTGCCCATAGGATTGTTGTTAATGTCCGCGTCCTTTTAAAAAACGCCTGCCTTGGGGAGGGATGGGGGCCAGAGCATGAAGCACAGAGAGTGCAAAATAATGTGTTTGCTTGTATATTTAGCAATGAATCCGCCAATAGAAATATCGCTGAAAGATGTCCAATGGCTCTATCAAACAAGGACAACCATATCTACACCCACAAAAACGTATAGTGCGACCAGTGTAACACTGAGCCTTCATGAAATGCCACAAAGCAGGACTATATGTATTTTTAGATCTTGTCCCTCCCATCAATCCACCGGAAGCCGTCATAGGGTGTATCATTCAGCTCTCGAAGCCCTGACCTACCTTCCTCCTGGGCAAATATGTGTGAAACACATCTAACTGTCCCATAAATGCCTCAGACATGATGAAAACAAGCACAGATTCCCCCAGGGTGAAATTCCCATTTAAGGACTGGTGAGTTTTTCAGGATAAAAAGAAACGGAATGGAGCTAAGCACAGGCAAAATCTTAGATGAAAAACCTGGTTCAGTCTGCATTCCACCAGAAACTGGATAGATGAATTCACCTTTCGGCAGGACATTAACCTTAAACAAAAGGCCAAACCTACATTGGACTTGCTTACCAAGAAGATAGTGAATGTTGTGGCCGAGTTACAATGTTGACTTAAATCTGCTTGAATATCTATGGCAATACTTGCAAAGGGTTGTCTAGCAATCCTTGACAATCAATTTGACAGAGCATAATGGGCAAATATTGTACAATCCAGAAATGCAAAGCTCTTAGAGTCTTACCCAGAAATACTCACAGCTGTAATCGCTGCCAAAGGTGATTCTAACATGTAAAACTCAGGAGTGTGAATACTTATGTAAATGAGATAGTTCTGTATTTTATTTTAAATAAATGTTCTAAAATATATAACATGTTTTCACTTTGTCATTATGGGGTATTGTGTGTGGATGGGTGAGGCAGTAACACAACAAAATGTGTATTAAGTCAAGAGGTATGAATACTTTCTGAATGTATTGTACACTATCTCTGACTATTTCTGGATAGGGCCAGTACAATGCTGAGATATTCACGGTAACTTGATGCCAGAGCAATGAAACAGTACAATACAGTAAAAGTGACGAGATTGCTAAGCAGCTAACTTCAAAGCAGTGTGCCGATGCGTGTATCGCTTTATCAGAAGTATGTAATCAATGACGTCTGAAGCTTCATTTGATCACATGCTTTTTCAAACCGTGTGCTACAAAAAGCGAGATCCTACTGATTCCGCCGTTGTGGTGCTTTCTTCGATTCCAAGCTGCTTTCAAACACTGGCCTCTACTGGACACCACACATAAAAAAATATACTTAAGATTTTGGACAAAATGTTTCACCTGACAGGTAGCTTAGCAAGTAGAGTAGGGAACTATGGAATTTTCAAGGAAGTGAGGGTATGAGGTTGACTCCTGTTTTATGTGAAACCACACTTTCTGCACTGATGTTAAATTGTTTTATTCTATTTAGTATAGTATATGCTTCTGTGTTAAGCATCCTAAATAATGCCATAGATATTTTTTTTAGATGCGAACCTGGTATTCCAATGTAAGATGCAAACCTGGTATTCCAACTGATTATAGGCTACTAAAGCCAACAATTTACCACTGCGCCACGGAATTTTGATAAAAGCAATGGAGAAAGAAAGTTATATCTCATGATCACACACTGCTATTTATTACAGACCAGCAGATCTCAGCGACGTGCATTGTGAACAGATAATGAAGTAATGAACAGTATTCGGCACAATTTGGTGAAAGCGCTCAAGCCTTCAGAAAGCCTTGGTTTTCCATCACTACAAGGTATTAGAGCAAGCAGGTTGGCTTTGCATATTACCTCACATCAATGAATACTAGAGGTTTTGTCTTGTTAGTGATCGGTGGGACGCTAGCGGTCAACCTACGACAACATCCGGTGAAAAGCAGAGCGCCAAATTCAAATTACAAAAATAGTAATATTAAACATTCATGAAAATACAAGTGTTGTACACCATTCTTTATAGACTGTTGACATCCAGTGGAAGCCATAGGTACTGCAATCTGGGAGCTATTATTTACATTGTTCAATAGGAAAGGATACGAATGGACAGTGAGCTAAAAAACTTCTGGATGGATTTTCCTCGGCCATATCAGTTCTGTTATAATCACAGACATTATTTTAACAGTTTTAGAAACTTCAGGGTGTTTTCTATCCAATACTACCAACTATCCTAGCTTCTGGGCCTGAGTAACAGGCATTTTACTTTGGGCACGCCAGACTCTCCAAACTTCCAAACACTGCCCCCTAGCCCGTAAAGGTTAAATCACTTTCATTTCTAGAGGCCTATACAAAGGCTTCCAAACTGGCATGGATTAGAGAGGAAAACAGATCAAATAGACATGGGTAAACAACCATTGATGTTTAAAATCCACTACCACTTTGATCTGTTCCATATATACATTTAATTGTTGGAGAACTACTACCACATCACTTAATTTGGTACAGTACTTTCACTAACAGGTGCACAAATATAGCCACTTACAAAACACGTGTTAATGAGCCAGCTATTATTTTTCCTCCCACAATAGTTCTTCACAATGCATCATAATTTACATTATGCTGCAGTAAATTTATAGCAAAACAGCAATACAGTATTTTATTGTTGAATTGTATTGAAAATAAACTCAATTGCTAATAGTAAATATTTAATTATATATTACAGCATATCAACTGATATTTGGTGTTCCTCATTACTTGTTTTTGTAAGAGGTGTTGACAAGCTGAAGGTACCGAGCTGTCTGTTTAAAATACTAGCACACAGCTCAGACACCCATGCATACCCCACAAGACATGCCGCCAGAGGTCTCTTCACAGTCCCCAAGTCCAGAACAGACTATGGGAGGCGCCCAGTACTACATAAAGCCATCACTACATGGAACTCTATTCCACGTAAGGTAACTTATGCAAGCAGTAGAATCAGATTTAAAAAACAGGTAAAAATGCACCTTATGGAACAGCAGGGACTGTGAAGTTACACAAACATTGGCACAGACACATGCATACACACATACGCGTGCGTTATACACACACGTACACATGGATTTGCGTTGTAGATATGTGTTAGTGGAGTATGGGCCTGAGGGCACACACTTAGTGTGTTGTGAAATCTGTCACAAGAAGACAGTGAAGGTGGGTAGAGATCTCATTAAAGGAGAATTGAGTAATTCAAGAGGTTAATGTTTACCATTATACCAGTGTAAGACCTGCCTGCCTCCAGCAGTGTATTGAAGCAGCTCAGAAAAGTAATATTTCTTGCCACCTGAGGAGGCTGACAGTCAGTGGATCAGAGAAAATCACAAACAATAAAAAGGCAGGTACTGAGTACTTACACACAATGCCTTCAGAAACTGTTCATACCCCTTGACTTATTCCACATTTTGTTGTCAGCCTGAATTCAAAATGAATTAAGTAAAAAAAAAAATCACCCATCTACTCAAAATACCCAATAATAACTAGATGAAAACATGTTTTTAGAAATTATTGCTAATTTCTTGAAAATGAAATACAGAAATACTTTATCTTGTTTCCATAAGTATTCAAACCCTTTGTTAGAAACACCTTTGGCAGTGATAACAGCTGTGAGTCTTTCCTAGGTAAATGTTTAAGAGCTTTGCACACCCGAATTGCACAATATTTGCAAATTATTCTTTTTTAAATTCTTCAAGTTCTGTTAAGTTGGTTGTTGATCATTGCTAGGCAGCCATTTTCAAGTCTTGCCATAGATTTTCAAGCAGAATTAAGTCAAAAACTGTAACTAGGCCACTCAGGAACATTCAATGTCATCTTGGTGAGCAATTCCATTGTATATTTGGTCTTGGTGTTTTAGGTTATTGTCCTGTTGAAAGGTGAATTTGTCCCCCAGTGTCTGTAGAATAAACATCATCAGATTGGGATGGCTCCCAAAGTTTTTATATTACATTTAATTGTTGAAATACCAATCACCCCACCGAAGACATTCTTTAAAAAAGTATACTGTCATAACAGACTTTATATGGTCAAATAAAACTTTATAAAAATAAATGTTTTATATCTTCCTATGTTTGAGGTGGGTTTTAACCTTCCAGACTTGGAATTGTACCAACTCGCCACCCAAGGCTTATACTTGCGACATATAGTTAAATGTACTAAAGAGGAAGAATAGGTACATCTTGAAGATGTGCATGCTCATCCCCAGAATATTTTCAAATGTTCTTTTTCAAAGGATAAAGCTAAGAACATTAACAACTTCATAGTTGAGAGCACTATAACAATATGTAAGAACATTAAACGTATTCTACAAGAACCAATATAACTCCCTAAAAACACAACCCTATGGAACAATCCTTGGATAGCTTTTCAGAATTCACAGATAAATTGGTCCACAACTAAAGGCAAAGAAACCGTAAATGACTTGGTAAGAGGAAATACATTTATTTCCATTACAGAATTAAAAAGACATTCTGGAATGAACAATGTAGATTTTTTCAAATGCAAGCAACTTAAAAGTTTCATGTCACGAAATTTAGATTTTAAATATTTTGGACAGCCGAGAAATCTTGAGAGACTATTTGAGTCAGAAAAGGATATTCATATGATAGGTAAGATATTACAGTTACCAAAAATGTATGCATAACCCATTATAAACTATTGTTTTACCTGGTTAAATAAAGGTTAAATAAAAAAATTTACAAAATTGATTATACAAGAGACAAAATTCACAAATTCTACAGCACAACGGCAGAGTCATGTCTTCAGTGTAAAACTAACAAAGACCCAACAATCCATGCCTTGTTATAAATTTTGTGTCACGTCCACTCCCGCTCCCCCGCTCCGGCGCTTGACGTCACCGGTCTACTAACCACCGGTCCTGGCAACCCATCTTTACACACACCTGGTAACCATAATTTCGCACACCTGCGTCTCATCATCAGTCACACCTGGACTTCATTACTCCCTTGATTACTTACACTTTATATAGCACAATTTTGTTACCAGTCATCAGGTAGCATTGTTTAGGTTTCTATGTCAGTTGCTTCTCTTGGTTTCTATTGCGCCATGTTCATTATTATTAACTACTTAGGGAGTGGTGGGGCGCTAGTGCTAGCGAAAACAAATCCCTTACCTTTTGAAGAACTTCTGCTGAGGGCTTCCCAAGTGTCCAACGAAGACAATCCATGGTTCTTTTGTTAGAAAAAGTCATTTATTATATCCATAAATCTCCATTTGGTTGGTGCGTTATGTTCAGAAAATCCAACGTCGAATCGCCCATTGAAACGTGAAGAGAACGCGTTCAAATATACCTATAAACTTTTCCTAAACAAATCAAATACCAGTTAACTTCTTAGGGATCACTGCACAACTTGACCGTTTTGGAGAGCCTGGCGTGCCCAAAGTAAAATGCCTCCCATTCAGGCCCAGAAAATAGGATATGCACATATTTGGTACCATTGGATAGGAAACACTCTGAATTTTGTAAAACTGTTAACCATTTGTCTGTGAGTAAAACAGAACGGATATGGCAGGCAAAACCCCGAGGAATTTCTGTCCTGGAGAAAGTGGTTTTCACAGAGTGCCTCATTTGGAACCCCTCCCTCATGAAAATGCCCATAAAAGGGAAACTGATTTTCGGATTGTTTTTTCTCTGGTTTTTGCCTGCTAAATGAGTTCTGTTATACTCACAGACATTATGTTAACACTTATAAAAACCTCAGAGTGTTTCATATCCAATAGTACTAATTATGTGCATATCCTATTTTCTGAGCCTGAGTGGCAGGCATTTTGCTTTGGGCACGCCAGACTCTCCAAAACCGTCACCTCACCTGCCGCTCCCTAAGAAGTTAATTAAAGGGCCAGTGTATTTTGACACGCTTGAATGTGCAAATAAGCCAATAGGCAGAGGGGTAGCCTACCTTGTCTAATTCTCTGTATGGTAATAATAATTACTTTAAAGTGGTTTCTTGCATCATACAACGCAATACAATACAATTTACAGTTATCTATTTGGCCCATCGTGTTACAGAACAAGTAAAAAATAATGAATTAATGTCAAGTCCTTCATAATGTAAACATATTATTAAAAGTGTCATGCAATGTAGGCCTGTATTGAACACCACATATAGGCTACTTTAGGCTATATCATAGAACCTATTCCCATGTGAAAATGTTATGGGATTTGCTCCATTGGTTTTGTTGGTAGGCCTACATTTAGCTCAAATAGCCACAATAGCCTATTGGCTCCCGTCTACAACTGTAAGGGTACAGCCTCAGTGTTCAATTTAAACGTACACCAGAAATTGCACAAAATTCTCAAAACGTTTAAGTTTCCGCTCAAAATAATTCACAATTGCTCAGTGCTCCAAAAAAATTGAGGGAACATTGCTTGTCAGGATCTCAGATCACTGGTCTGGGTATGAAACTTGGGACCAATGTCTTTGTATACAGTAAATCTTGGTCTTGGCTACTGGATATTACCTTAGTCTTTGGTTTACAAACAATTGGCGTATCATTCCCAACCCATAGGAATCCCTACCCAGTTGAATACTTTTAAATGATGGAAGCCCTCAATAGAGCGCCACAGTGGAGGTGTCATAATACCCATAAAACCTGGAGTGACGTTTTGATAACCATGTAAATCTCTCTCGGACAAAGTGACTTTCATCAACGTATTTGGCTCTATTCATTCTCAGATTTGAAAATGCTAAATTGAGAGGAATGAAGTGGGCGGCCTTGGAAAAGCGATCCACCACGGTCAGGATGGCATTGTCTCCCCCCATCAGACGGGGGTAGACCTGTGACAAATTCCAGGGAGATGTGAGACTAGGGGCGATGAGGAACGGGCAGAGGTTGGAGGAGGCCAGCCGGAGCTTGTCGAGGGGTCTTGTTTCGTGCATAGACCGTGCAGGTGGCAACAAAGGCGGCGACGTCCGGAACCATGGTAGGCCACCAAAAGCGTTGTCGCACGAAGGCCAGGGTCCGCCAGGAGCCTGGGTGGCAGGCAAGCCTGGAGGAATGGGCCCAATCCAGGACCACGGAGCAGACAGCGTAGGGCACAAACATCCGGTTATCTGCCCCCCCCCCACCCCCAGGGTTCAGCTGCACCTCCCGGACCTGTATCCTGATACCCCAGCTGAGTGCCGTCGCCAGGCATGAGGTGGGAAGGATGGTCTCGGGCTCCGGGGGGGTAGCCGTGGGGTTATAGCGGCAAGACAGGGCATTCAGCTTGACGTTCTTAAACCCTGGCCGGTAGTAGAGGGAAAAGTTGAATCGGGTAAACAGCAGGGCCCATCTCACCTGCCTGGAGTTGAGGCGCTTGGCGGTGCAGAGATACTCCAGGTTTTGTGGTCGGTCCACACAATGAACGGATGTTCCGCCCCTTCGAGCCAGTGCCTCCATTTCTCCAATGCCATCTTTAACGCGAGAAGCTCCCGATTCCCCACATCGTAATTCCTCTCCGTGGCGGTGAGGCAGTGGGAGAAGAAGGCACAGGGATGCAGCTTAAGGTCCAGGGCAGGACAGATCAGCCCCCACTCTGACATCCGAAGCATCGGCCTCCACCACGAACTGACGGGAAGGATAAGGACACGGAACACCATGTGAACGGAACCTTGGTAGAGGTGAGGGCAGACACGCGGGAGGCCAGGGTGCTGTAACCCCAGATAAAGCAGAGATAAAAGTTGGCGAACCCCAGGAAGCGTTGCAGCTGCACCCTGGATGTAGACTGAGCCCAATCCACCACGGCTTTCACCTTCTCAGGATCCATCTTGACGCACGCAGCAGAGATGATGTAGCCCAGAAAGGGAATGGTGGAGCGATGGAACTTGCACTTTTCCGACTTAAAGAACAACTGGTTCTCCAGAAGGCGCTGGAGAACCTGCCGGACATGGAGCACGTGTTCTTGAGGGGAGCGGGAGAAGACGAGGACGTCATCAATGTAGACAAAGACGAACCGGTTCAACATGTCGTTCATCAGAGCCTGGAACACTGCAGGGGAATTGGTGAGGCCAAAGGACATGACCAGATATTCATAGTGGCCACTGGCCGTGTTTAAGGCCGTCTTCCACTCATCCCCCTCTCGTATCCGCACCAGGTGGTAGGCTTTACGTAGATCCAGCTTGGAGAACACAGTGGCCCTCTGGAGCGCCTTGAAGGCAGAGGAAATTAGTGGTAGCGGATACGGGACCTGAAAGGAGAAGGAGAAGGTCAATCCCGCAGTCATAGGGGCAGTGCGGTGGAAGGGAAGTGGCCCGGAGATCCTGGTACTCCGCGGGAATGGCGGAGAGATTCGGAACCACCTCCAGGAAGACGTCCAGGGGCAGGTTGCGCCGACTTCAGACAATGGGAGTGGCAGAATGGACTCCAGGCCATGATGGCACCCGTACACCAGTTGATGAGTGGGTTGTGCACAAAAAGCACTCATCGGCCCCAGAGTCAATGAGGACTGGTTTCCCCACACCAGAATGACATGAAAAGGGGTGCGAGTAAGGGAAGCAGAAAAGTTCCCCATATGGCCCACCAGAGTACTCGCTCCTACCGGTGAGCCTGGTCTTTTACCATGGCACGAGGACACAAAATGAACAAAAGTCCCACAATACAGACAGCTCCTTGTGCTGATCTGGTGTTGCTATTGCGCTGGCGACAGCCCAGCCCTGCCTAGTTGCATAGGCTCGGGAAACAGTGCCTAGGGCCATCCTCGGTGACTCTCGAGGAATGGCGGGAGATCTCAGGTGCTGTCGGCCACGGGACCGTTTGGGACTTCCGGGATGACTCTGAGGCGAGGTGGAATCAAATTTCCTCTCCATCCGTTGTTCCCGCAATCGCCCATCGATGCGGATGGTCAAAGCGATGAGGGAGTCAAAATCTGTGGGTAACTCCCGAGCTGCTAGCTTGTCCTTAACCTCCTCTGAGACGCCGTGCAGGAACAGTGTTCCGGGTGCCACACACTCTCCGCTGCCAACGTATGGAAATCCATTGCAAAGTCGGCCACAGTGTGGGCATCCTGCCGGAGCTGGATCCCACGAACCCCTCCAGGCTCACGCATATGGCCGGCTGCTGTTCCCATATGGCCGTAGCCCAGGTTAGAACCCTTTCAGACATCAGCGTGATGAGGTAGGCTATTTTGAAGCAATCCGAGGGGAAAGAGGAGGGCTGAAGCTAAAAAATGAGGGCACACTGAGCTAGAAACACCCAACAGGTGCTCGGTTCTCCATTAAAGTCTTCCGGAGGAAGTAACCGGGGCTCCCAGGAAGGTGGAGTAGCCGGTGGGGCGGCGCTGCTAACCACCGAGTTGCTGAGGCGCAGTGGGGTTACAACCGTGGCAGGCTGCCCCCCAGACGACCCGTGGAATTGCTCGAAAAGCATGTCCAATGCCCGGTCATGGCGCTCAGCCAACATTTGGACCCCTTCCATCAGCCCACGAAACAATTCCTCGTGCCTACCAATGGAGGCTCCTTGGGAGGAGATGGCATTGCGCAGCTGGTCCGGGTCTGCTGGGTCAGTCATGGCCAGTTCGTACTTTCACGAAGGTAAGACCCAGATGCAGACCACGTCGAATAAACAATAGTTTAATATTCCCACAGGGGCAGGCAATAGACAGGTCAAGGTAGGCAGGGGTCAGTAAACCAGGGGTGAGGCAACGGTACTGGGCGGCAGGCAGGCTCAGGGTAAGGCAGAGGTCGGTAATCCAGAGGGGGGCAAAGCTACAGGGCGGCAGGCAGGTTCAGGGTCAGGGGCAGGCAGAGTGGTCAGGCAGGCGAGCTCGGAGTCAGGACAGGCAAGGGTCAAATCCAGGAGGGCGAGAAAAGAGAGACTGGAAAAAGCAGGAGCTGAGACACGAAACGCTGGTTGACTTGAACAAACAAGACGGCAACAGACAAACTGGCAACAGACAAAAAGAGAATACTGTTATAAATACATAGGGGAAGATGGGCGACATCTGAAGGGGGGTGGAGACAATCACAAAGACAGGTGAAACAGATCAGGGTGTGACAGCAAATGGTGGTCAAATGGTGGTCACACCAGATAATCACTGGTTTTCTGATCTGCGCTCCTATCCATAGATTAAGGCCTAATGAATTTATTTCCTTATATGAACTGTAACTCAGTAAAATCTTTGAAATTCTTGCATGTTGTATTTATACTTTTGTTTAGTAATAAGATGCATAAGTCATTTACAGTAGAGATTACATTTCTCCAAATACAATTTAAAAGGTTTTGAAAATCAGGGTAATTATTATTATTTTTTGATATGCAAGTAAAATGTCTAAAATGTGTCTGTATTAGAATTATAATCAAAATGATCACTACCGTGCATGCTTCTCCCTTTATGTTTCAATAGTGACAAATTTAGTGGGGTGGTAAAGAATTTAGGTAAATATTTCAAATATGCAATACAAACAGGGTGTATGAGTCGTATATACTGTATGTGACATCCAAGATGGCGTAGCAGTGCAGACGTGTTTTTGTTCGTCCCCTCGTGTACTTTTGTATTTTTCGTCTTTTTTGTATATATTTCAAATGTATTTTCAATCTCTTTTCCATTTTTTATATTAAATATACATTCCGGTAACCTACCTCACCCAATGTGTTACGGATCCGCTATTTTTTAGACAGAACTCCATCGGAAGCTAGCCAGCTAATTAGCTACTAGCTATTTAGTCACTGTTAGCCACTGCTAGCGGCCTTTACCTTCTGCACAGACAGCAGCCCTTTTTAGCCTGGATAATACTCGCCAGCCTACCACCATCGGACTGTTTCTCCACTACAACGCCGGATCCCTGCCGTAAACCCTGGACCACTACACCTGATCTCCACAGCTAGCTAGCTGCCACCGAGTGACCCAGCCCTGAACCAGGCCCACCTCCCGGCCTCCTCCCAAACACGGCTAGAACCCACTACTCCACCGGTTCCTTGCCGTGAGCTCTCGACCCTGGCACCGGATTCATTGCTGCTACCGAGTGGCTATAGTGGCTAACGCCCCTGCCCCGAAGCTAGCACCAGTTAGCCGCGAGCCAGGCGCATCTCCCGGCTAGCAAAGGAAAGTACCACAACAACAATACATCTCTCGCCGGCTGGCTTGGATCCCTCTCGACACGACGCCCCGTCGTAACACCTCGACTGGTCTGCCGATGATTACTCCATCCGCTGTGCCTGCAACCGGCCTCTGTCGGACGTCGGACGGTTCTACCAACCCCGACCGGCTAACTCTAACTTTAAACGCTGTGTCTCCTGCGTGCTGGCGTAGTAACGAATACCTCGCGGCTTCCCTGTCCCATCTATTATTGTTCACTGGACCCTATGATCACTCGGCTACATAGCTGATGCCTGCTGGACTATTCATTAATCAGGGTACTCCATTTTGTTTATTTTTGTTTATCTGTCGGCCCCAGCCGCTACTCAGGCCCTGTGTGTAGCTAACCAACCCTCTTTGCCCATTCCTCGCCAGTTTACCTGTTGTTGTTATCTTAGCTGATTAGCTGTTGTGGTCTTACCCGTTGTGTCTTAGCTAGCTCTCCCAATCAACACCTGTGATTGCTTTATGTCTCTCTCAAATGTCAATATGACCTGTTTACAATGATAACTAGGGTAGTTATCATTGTTTTAGTTTACAGTGGAGCCCCTAGGCCCACTCTACATGCCTCAGATTCCTCCTTTGTCCCACCTCCCACACATGCGGTTACCTTACCCAGTATTACCAGCACGTCCAGAGATGCAACCACTTATCATCACTCGGTACCTGGGCTTACCTCCACTGTACCCTCACCCTACCACACCCCTGTCTGCACACCATGCCCTGAATCTATTCTACCACACCCAGAAATCTGCTCCTTTTATTCTCTGTTCCCAACGCACCAGACGACCTGTTCTGATAGCCTTTAGCCGTACCCTCATCCTACTCCTCCTCTGTTCCTCGGGTGATGTGGAGGTAAACCCAGGCCCTGTGTGTCCCCAGGCACTCTCATTTGTTGACTTCTGTAATCGTAAAAGACTTAGTTTCATGCATGTTAACATCAGAAGCCTCCTCCCTGAGTTTGTTTTACTCACTGCTTTAGCACACTCCGCCAACCCTGATGCCCTTGCCGTGTCTGAATCCTGGCTTAGGAAGACCACAAAAAATTCTGAGATTTCCATACCCAACTACAACATTTTCCGCCAAAATAGAACTGCCAAAGGGGGAGGAGTTGCAATCTATTGCAGAGATAGCCTGCAAAGTTCTGTCATACATTCCAGGTCTGTGCCCAAACAGTTCGAAATTCTAAAAATGAAGCCTGCTACAGACCCCCCTCAGCTCCCAGCTGTGCACTGGATACCATATGTGAATTGACTGCCCCCCATCTATCTTCAGAGTTCGTTCTATTAGGTGACCTAAACTGGGATATGCTTAACAACCCTGCAGTCCTACAATCTAAGCTAGATGCCCTCAATCTCACACAAATCATCAAGGAACCCACCAGGTACAATCCTAAATCTGTAAACATGGGCACCCTCATAGATATTATCCTGACCAACTTGCCCTCCAAATACACCTCTGCTGTTTTCAATCAGGATCTCAGCGACCACTGCCTCATTGCCTGCATCCGCTATGGGCCCGCGGTAAAACGACCACCCCTTATCCCTGTCAAACGCTCTCTAAAACACTTCTGCGAGCAGGCCTTTCTAATCGACCTGGCCCGGGTATCCTGGCAGGATATTTACCTCATTCCGTCAGTCGAGGATGCCTGGTCGTTCTTTAAAAGCAACTTCCTCACCATCTTAAATAAGCATGCCCCTTTCAAAAAATGTAGAACTAAGAACAGATAAAGACCTTGGTTCACTCCAGACCTGACTGCCCTTGACCAGCACAAGAACATCCTGTGGCGGACTGCTTTACAGTGGGGTATTTGATCCCCTGCTGATTTTGTACGTTTGCCCACTGACAAAGAAATGGTCAGTCTATAATTTTAATGGTAGGTTTATTTGAACAGTGAGAGACAGAATAACAACAAAAAAATCCAGAAAAACGCATGTGAAAAACTTTATAGATTCATTTGCATTTTAATGAGGGAAATAAGTATTTGACCCCTCTGCAAAACATGACTTAGTACTTCGTGGCAAAACCCTTGTTGGCAATCACAGAGGTCAGACGTTTCTTGTAGTTGGCCACCAGGTTAGCACACATTTCAGGAGGGATTTTGTCCCACTCCTCTTTGCAGATCTTGTCCAAGTCATTAAGGTTTCGAGGCTGACATTTGGCAACTGGAATCTTCAGCTCCCTCCACAGATTTTCTATGGGATTAAGGTCTGGAGACTGGCTAGGCCACTCCAGGACCTTAATATCCTTCTTCTTTAGCCACTCCTTTGTTGCCTTGGCCGTGTGTTTTGGGTCATTGTCATGCTGGAATACCCATCCACGACCCATTTTCAATGCCCTGGCTGACCCAAGATTTGACGGTACATGGCCCCGTCCATCGTCCCTTTGATGCGGTGAAGTTGTCCTGTCCCCTTAGCAGAAAATCACCCCCAAAGCATAATGTTTCCACCTCCATGTTTGACGGTGGGCATGGTGCTCTTGGGGTCATAGGCAGCATTCCTCCTCCTCCAAACACGGCGAGTTGAGTTGATGCCAAAGAGCTCCATTTTGGTCTCATCTGACCACAACAGTTTCACCCAGTTGTCCTCTGAATCATTCAGATGTTCATTGGCAAACTTCAGACGGGCATGTATATGTGCTTTCTTGAGCAGGGGGACCTTGAGGGTGCTGCAGGATTTCAGTCCTTTATGGCGTAATGTGTTACCAATTGTTTTCTTGGTGACTATGGTCCCAACTGCCTTGAGATCATTGACAAGATCCTCCCGTGTAGTTCTGGGCTGATTCCTCACCGTTATCATGTTCATTGCAACTCCACGAGGTGAGATCTTGCATGAAGCCCCAGGCCGAGGGAGATTGACATTTCTTTTGTGTTTCTTCCATTTGCGAATAATCACACCAACTGTTGTCACCTTGTCACCAAGCTGCTTGGCGATGGTCTTGTAGCCCATTCCAGCCTTGTGTAGGTCTACAATCTTGTCCCTGACATCCTTGGAGAGCTCTTTGGTCTTGGCCAAGGTGGAGAGTTTGGAATCTGATTGATTGATTGCTTCTGTGGACAGGTGTCTTTTATACAGGTAACAAACTGAGATTAGGAGCATTCCCTTTAAGATTGTGCTCCTAATCTCAGCTCGTTACCTGTATAAAAGACACCTGGGAGCCAGAAATCTTTCTGATTGAGAGGGGGTCAAATACTTATTTCCCTCATTAAAATGCAATTCCATTTATAACGTCTCTCACTGTTCAAATAAACCTACCATTAAAATTATAGACTGATCATTTCTTTGTCAGTGGGCAAACGTACAAAATCAGCAGGGGATCAAATACTTTTTTCCCCCACTGTAGCATCGAATAGTCCCCACGATATGCAACTGTTCAGGGAAGTCAGGAACCAATACACGCAGTCAGTCGGGAAAGCAAAGGCTAGCTTTTTCAAACAAAAATGTGCATCCTGTAGCTCTAACTCCAAAAGGTTTTGGGATACTGTCAAGTCCATGGAGAACAATAGCACCTCCTCCCAGCTGCCCACTGCACTGAGGCTAGGTAACATGGTCACCACCGATAAATCCAGGATAATCGAAAATTTCAACAAGCATTTCTCAACGGCTGGCCATGCTTTCCTCCTGGCTAACCCAACCCCGGCCAACAGCTCCGCAGCTACTTGTCTGAGCCTCCCCAGCTTTTCCTTCACCCAAATCCAGATAGCAGATGCTCTGAAAGAACTGCAAAACCTGGACCCGTACAAATCAGCTGGGCTAGACAATCTGGACCCTCACTTTCTAAAACTATCCACCGCCATTGTTGCAACTCCTTTATGGTCAGACGAGTTGGAGAGAAAGCACAGCAGGCTCTAGGGATTTCTAACCTTTCGACGGCGCCAGTAGGGGGAGAAGTTTCCCCCACTGTGAGATCTGGGTTTAACGATATCTGGATATAGGTAGGACGGGACGGAGAGATTTCAGAAGCTTTCGGATCAATTATTTGTCTAGTAACTGGTGAAGCTTAGGGTGGCATGGAAGACTGTTGTGTAATCCGGTTTCCAAGCTGGTCACGGGTGCACCTCAGCCACGCTCAAGGTACTAAACAATATCATAACCGCCATTGATAAGAGACATTACTGTGCAGCCGTATTCTTTGACCTGGCCAAGGCTTTCGACTCTGTCAATCACCACATCCTTATCGGCAGACTCAACAGCCTTGGTTTCTCAAATGATTGCCTCGCATGGTTCACCAATTACTTTGCAGATAGAGTTCAGTGTGTTAAATCAAAGGGCCTGTTGTCCGGGCCTCTGGCAGTCTCTATAGGGGTGCCACAGGGTTCAATTCTTTGGCCGACTCTCTTCTCTGTATACATCAATGATGTCGCTCTTGTTGCTGGTGATTCTCAGACGACACCATTCTGTATACTTCTGGACCTTCTTTGGACACTGTGTTAATAGCCCAACCAACTACGTCATCCCCTACCGTATTCATTTATTTATCTTGCTCCTTTGCACCCCAGTATTTTTACTTTGCACATTCATCTACTGCACATCTACCGTTCCAGTGTTAAATTGCTATATTGTAATTACTTCGCCACCATGGCCTATTTATTGCCTTACGTTCCATAACTTACCTCATTTACACACATTGTATATAGATTAGTTTTTTTTCTACGGTATTATTGGCTGTATGTTTGTTTACTCCAATGTGTAACTCTGTTGTTGCATGTGTCGAACTGTTTTGCTTTATCTTGGCCAGGTCACAGTTGTAAATGAGAACTTGTTCTCAACATGCCTACCTGGTTAAATAAAACATACAAATAAAAAATGTCTACCTGACATATGTTGGAATACTTGTGTGCTGAAGGTTTGGGAGAAATAGGATACAAATTTGGATTTCTTTCAACCCCAATTTTACACCACTTCTGTAGAATGACCCATATAGTACACTCGTTTTGAGCAGGGGCATTTGGTCCCTGGTCAAAAGTAGTTTACTTTATAGGAAACGGGGTGCCATTTGGTATGCAGCCTTGGTCTCTGGTTTGAAACCTACTATCAAATCAAATCAAATTTATTTATAAAGCCCCCCTTACATCAGCTGATGTCACAGAGTGCTGTACAGAAACCCAGCCTAAAACCCCAAACAGCAAGCAATGCAGGTGTAAAAGCACTGCAGGTGTAAAAGCACCTTTACATTACACACTGGATCAAATTGATACACTACCTTCAAACCTCTTTGCTTGACGTCAAGGGAAAATCAAAAGAAATCAGCCAAGACCTCAGAAAAAAATGTGTAGACCTCCACAAGTCTGGTTCATCCTTGGGAGCAATTTCCAAACACCTGAAGGTACCACGTTCATCTGTACAAACAATAGTACGCAAGTATAAACACCATGGGACCACGCAGCCGTCATACTGCTCAGGAAGGAGACGCGTTCTGTCTCCTAGAGATGAGCAAGGAAGAAGCCACTGCTCCAAAACCACCATAAAAAAGCCAGACTACGGTTTGCAACTGCATATGGGGACAAAGATCGAACTTTTTGGAGAAATGTCCTCTGGTCGGATGAAACAAAAATATAACTGTTTCGCCATATTGACCATTGTTATGTTTGGAGGAAAAAGGGGGAGGCTTGCAAGCTGAAAAACACCTTCCCAACCGTGAGCACGGGGGTGGCAGCATCATATTGTGGGGGTGCTTTGCTGCAGGAGGGACTGGTGCACTTCACAAAATAGATCATGAGGAAGGACAATTATGTGGATATATTGAAGCAACATCACGACATCAGTCAGGAAGTTAAAGCTTGGTCGCAAATGGTTCTTCCAAATGGACAATGACCCCAAGCATACTTCCAAAGTTGTGGCAAAATGGCTTAAGGACAATAAAGTCAAGGTATTGGAGTGGCCATCGCAAAGCCCTGACCTCAATTCTATAGAAAATATGTGGGCAGAACTGAAAAAGCGTGTGTAAGCAAGGAGGCCTACAAACCTGACTCCGTTAAACCAGCTCTGTCAGGAGGAATGGGCCAAAATGCACCCATCTTATTGTGGTAAGCTTGTGGAAGGCTACCCAAAACATTTGACCCAAGTTAAAAATTTAAAGGCAATGCTACCAAATACTAATTGAGTGTATGTAAACTTCTGACCCACTGGGAATGTGATGAAAGAAATAAAATAAGTCATTCTCTCTACTATTATTCTGACATTTCACATTCTTAAAATAACGTGGTGGTGATCCTAACTGACCTAAGACAGGGAATTTTTACTAGGATTAACTGTCAGGAATTGTGAAAAACTGAGTTTAAATGTATTTGGCTAAGGTGTATGTAAACTTCTGACTTATTTTTTTGGAAATTCAGGGTTAGTTAAGAGAATATAGTGGTATAGATTATCAGGTTATGACCGGCCTCGCACTCCAGTAACGTATGTGGCGGTGAATGCATACCAATATACCACGGCTAAGGGCTGTTCCTATGCACGACGCAACACGGAGTGCCTGGATACAGCCCTTTGTCGTAGTATATTGGCCATATACCGCAAACCCCCGAGGTACCTTATTGCTATTATAAACTGGTTATCAATATAATTAAAGCAATAAAAAAACATGTTTTGTCATACCTGTGGTATATGGTCTGATATACCACGACTGTCAGCCAATCAGCATTCAGAGCTCGAACCACCCAGTTTATAAGAATTGATTAAACATGTTGGATCAAACTAAACCAGGAAGTAGACACTGTATGCATCCCAAATGGCACCTTATTCCCTATATAGTGCATTGAGCCCTGCTCAAATTAAGTGCACTATATAGTGAATAGGGTGCCATTTGAGAGGCAGATAATCTGAGCGGTTCAATAAGATAAACCTACACCTCCCTTTTAGCCGGTAAGAGAAACGTCTATTCAGCTCCCTAGGATAAAACTGACATTTTCAACTGTCCAGGGCATTGCCAGAGTAAATGTAAGGCATTTTCAGCTATCCAGGGCATTGCCTGAGTAGATGTAAGACACCTTCAATGTTAATCTGAGGCTCCAGTCATTTTATCTCCCCATGTAAACTATTAATTAATGGATTGTAATCAGTATGGAGAATTAGTATGTGCCTCCTTTTGACATAATTAATTACCTAAGCTCAGGCACTTGGGGAGGTACCTTAATTAAATATGTACACTCTCATAGTTGTATTATTTTTTGCCTTAACCCAAGTGGTATTGTAAAACAGTGTGTGTGTGCAGTGTGTGCATGTGCTAAGGGGGATAATAGAGGTACTGTTAGAAAACACTGCAGGTGCATTAGGTCCTCTATGAAAAAGCCTGCAAATTAGTTTTCTCTTCAGAAAAATGTATTTAATTGGCCTTTAGAGTTTATTTCATCTTTATTTTCCCACTGGTTTTATCTATTTGAATTATGTATGTTTCTGTTCTCCAGAGGTTGGTCTTTGCTCATGGCTAAACTGACCCAAATCCCAGCTGTCATTTGTGTTTATGTGTGTTAAAAAAGGAAACATTTTGACATTTCCATTCAGGTTAGTTTGCAGCCTGTGCCTGCCATGCCTGGCTCTGTCTAGCTCCTCTCTTTGTGTAGGCCACAGTCTCTCTCTCTCTCTCTCTCTCTCTCTCTCTCTCTCTCAGCGCTGAAGCTCTCTTCTCTTCCACTTCCATTAGTTTCATCATGCTCTATTGAACCGCACTTGTCATACTGAAACCAAACTAATCAAGTCTAATGAATTCATTTAACTGATGATAATGTTATTAAAATGCAAATTTGTATTTATTTTAATTGCTCTACATCACATGTAATGAATCACAACAACTGTTATCACGGCATCAAATCTAGACTACACTCCATGTATATCAAAAGATTCCTCTTTTTCCATTTTATTGAATTAATATTATGATCTGGTTACAATTATCTGTTAGGTGAGTCACACACATCGCTTCTTCTTAATCTTGTTTTCATCCGTGCACTACAGGTTGTGAATGAACTGGGAACAGTATCTTAATTGGAAATAGTAAGATTGATCTGTTGAATGAGGAATATGTTGGTGTATTGGATGTATCCAGTGTTATTAGATTTCTAGATAACTAAATTGTACTGATAACCTCCTCCACATTCTAGACACACCAGATTTTAATTCCCATAGAAGGTATTGTACACACTACATAGTACTAGGTATCACAAAAAAATAAGTGTAGGTCTGCGTTCAAAATGGCACCATATTCCCTGTGTAGTGCACCCACCTTTGGCAGGCTCCAGTCAAAAATAGTACACTATATAGGGAATAAGGTGCCATTTTATTGGATTGAGGATTTGAGTGGAAAATGGCACCCTATTCCCTATATATTGCACTACTTTTGACCAGAGCTTATATTATATATATATATATATATATATATATATATATATATATATATATATATATATATATATATAA
>QNTS01000185.1:487061-623664 GCA_003317085.1 Hucho hucho
AAACATAATTGATAATGTATCCTTAGGAACACTTTTATGTATAAATAGTATAATATTTCAACCGGAATATAAACTGGGCGATAAGAAAGGAAAAAACCACAGAGCACGCCAGCCGGGAACGCGCCTTTTCCTCTATTGACATTCTGTGTGACCACTTCCTAATTCTTCTTCTTCTGCCATATAAAGCATCTAAACAGAATCAAAACACTTTCTCGAGACTGTTGACATCCAGAGGAAGCAATAGGTACTGCATTCATATGCCCTTATATGGGCATTTTCATAAGGGAGGGGTTCCAAATGAGGCAATGTGTCAAAATCCCTTTTTTCAGGACAGAAATTCCTTGGATTTTTGCCTGCCACATCCGTTCTGTTATACTCACAGACAAAATGTTAACACCTTTAGAAACTTCAGAGTGTTATCCAATGGTACTAAATATGTGCATATCCTATTTTCTGGGCCTGAATGGGAGGCATTTTACTTTGGGCACGCCAGGCTCTCCAAAACCGTCACCTCGTGCGCTGCTCCCAAAGAAGTTAATAATTCAACTTTTGAATTTGGCGCCTTACATTTCACCAGGTAGTGTCGGGAGCGGCCCGCTAGCGCGCCGTTTCTCCCTAAGTAGATAACATGTCTCAGAAATCAGATACATAACATGTCTCAGAGGATAACACATCTCGTTAATAACGAGGATAACATGTCTCATTGGTAACGAGGATAACATGTCTCTGAGGATAGCATGACTTTAGATTATGTGAGAATAACATGTCTCATCAGTGGAGTTTGATGTATATGTTATTATGTATGGTGATATGAAAGAAGAGAGAACTATTTCCGAATATGCTGTTAAGTAGAACTAGTGTAAATGCTTAAACCCCTGTATGAATATAACACTAGTCTAGAGGAGGAATTTGTGATGTAGCACAAATGCATAATGGGTTACTAGAGATAAAGTAAGATAATATTGAGTATAATGGGTTATTATGATGATCTGATAAAGTAAGAAAAGAAAAATTATAATAATATACAATCAACACACGCACACATATAGACATGTGAAAAAAATGTATTCTGAGAAATGTTTAGAGTGGTCCCTTTGTATGACAAGGTTAAAGCATTGTACAGGACTTGACTTACGCCTAACCAACAAAAACTATAAACGCTTAGAAGATTTCCTCCACCCTGGAAATGCATTTTGAAATAAGCCTCATACCCTGTTAAAAGGAACCAATGAATGTTGAACATGATTTTCTGTTAACTAAACTTAAAACGCTACAATTTATTGTACTCCCGATGGAGTTCTCGTTGATATCCCAAATGATGACATTCTAACCCAAATCGTGAGTAGGCAAAATGGAGACTGCATCTCTTTTCCTGTTGTGTTAGGTGTCAGATTTATTATTGACGGAGCGCAATATCTACTGGAGACTAAGACAGTGCCAACCCAGTTAATACATATTGGTCCCTCCAAAGCTTTACATATGAATCTTAAAATAATAGACATTTAATAAATATTGAAGAATATCCAACAGAGATCGGTAATAAAAATATAGAGTAACTTTTTGAAGGTATACTAAAATGAAAACAATGCCTTCCAATATGGAAAAAGTTATCATGTTTGTTTTGTTTTGTGTTACCCCTTGCAATAGCGGGAAAAGCTAAATGTGGTTTGAGAGCGATCTGTGTGTTTAAGCAGTAGTGATGATGTATTCCTATTGGGAAGAAGGGTTTTAGTTGAAGGAAACAGATTATGGAGACTAGTAAAAGTAACAAATATTGGTAATTGGCTTTCAGATAGCAATCCAATAATGCAATTATTTAGTCATTTGAAGGAGTAAGACAGAGGGATTGAGCATTGTGACTGATATTAAATTGGAGGCTACTCACTCTTCAAGGCCTGGTCCACTGCTCTCGTGTTTAAGTCATCTGTTGTTTGGATTAGAGATAATCTTCTTGTGGAACAATAGATAGTACACAGTGAACTCAAAAAAGCTGTGAGAGACACAGTGGAGAAATTAGGGACAGTTTTTACAGAATTGTATGTTGATGCAACAGGTCACGGGACACCACATCATCTGATATGACTGAAGTATAAATGTGTCTGAAGTATAATTCTGTATACGCATGGGTTTATTAAGACTTCCTGCCCGAGATGCAGTAAACTCGATTAAAAGATAAAGAATTTTTAGGACTGATTAAAATGTAGCATTGTGAAAACTAAGTACATGTTTACTTTCTTTGTTCCAGGACTCATGTCCGCTACCAGTTTCATGTTTATCAATGATTCTGTATCTCTCCCTTTGAAAGGCGTCCTGAGGCAGGTCCCTTGGGAGAGCAGTTAAAAGTGCCTGAATCCAGCTGTTATGGGACCTCCCAAATTAAGCAAGGCCTGGCCATTTTGTTTGTATTTAACCTACGATTTTTGTCACACACATGCCAGCACCCACACACAACCCACCTATTAACCTGTTACGGATCCAATCCCGTGAACGGGATCGATTTTGACAACATCCGGTAAAATGCAGAGCGCCAAATTCAAATTACAAAAATACTCATTTCAAACATTCATGAAAATACAAATGCTGCACACCCTTCAAAAGCTTAGACTCTTGTTAATCTAACAGCATTGTCAGATTTCAAAAAGGCTTTACGGCGAAAGCAGAACATTTGATTGTCTGAGGACAGCGCCCCACTCAAAAACTCAATTAGCATAATATCATAATAACAGCGCCCCACCACTCCCTAAGTAATTAGACTATGAGGCTTTGAATAGCTGGCCTATTGAAAACAGTGTGACATGACTGATTCAGACATCCCGGATGGATTTTGCTCAGGTTTTTGCCTGCCATATCAGTTATGTTATACTCACAGACATTATTTTAACAGTTTTAGAAACTTCAGAGTGTTTTCTATCCAAAGCTAATTATATGCATATCCTAGCTTCTGGGCCTGAGTAACAGGCAGTTTACTTTGGGCACGTTTTTCATCCGAACTTCAAAATACTGCCCCCTAGCCCTAAGAAGTTAATGAATATTTGTTGGTGGTTAATACTCTGTTTGATTTAGAAGTGTGGTGTCTTTTTATTTTGTTTTGTGGGTTTTCACGAGTTGGAAAGGATGCTGTACACAAATTAAAGTTTCTATTGTCAGAGTTTTGGTTGCACACGTAAATTATCTTGATTAGAAGAAATGTACTGAAAAACCCAATGTAAACCTGATACACAAAATGTTTGAAATGTTTGAAATATCTTTAAATAATGTCTGAGGTACAGGAAAACAAACACTCACTTAATAGGGCTGACTGACCTCTGACATCTGTTCTGACTTCCTGGTGATGCCTGTTCACCCTTATTAGGAAGACAGCAGACCGTTTTTTATGGGCTATGTAAAAACAAATATTTAAGAAGTTTATAATTTATCAATATTCCTATGTGTGATTCAGACCACAAGAATGGCAGAGCGAGGGAGCTGTCTCTGGTCTTTTTTACCATTACTGTCACAAGTGTAGAGAGGAGTAGGCAGGAGGCAGTCGCAGGTTTAGAACTACTGAGTTTATTAAAGCACTATAATTATAAAAGCGGGACGAAACAAAATAATAAAGTACTCAGGAAATAGTAGGAGAGATTCCTCTCAGGAAAACAAGCAACATTTACAATGACCCAGAAATGACAGAGGGAGTATAAATAGAGTGATAGAGTGGGGATTGGAACCAGGTGTGTGTAATGATGACGAGACAAGTCTGGGGTTGATGAGGGAAGGGCGTTTGCCAGCAGCAGGTTTGGCAGTAGCTAGAAGGCCGGTGACGCCAAACGCCTGAGCTGGACAGGAGGAGGGGCCAAAGCAAATTCTGGTGTGACAATTTACCTTATGGGATACAATTATTTCCTTCTGGAGTTATCAAGAGATAATTCGATTTGATCTATTCTAATTAGTTTATTTCTGATTTTACAGGCAATTGTTATTTTTTCAGATGCATGAATCACGATGTGAGTAATATGTCCAAAGGGGGAATTACCAGTCCCCTGGAGTCCTTTGGTAAATATGCAAATAGATGTTCTTCACATGTCTGCCTGTAAGGAAAAAAGGAAAAGGAAAAAATTGATTTTGGTAATGGATGAGAGTAACTTTGAAGTTTTCCCCACCTCTAGTTATAGAGTTGTGTTGCTGTTGTTTGTTTTCTTTTTTTTGTCCTGCTTCAATACCAAATCTCACCAGATTGGGTGTACTGAATGGACGGGATTTCTCTCTAAGGATCAGCCCTCTGACTCCCTGACCTGTAACGCCGCAGTGAGAACACCAAGATGATAGGGGAGTATAAGCCAATTTTGGGGTGGTTTCAACTGTCTGTTGTTATTCTAAACTAAACTGTTGTTCTGGTCTGTCCTCTCTCGAGGTTATGGCGAGGTGACCACAGATCAGATGGTATCTAGATGCATGGAAGATAATTTGGCCGATGAACCCCCTCTAACCGGCTGAAAATGGCGAGAATGGCGTTTAGTATGGTCCTTCACCACTTCTACCGTGAAACCTGAGTCCGAGCCAGCAACCTGGACACAGCAGTCTAAGCTATCAAACTGCCTTTTCTCTCATGTGCATGTGGAGTGAGCATGGAGAGAGATCCAGTCCAAACTTCTCTCATGCTGCTGGTGTACTGGTAGGAAAATGGACAAAGACATAATGACTGTAAAGGACAGTGGCGGCTCAGGGGCCATTATCAAGGGCCATCCACCTTGAGCATGCGCCATTAAAATGACAAACTGAAACACTGTCTGAAGAAGAACATGAACAAATGCCAGGAAGGATGAGTGCCGGGGACCGAGGGGGGTGGTTAACCATGCCCGTAATAGATTTAGGTTTGTCCAAAATTGTTTATTTGGGGTATCAGGTTGATTGTAGAGGTCTGCACACTTCGAAATGTATAGTAATTTAGACTAAGAATGCATTGAGAAAAGTGAGGGTCTTAAATTAAAGTGATAGAAACAACGTGAAGCACTAAGAACTGTCATTCTAAATTTGGATTGAATAATTTATCAATAACCATAACTATGATATGGAAAGGCAAGGCTTCTAGAAACAGAGCTGTGCCTTAAAAATGTGAGGAGAGACACTAGATCTCATTCTTAGAAAAGTTATAACATGTGTTCTCTTTCTCTTCCCTGTGAAATGTTATTAACATGCTGTAAGGCAATCTGTGCCTCTCTGGCTGATAAGATTTCAGCAGCTATCTTGTTTTCTACTCCTCCAGAGAAAGGTGAAACAGTTAGATGCCAACTCTGGATGATTTCCCATTTCCCCCTGTAGATACGGACAATTGAGTATTGATTAGCGCCCCATCCTTGACAACATCCGGAAAATGTAGTGCGCCAAATTCAAAATGCAAATGTAGTATTATAAAACATTCATAAAAATACAAGTGTTGCACACTCTTAGCTATCTTACAGCGTTGTCAGATTTAAAAAAGGCTTTACGGCGAAAGCACAACATTTGATTGTCTGAGGACAGCACCCCATGTACTTCCCATATTAGCATAATAATAAAACCAGCGCGGGTGTCACAAAACACATAAAAAGAGCTAAAATAAATTGCTTACCTTTGATGATCTTCTGCTGATGGTAATCTGAAGTGTCCAAGCAAGACATCCAATGTTCCTTTTGTTAGAAAAAGTCACTATTTATATCCATAAAACTCAGTTTGGTTGGCACGTTCTGTTCAGAAAATCCACCGTCCACTTGTTCCATTATACAAGACAAAAAATATACCTATAAACTTTTCCCAAACAAATCAAACATAGTTTATAATCGATCCTTAGCTACACTATTATGAATATTAACTATTATATTTTACACGGATAATATCTTGAACGATAGTAAAGTAAAAAACCGAGGTAAGCGCTCTCGTGTCCCTCGTGCCCCAGACAGAAATCACTTCGTCACTCCACTGATATCAGCTTCCTGTATTGGGTTTTTTAAGACAAACTCTTGAAACCTTGTCTAAAGACGGTTGACATCTAGTGGAAGCCATAGGTACTACAACCTGGGTCCTGGGTTACAGCATGCACTATACAAGCCCATGGTAAAAGAAGGCATGTAAAAAAAAACGGACGGACGGAATATAACCTGCTGAATAGAAGAGAAAAAGAACTGAGCGCGCATTCCCTGTTACGCGCAAAATCCAAAACAGGACACTTGATGTGAACTCAGGAACAAGTGGTCTTACTCCCTTGATTTTCATGATTGAAGCTTCCAACCTTTTTCTAAAGACTGTTGACATCTAGTGGAAGCTATAGGAACTGCAATCTGGGGGTTAAACTATGAGCTGGCCTATTGAAAAAAGTGTGACATGACTGATTCAGACATCCCGGATGGATTTTGCTCGGGTTTTCGCCTGCCATCTCAGTTCTGGTATACTCACAGACATTATTTTAACAGTTTTAGAAACTTCAGAGTGTTTTCTATCCAATAGTACTAATTATATGCATATCCTAGTTTCTGGGCCTGAGTGGCAGGCATTTTACTTTGGGCACGCCAGACTGTCCAAAACTCTGAAAAATGCTACCGCTCCTAGGGAAGCCAGTTAAGAACAAATTCTTATTTACAAGGACAGCCTACTCCTTCCTCCCCGTCAGGGAATTGAACCCCGGCCTCCCGCGTGCCTGCACGACACAGGGATTATTTAGATAAATACCCCAGTACTGTACTCCTGACCGTAACGTTGTACAGAGCCATATTTTCCGTTCCATCCTAACAACATTTGATTGTTTGAGGGTAGCACCTCCAATATTTCCATTAGCATAAATTCATAAACCATCGCGGTTCACACAAAACACATTTCACAGCTAAAACAAATCCCTTACCTTTCGAAGAACTTCTCCTGAGGGCTTCCCAAGTGTCCAACGAAGACAATCCAAGGGTTCTTTTGTTAGAAATAGTCATTTATTATATCCATAAATCTCAGTTTGGTTGGCGCATTATGTTCAGAAAATCCAACGTCGAATCGCCCATTGAAACGTGAAGAGAACGCGTTCAAATATACCTATAAACTTTTCCTAAACAAATCAAAGACCAGTTATAATGCATCCTTAGCTATCCTTTTATGAATATTAGCGATAATATTTCACTCGGATGGTCATCTAAACGTTATATAAGTAAAATAAAGTGGGGCGCGCACCCAGTCTCGCGCCCGAGAAATCTTGTTGACATCTGAGCTCCCTGGACTATTTCCTGCTCCTATCCGTTCTGCTTACTACTATCACTTCCAGTCTTTGTATAAAGACTGTTGACATCTAGTGGAAGCCATAGGTACTGCAATCTCGGAGCTGGATTGCATTGAAGTCAATGGGGAGAGTCTCAAACAGAGCAAAGGTCACAAAAAACTGCAATTCCCGGATGGATTTTCCTCGGGTTTTCGCCTGCTATATCAGTTCTTATACTCACAGACATTATGTTAACACTTTTAGAAACTTCAGAGTGTTTCCTATCCAATGGTACTAATTATGTGCATATCCTATTTTCTGGGTCTGAGTGGCAGGCATTTTACTTTGGGCACGCCAGACTCTCCAAAACCGTCACCTCTGCTGCCGCTCCCTAAGAAGTTAAACAGCTTGGAAAATTTCAGAAAATGATGTCATGGCTTTAGAAGCTTCTGATAGGCTAATTGAAATCATTTGAGTCAATTGGAGGTGTACCTGTGGATGTATCACTGAGTCTGAAGGCCTACCTTCACAAAAGCCAAGACCTCAGAAATAAAATTGTACACCTCCACAAGTCTGGTTCATCCTTGGGAGCAATTTCCAAACGCCTGAAGGTACCACGTTCATCTGTACAAACAATAGTACCCAAGTATAAACACCATACCACTCAGGAAGAAGATGCGTTCGGTCTCCAAGAAATTAACATACTTTTGTGCGAAAAGTACAAATCAATCCCAGAACAACAGGAAACGACCTTGTGAAGATGCTGGAGGAAACAGGTACAAAAGTATCTATATGCACAGTAAAACAAGTCCTATATCGACATAACCTGAAAGGCCGCTCAGCAAGGAAGAAGCTACTGCTCCGAAACTGCAATCAAAAAGCCAGACTACAGTTTGCGACTGCACATGGGGACAAAGAGCGTACTTTTTGGAGAAATGTCTTCTGGTCTGATGAAACAAAAATAGAACTGTTTGGCCATAATGACCATCGTTATGTTTGAAAAAAAAGGAAAAAGCCGAAGAACACCATCCCAACCGTGAAGCACAGGGGTGGCAGCATCATGTTGTGGGGGTGCTTTGCTGCAGGAGGGACTGGAGCACTTCACAAATAGATGGCATCATTAGTGGGAAAAAGTATGTGGATATAATGAAGCAACATCTCAAGACATCAGTCAGCAAGTTAAAGCTTGGTCGCAAATGGGTTATCCAAATGGACAATGACAATTGGAGTGGCCATCACAAAGCCCTGACCTCAATCCTATAGAAAATGTGTGGGCAGAACTGAAAAAGCGTGTGCGAGCAAGGAGGCTTACAAACCTGACTCAGTTACAGCAGGTATGTTAGGAGGAATGGGACAAAATTCACCCAGCTTATTTTGGGAAGCTTGTGGAAGGCTACCTGAAACATTTGACACAAGTTAAACAATTTAAAGGCAATTCTACCAAACACTAATTGAGTGTATGTAAACTTCTGACCCACTGGGAATGTGATGAAAGAAATAAAAGCTGAAATAATGTCACGACTTCCACCGAAGTCGGTCCCTCTCCCTGCTTGGGAGGCGTTCGGCGGTCGACGTCAACGGTTTTCTAGCCATTGCCGATCCACTTTTCATGTTCCATTGTTTTTGTCTTGTTTTACACACCTGGTTTCAATCCCACAATTACTTGTTCATTATTTAACCCTCTGTTCCCCCATGTTTGTTTGTGAGTGATTGTTTGTATGTAATACGGTCCTTTGTTTTTGGGCTCGCTATTTAAGAGTTGTATTGTTTGTGAATAATTTGAGTAAATACGTTTATTGCTCAATTCTGCTGTCCTGCGCCTGACTCCTCTTCACCAGCTTCGGGCGGGCGTTACGTACAGAGCCCACTCCCTCTCAGTATCCAGCTGGGCGTCTGTACGTTCCTTCTGCTGTCCGCGACCGGTTGATCTATTGGGCCCACACGTCACCCTCCTCTGGTGATCCTTGCACCGGTCGGACAGTGCGCTGTCTTAGTGGGAAGTACTGGTGGTCCACCTTGGCCAAGGACGTGAGGGTTTATGTTTCCTCCTGCTCGGTGTGCGCCCAGTGCAAGGCTACTAGGCACCTGCCCAGAGGGAAGTTACAACCCCTACCCGTTCCACAACGGCCGTGGTCGCACCTGTCAGTGGACTTCCTGACTGATCTTCCTCCCTCACAGGGGAATACCACGATCCTGGTCATTGTGGATCGGTTTTCTAAGTACTGCTGTCTCCTCCCTTTGCCCGGTCTCCCTACGGCCCTACAGACTGCGGAGGCCCTGTTCACACACGTCTTCCGGCACTACAGGGTGCCTGAGGATATGGTCTCTGATCGGAGTCCTCAGTTCACGTCCAGGGTATGGAGGGCGTTTATGGAGCATCTGGGGGTCTCGGTCAGCCTCACCTCCGGTTTTCACCCCAAGAGTAACGGGCAGGTGGAGAGAGTAAACCAGGATGTCGGTAGGTTTCTGCGGTCATATTGCCAGGACCGGCCGGGGGAGTGTTGATCGTCGAGTCGCCCATTGAACCGTGAAGAGAACGCGTTCAAATTATACCTATCAACTTTGTCCAAACAAATCAAACATCATTTTTAATGTATCCTTAGGTATCCTTTTATGTATATTTACTATAATATTTCAACCGGATTATACCTGAATGATAGGAAAAAACCACAGTGCGTGCGAGACCGTGAACGCGCATGTCATTCTATTGAGTTCCGGGGTCCACGTCTAAATTATTCTTCTATTGGCTTCTAATTCAACCTAAGGTCATGAAACCCTGTCTAAAGACTGTTGACATCCAGTGGAAGCCATAGGTACTGCAGTCTAGGTCCTATATAACGTTGAATACAATAGGCAGCCAGTACAAAAAAAACTTCAAATCCGAATGGATTTTTCTCGGGTTTTCATCTGCTATATCAGTTCTTTTATACTCACAGACATTATTTTAACGGTTTTAGAAACTTCAGAGTGTTTCCTATCCAATAGTACTAATAATGTGCATATCCTAGTTTCTGGACCTGAGTCTCCAAAACCGACACCTCGGCTGATGATGCCTAAAGAGTTAATCCACTAACTATGTTTAGTTTTTACCCGATTCAATTAATCATGTAACAATTAACTCATTAGAATGTGGGGAACCATGGAAGAGGTTGTCTAAAGAGTTACCATGTCACAAATTAAACTCTATAAGGTATATATCTATTTCATCGATAAACAGTAATCTTATTAAGGCTAGGGGGCAGTGTTTGGAAGTAAGGAGAGTCTGACATGCCAAAGGAAACTGCCTGTTACTCAGGCCCAGAAGCAAGGATATGCATATAATTGGTAGTATTGGATAGGAAACACTCTGAAGTTTCTAAAACTGTTAAGATAATGTCTGTGAGTATAACAGAACTGATATGGCAGGCAAAAACCCGAGGTAAATCCAAACCGGAAATTGTTTTTTTTGAGGTCACAGTCTTTCCAATGGCTCCCTATTGACTATACATGACAATAGCTCCCAGATTGCAGTTTCTATGGCTTCCACTAGATGTCACCAGTCTTTACAAACAAGAAATTGTAGTTTATCCTGGTGGCTCATGTGATTAGGATTGTTTTGTCCTGCGTGAATGGGGTGCGCACTCTTCGTTATTTCTCTTCCCTATTGAACATTCTATTCTCCGTATTAAATAATATTGTTTATTTAGATATTAGACAACATGAGGATTACTTAGAAACATCGTTTGACTTGTTTGGACGAACTTTACAGGTAACTTTTTGGATTTCTTTGTCTGCATTATGAACGAATGGATTACAGAACTCAATGGTGCCAACTCAACAGACTTTCTGGAATATAAAGAAGGACTTTATCGAACAAAACAACCATTCTTTGTGTAGCTGTGACCCTTGGGAAGGCAAACAGAGGAAGATTTTCAAAGGTAAGGGATTTATTTTATCGCTATTTTTGAATTTGTAACGCCTGTGCTGGTTTGAATAATATTTTGGAAGTGGGGCGCTGTCCTCAGACAATTTAATGTTCTGCTTTCACCGTAAAGCCTATTGTAAATCCAACAACGCGGTTCGATTACCAAGATTCTAAGCTTTTGAATGATGTATAACACTTGTATTTTCATGAATGTTTAATATTACTATTTTTGTAATTTGAATTTGCGTTCTGCATTTCACCGGATGTTGTCGACGCCAGCGTCCCACCGATCCCTAAGAGGCTAGCTTGCTGGATATGCAATACTTGTTATTTACATCTGTTTGGAATCATATCTTACGTCATACATATACATTTGTGAGATTGAATTGCATCCAAGGTCATAATCATAACCAATGTCAACCCTCGTCAATTATGTGACATAGCTAGTATTTCCAATTATTTACAGTTGCGGATATTAGACATCATTTCTAACATTTGCTTGTAAACCTAGCTTTAGGTGGCTGGTTTTAACATTGTATCTTGTGGTTTAATAGCTAGCTATAGCTACCACTAAAAAGAGAAGAGGTTTTACAATCGAGATACAAAAGATCTCTGATTGTAAAACCTTATAAATTTTTTGTAAATATATGGCTACATATGGTTGTTAGTTAGCTAGCTACCTTGCTACCTACATAGCTAGCTAAGTTAGCAAACAGAAAAATTATTTGATTCCCCCCACTATATAAAATTAATGTTAGCCAGCAATACACAACATGGCTTTCAGCAGATAAACTAAAGTTAGCTAGCTAGCTAGGTGGCTTGCAGGAAAAATAACTTACTTAGCTAGGCACTGTATTTGTCATCTGCCCTCTTGGTGTTGGCATCGGCTGTAGCTGAGCTTCTAACATTAGCTAAATTCAACTCTTTGTTTCGAATTGTCTTCGCTATATTCCGGTTAAAACATGTATGGTTGAATGTCACCATGTAGCTAATAGATGCTCCATCGTCGAATTCGTGTTGAGAGGAATCACTTGAAGCCATTGTGTCTGGTCAGTTCTTTTCAGTTTTGCCCAAAGGATTGTTGTAAGCGTCCGCTTCTGTCCCTCCCCAGCCTTGGAGGAGGGACAGGGGCCAGAGCACGAAGCACCGCCCATCACAAGTTGTAGTCTTTCAGAGACTGGAAAGAATGTGTCTGCTTGTATATTTAGCAATGAATCCGCTGAAACCTCACTGAAAGACGTCCAATGGCTCTATCGAACAAGGACAACCATATCTACACCCACAAAAACATATAGATAGTGTGATCAGTATAATATAGAGCCTTCGCGAAATGCCACAAAGCAGTACTACATGTATTTTTAGGTCCCCCCATCAATACAAGCCGCCATAGGGTGTATCATTCCGGCGCAAAGCCATGACCTCCCTTCCTCCTGGGCAATTATGTGTGAAACACATCTCACTGTCCTAGAAATGATGATGAAAACAAGCCCAGATTCCGCCAAGGTGAAATTCCCCTTTATCTTCGTATCTCAATAGATGGGGGAAAAAACAAATCTATCTAATTGTCTTTCAGAAGTAAAAAAAAAAAAAGAAAGAAAAGCTAATTGACCATAATTTCAGAAATTGAATATATAGTGTTTTGGAACTAAACACTTCACATACAATACAGTACTGTCTTCCTATGGTGCCTGTTAGTAGCCCTCTATAGTTCAGCACTGCAGGATCCATCCAAAACTTTACAACCACAGGGTAGATTGATGTTGACTCACAGAGATAAACTCCCACAATATGCAGCCTGCAGGGATGAGTAGGCGAGATCTGTTGGATGCGCCCCAAATGTTACCTCATTCCCTATTTAGTACATTACTTTAGACCACAGCCCATAGGCCTATGGTCAAAAGTTGTGCACTATATAGGGAATAGGATGCCATTTAGGACACAGACATTGTCTCTGGCTCTAACCCGAAGCCACGGTAAGAGATTATCCTCTATCTAAGTCATGATTCCCATATGCTCCCGTCATTGTGAAAGGTTAGCATTCAGACTTTGACACATGGAACCACAGATCAAATTAATGAATTAATTCGACCTCTGTTGATGCATTGCAAAGCGGATATTATTGTGTTTGTGTGGGAGGGGGTGACGGGGGTTTTGTGTGTGTGTGTGCCCGTGCGTGCATGTGTGTGTGCGCATGTTTGTGCGTGCGTGTATACATTTCATAGACTGACTGGAATATTTTTTTTCTTTCCATCACATCATTCTTCTGTCATGCATCATGACTATCAATGTTGTCTGTGGTGTCAGGTAAGAACACAATTTGTATTAAGTCAATCCATGATTTCAATTAAATCTATCAATCTATCTATCAGTTATCAAAAAACTGATTATGTCACTAAAACTGTGTGCCTCAGCTTGGCAGTGGTCCTCTGTAGCTCAGTTGGTAGATCATGATGCTTGCAAAGCCAGCATAGTAGTGGGTTTGATTCTGTAAGTTGACTGTAAGGTGCTTTGGATAAAATTGTCTCCTAAATGGCATATACTATATTAGTGTGAAGATAAATACATAGCAAATCTAAGTAAAGTTGTTCTCGTCACAGTGGGAGTAGATAGTATCTGAGCCACCCTGGGCTAGGGGGAGATGTATTCTATTGCTCCCTGGAACACTAACAGACAGAGAGGGAGCCATCCACCACCCTGCTCTTCATATTCAGAGTGTCATATCATTATATTCAACCTGGACTGATTATCGTTAAACCCTGACTGAGTAGCATATGGCACCCTATTTGATCAGGGCTCATGGTCAAAAATTGTGCACTACGTAGGGAACAGGGTGCCATTTGGGACTGAGCCAGTATATGTGATGAGACCTCACACGCCTCACCCATTGAGTCGATAGGAATGGGTTCCAATTGAAAATGGAACAGTAGTGTAACATCTGCTTCCAACTCACACGCTCAAACACATAGATCCCCTGAACGCAGCTCACTTTCCAGCCCACTTTCCAGCTCACACTCTCAAACACCTAGATCCCCTGAACGCAGCTCACTCTCCAGATCCCAATCACCTGAATTCTAATCACCTGTTCACACACCTGTATGTCATTATCACACACTATTTAGTTCAGTTCTTTGCACCCCATCACTGTGAGTTGTTGTTTGTTTTGTGACACGTCTTTCAGCGTGCTGGTTTTCCTGTGAGTTACTCCTCCTTTTGCTTATTCCCTGCCTGTACTTTAGCCTATCGGATTTCTTGTTATCTACCTATTGCCTGATCTCCTGGACTATGTTACTAGCCTTTTCCCTGCCTGTACTGTTGCCCTATTGGACCACCTGTGTATGACCTTCTGCCTGCCCCTGGACCCAGCTACCTGTCTCCTCCTGTGGTCCTCTGTAATAAACACCTGCTGCGCCCTGCGCTTGAAAGCAGTTCTCTGTCTCCCCTCGTGTTCATTACAAGTAGACAAGTATATTTTTGGAAGACCTGCTATAGTGAGATATCCTCTCTATAGGTGGCATTTGTAGCTATTTGTTTCTGTGATACATTATTTGTGTGTGAGAGAGGTGATGTGTGTAACCCATGCGTGTGCACGTGGCATGTGTGTGTTTGTGCATGTGTGTGTGTGCCAGGTCATAATCCCTTCCTGGAAGCATGACTCTCCAAGCTTTTATTGCCTTTATTGCATCACAAGAAACAATCTTGTTATTTACATGGTTGGTATAGTAACCCTACTACCTATCACTACTCAGGATAAGACCCAGATGCAGACCGTTAGAATCACAGATGTTTATTGACAAAACGGGGCATAATTACTAAGGTACAGAACGGCAAGCAGGCTCAGGGTCAGCGCAGGCAGAATGGTCAAAACCGGAAGAACTAGAAACAGGGACTAGAAAGAACAGGAGTACGGGAAAAAACACGCTGGTAGGCTTGACGAGACAAGACGAACTGGCAACAGACAAAGAAAACACAGATATAAATGCACAGGAGATAATGGGGAAAATTGGCGACACCTGGAGGGGGTGGAAACAAGAACAACACAGGTGAAACAGGTCAGGGTGTGACACTACCGGTCTCTGCATGTAATAACATCAAAAGGTTATGTTATGATTAATTGAACCTGTCCCTTCTAAGTGCTAAGTTAAATAAGTAAACTCCAACAAGCCACGCTGACACTAGGTAGAGACATCAAGTCCTCTTTTCATTAGAGACATCTTAAGTTCTCTTATTTTTTATTTTATTTTTATCTGTCATTTGGAGATGATTCAGGGCACCACTGTATAATACGAGTAATTGAAAAGGCCCCATTTTGAAATAAAATCTTGTATTTTTAAGGAGTGAAATGTCTGGATCTTTTAGAATAAAACCCACATTTTAAATAAGTTTGCCCCTAGTTTGATGGATGTGTGACACGGTCATTAGATTAGCAGGAGTTCAATCACCATATCCGGTAACCCTTCATTTTACAGCACGTTAATTACTATGTATTTACTAAGTAAGTACATAGTAACAAAAACGAAATATGTACAGTAGTACCAAAACTTACTAGGAACCAATAAACTTCATTTTACAGCCCTCTTACCTCCTACCTACCCTGTAAGTGTGAAGGTGGTACCATAACAACAGGGTAAGATTATGTAGAGATTTGTTGTTGTCTTCATTAGATGGACTCGTCCAATGCAGTTGTACCTCACAAGTAACTACATTGTATCTAAGTGGAAACAGACACCACTTCATTCTACAGCCCTGTTACTATGAACATACATAGTAACTAAAGGTCAGGTGTATAGAACCAACTGGAGAGCAACACAAGAGGATGACTTAAAGGTATTTTTTTGGTAATTACATGGTAATAAATTATAAATTATGGTGTTTGTTAGGTATTACTTTGAAAAAGTTGCGTGACTAGTTATTTACATAGTTATTAGCTGGTAATTAGTTGTACCTACGTTCTTACTTATTTGAACCAAATAAAATTGTACGCATATTTCCTTTTTGTTACTATGTATTTACCTAGAGAGTTGCCCGAGAAGGTGTGGTATATGACCAATATACCAAAGCTCAGGGCTGTTATTTTGCATGACGCAAAGCAGAGTGCCAGGATACAACCCTTAGCCATGGTATGTCCAGTATATTGGCCATTTATCACAAACTGCCGAGGTGCCCTATTGCTTTTATAAACCAATTACCAACATACAGTATTAAAACAATGAGTGACATATTTTCATTAGAGCAATAATTTTGATAAGTACATTTTTACTATTTCATCCTTCCACCAGGGAATAATACAGACAAATCTGGTGTCCATGGTTGCTATGCAATAAAAAAATGGATGCTATGCAGGCTGGCTAACATTTGTCACTTGCTAGCTAGCTGGCCAGCCTTCAAATATACATACATCTTGGGCTGGTTTCCCAGACACAGATTAAGCCTAGTCCTGGACTAAAAAGCATACTCAATAGTGAATCTCCATTGAAATAGCTTTTTTGTCCAGGATTATAGGCTGAATCTGTGTCAGGGAAACAGCTTCATTTTACAGCCCTCTTACAACGTATCTACCCTGTAAGTGTGAATGTGGTGAAAACACGGTAAGATCACATATAGATTTGCTGTTGTAACGAGTGCGCTGAGAGTCGGGAAGCAAGTTCAGGGAGTGAGTGTTTTAAAAAATAAAAGAAACAATGAACACGAAACACAGACAACGCACCAACATGAAAACAGAGTAAATAAAATCTGAGGAAAGAACCAAGGGGAGTGACAGATATAGGGAAGATAATCAAGGAGGTTATGGAAGAGAGAATAAAGTAGACGGCATCAGTCAATTGGGTGATTTATGGCTTCTTTATGGCTCCCCGGGGGGGTTACATCCTGTCCGGAAGTTCCCACGGTAGGGGGAGGGGGTTTATGATCCTATATGTACATATGTCCCTTTGAAGTGATGCGTTTGTAGTTTTATGGTCCTGTAGATATGTCCCTTTGAAGATATGCCTTTGATTGCATTAATTACTTAGGGAGTAGCGGTGCGCTAGCGGGCCGCTCCCGACACTACCCGGTGAAATGTAAGGCGCCAAATTCAAAATCCAAAAGTTTAATTATTAAACATTCATCAATATACAAGTGTTGCATAGTCATCAAAAGCTCTGCTTCTAGGCAATATCACAGGATTGTCAGATTTGAAAAAGGCTTTACGGCGAAAGCACAACATTTGATTGTTTGAGGATAGCACCTCATATATTTTCAACATTAGCATAAATTCATATCCAGCGCGGGTCACACAAAACCCATATAAGAGCTAAAGAATATCACTTACATTTCGAAGAATACTTCTGCTGAGGGCTTCCCAAGTGTCCAACGAAGACATCCAATGGTTCTTTTGTTAGAAAAAGTCATTTATTATATCTATAAATCTCCATTTGGTTGGCGCATTATGATCATAAAATCCACCGTTGAGTCGCCCATTGAACCGTGAAGAGAACACGTTCAAATTATACCTATAAACTTTCTACAAACAAATCAAACATCATTTTTAATGTATCCTTAGGTATCCTTTTATGTATATTTACTGTAATATTTCAACCGGACGATAACGTGAACAATAGGATAGGAAAATAAAGTGGTGCGCGCTCACAATCTCGCGCCCGTCAAACGTTGTTGACAAAAGTGGTCCCCTGACTACTTCCTCTTCCTATCTGTTCTGCTTACTGCTACAGCTTCCAGACTCTGTATTAAGACTGTTGACATCTAGTGGAAGCCATAGGTATTGTAGTCTCAGTCCTAGTTAAAATAGAAATGAATAGGCAGCTTGGAGAAGAAGGTCATTTACAAAAATCCGGATGGATTTCCCTCTGGTTTTCGCCTGCTATATCAGTTCTGTTATACTCACATACATTATTCTAACACTTTTAGAAACGTCAGAGTGTTTCCTATCCAATAGTACTAATTATGTGCATATCTTATTTTCTGGGCCTGAGTGGCAGGCATTTTACTTTGGGCACACCAGACTCTCCAAAACCGTCACCTCTGCTGCCGCTCCCTAAGAAGTTAAAGCGGTCAAGATGATTGAAGTGACCTCTTTGAACTGGGGAAGGTGTTTGAACATTTCAAAGAGGATGCCCCCCCACCACCACCCCCATACTCGAGTGAGTGCTTATGCCCATATGTCCTGTCCGGAAGGGTAAATGTGTTTCTGAGACAGTAATTGTCCGGGGTTTTAGGCAGCCGCACTATAAGTAGCGGGCTGTCGACACTACCCGTGAACTCAGAGATAAACCCCAGAACACTATAGAAATTAAACATGGATTTTGTGATCACCAACGCACACGTGATGACCGTAACAACTGAAGCAGGACCTCGGTTAAAACATAGAGAAATGACAGTGTATAAAGCAACAATATACGATGCGCCAAAAAAGCGTTTTCTAAATATGTATAGAACTCAAATACCTCCTGCAACTGAGCTGAAAGATCAAGTGTTGATGTCTAATGGACAACTATGGGGTTATCTGTTTGATTACCCGGCCTGTAGTGTGAAGCTCTATACTGTATCCGAAGGAGAAGAATATACAGACCAGACTTTAGGAGTGGACTACAGGCTTGAAGACACACATGCTAATCTATCCAGGAAATGAAAATATACGACACCTGGATGGCGGCATCAAAAGGCAACGTCTGAACCGGTCACAGTCTGAATACGATGAATTAGAAACGGACGGCCGTGTTGGTTAACGATAGAGGCTCCCCCACTGGTCTTTTTCTGCAAGAAACAAGCAACATGGCTCTTTTACAAAGCATGTCCTCTGAAGTTATAAAGACAGAGCTCGATCTTTTCACGGCCCCCTTAACACAATGTGGAGATAGCCCCACTCTCTGCCATTACAGACAATGGACCTATAGAATTTTTCATCCCAGGCCATGGTGACAACTACCTGGGCCTCAACAACACCTTATTACATTTACGTCTCAGAGTGACCAAAAGAGATGGTACAAATATTGCAAATGATGCCAAAGTGAGTCTCATTAATTACCCCTTGGCGACCATCTTCTCCCAAGTAGATGTGACCTTGATGCGCCACCTATCCTTATAGGGATATCCTGGAATGTTTACTAAACTACTCCGAAGACAGTCTGAAGACACAATTCAGCGCCGGGCTGTTTAGCAAGGATACTGCAGGAGCAGCGATGGAAGCCACAGACCCCACCACCGGTGAAAACAAAGGACTGGAGGCGCGTGCTCGATACTGTGCTTAATCTTGAGAGTTTCATCTGCTAGGGCCTATACACTCTGACATTTTCTTTCAAGAACGTTTACTCTTAAATTCGGTTGATTTAAGGCTAAAATTAACAAGGGCCAAGGATGAGTTTTGTCTGTTGTCTGCCCAAGACGGTAACTTTGGTTTAAAAGTGTTGGGGGCTACGCTTTTTATTAAAAAAGTGTCTGTATCTCCGACCGTTCGTCTAGGTCATTCACAGGCTTTGATGAAAGGAAATGCCCTCTACCCTCTCCAAAGAATTACCATGAAAACATTCAGCATACCGATGGGTAGTAGAATATGTAGTCAAGAAAACCTGTTTCTAGGCCCTTTACCCCGCTACATCGTTATAGGCCTGGTTGATCACGCCTCTAATACGGAAAGCTTACATAAAAACCCATTTAATTTTCAGCATTTCAATGCAGAGTATGTAGCTCTCTGTCAGGACGGACGTCAGGTCCCTGCTAAGGCTTTCCAACCACAATTTAATAACAACATATCTGTGCGAGAATTTTACAATCTATTCCTGGCTACAGGGAGGCATCTAAAAGATCTCTCTTTACCTATTGACAGAAATGATTTTGCAGAGGGTTACACATTGTATGCGTTCAATTTATCACCGGATGATGACACGAAATCTGTCCGTCGTGTCACAAGGTAACCTTAGGCTGGAAATGCGTTTCCGTACACCTTTAGCTTGTACAGTTACTATGGTTGTTTATGCATGCTCTGATTCAATCTTGGAAGTGAATGCCCGAAGACAAGTCTTAGTGGATTATTATTGCGATATTAAAGATCATTGAGCAAAAAAACATGTATACCCAAGAGCTAGAAGGCCTAATGAGCCGTTTGATCGGAAAACAATTTTGTGGAGTATGGGCTTGTGATGAACTACCTATTGTGAAATGGAATGAGCGACCGGCCATGTTTATCGTCAATACCCATCCTAAACACATGCCCGGTTAACATTGGCTAGCTGTAACATTAGAAGATGTAGGAGGAAGAAAAATCTCAACGTTTTTTGATTCATATGGCTTTCCCCCCGGATTTTCACATTTCCCGCCGTCTATTAAACAGTTTTTGACCAAAAATGGATGAAAGATCTACTACAGCATCAAACAAGTACAAGATCTCCACTACATGCAATCAACACTGTGTATTCTACCAAAGCCAAAGAGCCCGTGGAGTTTCTTTTGAAGATGTTATGTCTCTATATAGTGATGTATGTGTCCTTTAAGACCCTGTAATCAAGACGTATGCTCACGTCAAATGTTTAAAGAATGTCGCAAATGTTAAATTGAATCATTTTTTTAAATAAAATGTATTGAATTTAATCAAAAGCCATTCAAAAGTCATTCAAAAGTCTAACCACCCTGAGAGATCAGGATTAGAAAAAGGTCCGGAGGCGTTCAGGGGTGAGGACTCATCCGTAAATGAGTTATCATTAGCCCTTTCAAAGGGGGGAGGGGTTCCAAGAACATCTTTATGAGTGCTGATGCTCTTTGAAGGGTTTTGTTTTAAAGTTTGAATCTGTTGACGAAGCTTATAGTTTGGTACACCTGAGAGTGGAATGTTGAGGATTGCTATTAAGAAACTGCCGCCTCTCTATTTTCTATCCTCGGCAATCTTGCGGGCTGCTGTGGTGCTTTTGAGCAAGTCCAGCATATGAGAACCCCTGACAACCGCCCCCTGAAAGATAAACTCTCCTTTGTCATTCCAAGTAGCGGTCCCGTTTGAGTCTTTCATTTTGTTCATAATGTATATAACATTTTTCCTGTTACGGGCTGGGACATGTGTCAGCATGTCATGCATAACATTATCGGCAACATGTATTTGATCTTCATCCGGTTGAAATATCAGGCTCTCTCTATGTTTGTCATTCTCCAATGGTTCTGGTAGGGAAAGCGATAAATGGTTGGTCTCTCTCTCACCCTGTTTTACCAAGGCCAAATACCTTTGCAAGAGGTTTGTGTATTTTTGGACCTTATCATAGGGATTCAATCCTTTTCTGTTCAAAATATCATGGCCGTATCCAAATCATTTTCCGCCGTTTGTCTGATATTTTCAGGACCCTGTGATTGCTGTTTAAGTCTATCCAACTCTTGTTGAGGCACCAAGTACATTTTATTTGCCATCACACTTTGTGTTCACCCCCCACATAGGGCCACAGTAAGGCTGGTGATGAAGGGCACGGCTATACTTAGTAATGGTAGAAGAAACCCCCCAGACTGCTGTATGGCATGTCTTTTCTTTTGAAGACTGGCCCTTTTATTGGCAAAGAGTTTGATCGCGGTCTTTTGTCTCTTTACATTTTTTTATTGGGTCAGGGTGAGCGGAATGCCGGCCTTTGAGAAGATTCAAAGCGATCTCGCATAGGGATAATATGAGATCTGAAGAACAATGACCCAAGATGGTCTTCCATTCTTTAGGGGTAGCTCTAACCAGAGCTCTCAAGAGCGGTAGGTTTCTTTTTAAACGCAGAGACATATTCTTAAATTTTTAGGAATGTAAACCGTCGGCCACTCCCATGGAAACAACCCCGTTCTGAGCCTCAGGTGTTCTGGGGTATTTGATTTTAAATCAACGATTAAATAGGAAAATGGTGCTTTGGTAGCATCCTCATAGCTTTCCATAAAGTATGATTTCCTGTGCTAATGTGTTTATCTGTAGCTTGTCTCTAGGGTTTTTGAACAAAACCATGTAATTGGCGTTCAAACTAATGGTACGGCTATTTTTACCTTGGTGAAACACATTTTGTACCAAGTAAAGCACTGACAGGTTTCGATGATGAGTATATTGAGTAAAAGCTCGTGCTATTTCAGGATGTTCGCTACCTGCCAATAGCATATCGTCCAAAACCAGCAGATTGTTTTTATGAGGAGGTAAGAGCTCATCGTCAGACAGGGATTCGGGTATTCCTTCAACAAACTGGATTTTTATTTTCTTCAACAACTCATCATACAAAGGTTGATAACATGAATAACACCACACAATATTGTCAGGTTTCTGAGATAATACATGTTCAGAATTCTGTAAAATACTTTTTACAAAACAAGTTTTACCGCTATTTGAGGGGCCTGCGATTAATGCCAAAAATGGTAGTTGCAACCTGGGGTCAAAACCTTCTACAGCAGCCATTCTATCTTAAGGGTTAAGACACACGGGGCATGTAACATACGTCAGTAACCAAAGGGCAACGTGGTCCCGTCAGGTAAAAGCAATCTCTTGTCATAGACTACCCGGAATCTTTTAGTAAGTGGGGCATTCCGTAGATGGAACCCCTTTTTATCCCTAACAATCTTTTTGTAGGAGTTCAAAATGTCCAATTCACTATTCCGGTCGATTATGAACCCCTCGACTAAGCGTGTGATTGATTCCAAGTTTACATGCGGGGCATTTTCATAGTTTTGAGTCACGCCTTTGGCTTTCAACACCACGTGATTGTCTTTAGTCCTAAAAGCATAGCTTTTGGGGCCACAGGATGCTAGAGTATCCAAAACCATTACATACAAAATTGCATAATCATGGCTCTGATTCATACATGTGAAATATACCATCCCCACACTGATTTATTACACAATTTTCCATAACGGTCTGGACACCCCCCCGGAGAAAGCCATGTGTTTTTCAGGCGCCGTTCCAATCGCCGGCTTCCCCCTTCATCCTCTTGATATTGCCCCTGTGTCTGGACACCCGCCGGAGAAAGCCATGTGTTTTCCAGGCGCCGTTCCAATCACCGGGTTCCCCTTCATCCTCTGGATATTACCCCGGTGTCTGGACACCCTACACACCTAATTGTCTACACACCCCTGGAGAAAACCATGTGTTTTTCAGGCGCTTATGCAGACACGCAAGCACACGCACGCACACACACACCCGCACATCTTTCGGGGTTATTCATTCTTTCATTCATTCTGTTCGTGTTGAAACAGTCACGGAATGAGGGCGCCAGAGAAATATAGCGCTTCCATTCGTTAGATAAGTTTTAAAAAAAATGCTTTCAGACATTTTTAAACACGTTATAATTATTTAAACACGTTATAATTATTTAAACAATTGTACTGTTCCTCTTCTTGCAGAAAAAGACCAGTGGGGGAGCCTCTATCGTTAACCAACACGGCCGTCCGTTTCCAATTCATTGTATTCAGACTGTGACCGGTTCAGACGTTGCCTTTTGATGCCGCCATCCAGGTGTCGTATATTTTCATTTCCTGGATAGATTAGCATGTGTGTCTTCAAGCCTGTAGTCCACTCCTAAAGTCTGGTCTGTATATTCTTCTCCTTCGGCTACGGTATAGAGCTTCACACTACAGGCCGGGTAATCAAACAGATAACCCCATAGTTGTCCATTAGACATCAACACTTGATCTTTCAGCTCAGTTGCGGGAGGTATTTGGGTCTATACATATTTAGAAAACGCTTTTTTGGCGCATCGTATATTGTTGCTTTATACGCTGTCCTTTCTCTATGTTTTATCGAGGTCCTGCTTCAGTTGTTACGGTCATCACGTGTGCATCGGTGATCACAAAATCCATGTTTAATTTCTATAGTGTTCTGGGGTTTATCTCTGAGTTCACGGGTAGTGTCGACAGCCCGCTACCTATAGTGCGGCTGCCTAATACCCCAGACAATTACTGTTTCAGAAACACATTCCCCAGTTCAAAGAGGTCACTTCAATCACCTTGACAGCTTTAATGTAAACACAGGCTTTACCCTTTCGGACAGGACGCATGGGCATAAGCACTCACTCGAGCCTGGGGGTGGTGGTGGGGGGGGCATCCTCTTTGAAATGTTCACACACCTTCCCCAGTTCAAAGAGGTCACTTCAATCATCTTGACCGCTTTAATGTAATCAAAGGCATATCTTCAAAGGGACATATCTAAAGGACCATAAAACTACAAACGCATCACTTCAACGGGACAGATGTACATATAGGATCATAAACCCCCTCCCCCTACCGTGGGAACCTCCGGACAGGATGTACACCCCCCGGAGGGCCATAAAAAAGCAATAAATCACACGTTTGACCGATGCCGTCTACTTTATTCTCTCTGATGGAGTCCAGGTGTGTCATGTCTCGCGCACTTGCGCCTCGATGGTGACAGGAGTGCAAGATAATCAGCAGCCTGATGACCTAGAAGCCGGAGAGGGAGTATACCTGACAGCTGTTGTTTTCATGGAATGGAGTCATCCAATGTTGTGGTACTTCACAAATACCTACATTGTATTACTTCATAGTGGAACCTTATCAAAATTTATAAATTATTCCATCATAAATAAATATGACGGAATGATATGTGATAATGATGATAATAAAGAGAGTCAAAATATATTGATGTCAAGTTATGGATGCATTTAACATTACTTTTGGGTTGTGTAATCATATTATAATGCACATGAATGTCATGCTGAATATACACAGAACAAAAATCTGAACGCAACATGTAAAGTGATTGTCCCATGTTTCATGAGCTGAAATAAAAGATCTCAGAAATCTCCATTCGCACAAAAAGCTTATTTCTCTCAAATTTTGTGCACAGATTTGTTTACATCCCTATTAGTGAGCATTTCTCCTATGCCAAGATAATCCACCTGACAGGTGTGGTATATCAAGTATCTGTAACGGTTTTCAGGTGGAGAAGACCAAGACGCATTGAGGGTTCCAGTATACATACTTTATTTGAAGTGCAAACAGTGAAACAAACCGTCACGCAGGTGTGGCACACCCAGCTGCACACACAACTACAAACAATAACCCACAATGCAGGTGGGAAAAGGACCAACCTAAATAGGATTCCCAATTAGAGGCAACGACAACCAGCTGCCTCTAATTGGGAACCACACTCAAAAAAAACACCATGAAGTCTGTGAGACAACCCTAGTCACGCCCTGGCCTAACCCACATAGAGAAACTCAGAAGGCTCTCCAGGGCCAGGACGTGACAGTATCTGATTAAACAGCTTGATCATTACACAGGTGCACCTTGTGCTGGGCTGGGTCTTGATCTGACAGCAGTTCGGTGTAGTAACCGACTTCAGTGGGCAAATGCTCACCTTCAATGGCCACTGGCACACTAAAGACGTGTGCTCTTTACGGATGAATCCCAGTTTCAACTGTACCGGGCAGATAGCAGATAGCGTGTATGGCGTCATGTGGGAGAGCGGTTTGCTGATGTCAAAGTTGTGAACAGAGTGCCCCATCGTGACAGTGAGGTTATGGTATGGGTAGGCATAAGATATCGACAACGAACACAATTGCATTTTATCAATGACAATTTAAATGCACAGAGAAAGCGAGATGAGCTCCAGAGGCCCATTGCCGGGCCATTCATCTGCCGCCATCACCTCATGTTTCAGCATGATAATGCATGGCCCCATGTTGCAAGAATGTGTACACAATTCCTGGAAGCTGAAAATGTCCCAATTCTTTCATGGCCTGCATAATCACCAGACATGTCACCCATTGAGCATGTTTGGGATGCTCTGGATTAACATGTATGACAGTGTGTTCCAGTTCCCGTCAACATCCAGCAACTTCGCACAGTCGTTGAAGAGGAGTGTGACAACATTCAACAGGTCACAATCAACACCCTGATCAATTCTTTGCAAAGGAGATGTGTCGCACTGCATGAGGCAAATGGTGGTCACACCAGATACTGACTGGTTTTCTGATCCACGCCCTTATCTGTGACCAACAGATGCATATCTGTATTCCCAGTCATGTGAAATCCATGGATTAGGGCCTAATTTATTTATTTCAATTGACTGATTTCCTTATATTAACTGTAGCTCAGTAAAATGTATTAAATTGTTGCATGTTGAGTTTATATTTTTACTCAGTGTATGTTCATGTCATTGCCACTCAAAAATAATTTAAATTGAGTATAATAACAACAACGTTACAATGCAAATGTCATTTGTAAAATAGCTGTATTTTTTTATGTTGTTTTGGAACTAAACCTTGCACTGCACTGCTTTGTAACATCTTTTTACTTTGGTATTTCTGTGGGCTGGCCCTCATATATATATCTTTTGTTAACTTATTTTATTATATGTGAACAGTTTAGTTATTCTAGTGCATTGCTGTTTTCTGCACATCTAGAGGATATTGTTCTGGAAATAGTTTGGTTCTTACAAGGCTCACATGCTGAATCATCAGGCAACACAAGGAAGGAATGTGATTGGGGGGACTATAAACTCAACAAGGACAACAAGAAGAATTAGGACGTAAATAAACACGAAACCAAGAGAGAAAGAGGAAGGATTTCTGGCGGATAGTTCAGGCCTTGATAATGAAACAAGCATTCAGACCTAGAAACAAACAAGCAAAAGAGCACTTGGAAAGGAGGTAGGAACATTCTGAACATTGAGAGAGTATCTTAATGTATGTGTAATGTGTTGTTTCATTGAAAAACATTTCATATCTTTATTTGTATTATTCATAAAAGTGCATTGTTTAAAGAGTGCAGTTATCTACAGTATAGGTGCATTATTTAAATACTGTAAGTGTTTCAGCAAGAGGCACATGCACATAATTCTAGAGGTTACCATGGAGATGAAGATGGATGCATTATTTAAGCATTGTTAAAGAGACCTTGTATAAAACATCTTAAGGGTTTACCTTAAGGAATAATTTCCCCTTACCTAAAGGAATTGTTTAAGGACGTTGCATAGAGCCCATAAAATATTTCCTTAGGTAAGGGCATACTTAAGGGTTTTTATGGTAGTTTGAAGGCATGTACAGTATGCCAGAAAGAGTATTTGGTTACCATGGAGACATGGAGTCTTATTCACGGACTAAATGTCTTGTCAAAGATATCGCTTTCATTTTGTGAGATAGCAAAATAAAACTTCTACAATCAAGACAGGATAACCAAATTGCTCCAGATGATAAAAAAACAAGTTTCTTGTAGTTACTTGTTTATATTACTTTCTAGTACGTCAATCTAGCATACAGAGTAGCTATAGCTAACTAGCCAGCTAGCTTTGTGCACTTTCCATTGTTGAGCTAACTAGCTAGCTGATTGATGTTTTCCTTTTGTAAGATTTAAGCAACATTCACCTCCACAAATGCTGTTTACATTGATATACATACTGAATGAAGCAGTTAAGGGACCTCATGGGCACTTAGTTTAAGGGGGAAATTCACCTTAAAATGGTTTGTGCAACTGAATTAAAGTTAAGGAAACTTTAAGGGAAAGCTAAGGGGGAAATTAAGTTAAGAATGTTTTATGCAACCGGGCCCTTGCCATCACATAACCTGAAAGTGAGTCAGGTGAAAATAAATTAAAAAATAAGTTGCTAAGAGAATCCCCAGAGACTCTGAGGGCAGACTTCATCCTAAAAGCAAACAAGAAAATAAAAGGAGACCATCTGTTCTATACGGATGATCCTAATGCTTGGCACACACAGCTCTCCACCAACTATTAACTTATAACGTCAGAAAACAAAACAATGAGGAAACTGTACATTGATTCCACCTCCAAATGTAACATTAATATTTATAATAGCAGCACTGTGATGGTTGAAGGTTCGGAGGCCAGCCTGGATAAATTTGTCTACTACTGCGACCAAATAAAACCTCTTGTTGCTGAACTTAAAACCTCTCCACTGTCACTACCTACAACAGTCTCCACTCCCTCTGTACCCCAGTATGTAGTCCCCAGTGTTCCTCTCCCTCCCTCGCCTGCAGCCGACACAACCCTGGGCATGCCTCTCTCACACGTGACACCTGCAGTACCACAGCATCTTATAGAGGAGGAGATCAGCCTGGTGCGTCGGCACATGGATGAGATCCAGGATCTGCAGTGTGCAATGAAAAATGTTGGGGAGGACAACCAGGCTCTAAGGATGGAAGTGTGCAGACTTAGAGAGGAACTGTCCAGCACAGTCAACATCAGCCACATGCAGGACCTGCAGAAGAAGCTACATGAGCTAAGGCAGGAATTTCTCAGCCACCACCATCCACTCTACAAAGAGTCCCACGAAAACACAGGACCAAGCCAACAGCTGAATCAGAACCCACCAACCAACCAACCCAAACAAACAACCAATGCATCAACCCAGCTGACCCCTTCTATCCCCATCTGACAGACTGTAATTACTCCCATCACTCCTGCCACCCTCCGCAGACCTGACAAGAAACTAGACATTATGTTAATGATTTAGTCCAATGGAAATTTTATATTAGAGAATAAACTTTTCCCAAATAAAAAGGTGGCGAAGTTATGGTGTCCCACAACATAGAAGGCTATGGAGCTCTTGACTGTGGCCCAGCTTGGCTCCCCCAGCCATATCATCATTCACATGGGGACCAATGACCTGCATGACCAACAGGAGAGGGTGGCCACATCACTAAGGGGAGTGATAGAGAGGGCCTCCACCATCTTCCCCCATGCGAAGATTGTAATATCTACCCTGCTCCAAAGGAGAGATTTCCACCCTGCCACCATCCAGAGGGTAAATGCCAGTCTCTCTTGGGACAATGAACACCTGTACAAAGAGACAGTCCCCACCTTTGCCAGGACGTTAAAGGATGTTGCTCTGGGTGGCCAGTCCACTTCACCCCACAGGAGCAGCAGACCAGCCACCAACTCCCTGAGACAAATCCGACGCTCCTTTAGACCTGCATCCGGTGGAACTTCACAGAGACTGGCGAACAGCCAACAACACTGTCCCCCACACCACTATACCCCACTTCTCTCCCAGAAACTGCATGCAGATACACTGAGCTATGCCCAAGCCATTCACAGTAAAAGAGGCCCCACGCAGAGTTTGGAGCATCGCTGGTCACACTGCCCTCCACTCCACTCTCTTCAATTCCCCCTGAAACTTCCTTCCCATGCTACCAGGCCTGCCTCAGCACAGCTCTACCAGACCAGGCCCGCCTCAGCACAGCTCAACCAGACCCGGCCCACCTCAGCACAGCTCTACCAGACCTGACTTATCACAGCACAGCTCAACCATACCCGGCCCATCACAGCACAACTCAACCAGACCTGACCCATCACAGCAGATTTCTACCAGACCCGGCCCACCTCAGCACAGCTCTACCAGGTCTGGCCTGCCTCAGCACAGCTTTACCAGACCCAGCCCACCTCAGCACAGCTCAACCAGACCCGGCCCATCACAGCACAACTCAAACAGACTCGGCCCATCACAGCATAGCTCAACCAGACCCGGCCTGCCTCAGCACAGCGCAACCAGACCCAGCTCATCACAGCACAACTCAAACAGACCTGGCCCATCACAGCAGAGCTCTCCGAGATCCAGCCCATCACAGAACAATTCTACCAGACCAGGCCCACCTCATCTCAGCCCAGCTCTACACAGCACCGACCAGTACCCTAGGGTCTGGCAAAACAATGTTGAGGGTAGTACACCACATGATGCAGTCCACACCATGTATCATTCACATCATCAGCCTACATATGCTGAGAGTTTGGAGCTTCTCCAGCCACACTGCCCTCCACACCACCCTCCTCAATTCCCCCACAACCTTCCTCTCAGGCTAGTTTTGGTTACCCTCCCTACTCCCATCCCCAGGACAGGCCTGGGACACTCCTTCCCCCCATGGCAGCCACACCAAGACCTCCTGTGCACACCCAGAATGGAGCACTCTGGTCCCCTGCAGCAGCTCCACTCCTTTGGTGGGAGCTTCATCTGGGTGGACTGAGCTCTGCCAACACTGCTCTCCCAGTTCCCTCCCCAGCCCCTGCATTCAGCGACTTGAGGGAGGTGTGTCAAATGCTCAGTCTGCTCTGCTCTCACGTGGTTGACCAGGGACCTTGGCAAAATCTCAGCTCACTCAACATATAGCTGCATATGACGCTATGCCTGTTAGCTCTAATGGGAACGAGCTTAATACCCCCTCTCTTTAAATCTCGTAGCGGGCTTGGGCTAATGAGCCTAAATGAGCGAAGTTTGGACTGTCATGTGTATTGTACTGAGGAGTGGCTTCCGTCTGGCCTGGCCTCTACCATAAAGGCCTGATTGGTGGAGTGCTGCAGAGATGGTTGTCCTTCTGGAAGGTTCTCCCATCTCCACAGAGGAACTCTGGAGCTCTACCAGAGTGACCATCAGGTCCATGGTCACCTCCAAGGCCCTTCTCCCCCAGCTTGGCCAGGCGGCCAGCTCTAGGAAGAGGCCAGGCGGCCAGCTCAAACTTCTTCCATTTAAAAATGATGGAGGCCACTGTGTTCTTGGGGACCTTCAATGCTGCAGAACATTTTTGGTACCCTTCACCAGATCTGTGCCTCAACACAATCCTGTCTCTGAGCTCTACGGACAATTCCTCGACCTCATGGCTTGGTTTTTGCTCTGACATGCACTGTCAACTCTGGGACCTCATATAGACAGGTGTTTGCCTTTCCAAATCATGTTAATCAATTGAATATACCACAGGTGGACTCCAATCAAGTTGTGGAAACATCTCAAGGATGAAGAATGGAAACAGGATGCACCTAAGATCCATTTCGAGTCTCATAGCAAAGGGTCTAAATACTTACGTAAATAAGTTATTTATGGTTTTATGTTTTAAAAAAAACTGTTTTTGCTTTGTCATTATGGGGATGTGTGTGTAGATTAATGAGAAAAATGTAATTTAATCCTTTTTTAGAATAAGGCTGAAACATAACAATATGTGGGGGAGTCTGAATACTATAATGCACTATACTTTGGCTGGTGTCCATATTGACCGTGTTCCTGCTTACTAATATTTGGGCATCAGGATAGATGAAAAGCTGTCTTTTAAAAAGCATATAGATTAGTCAGTTAAGAAGCTAAAAATGAGCTTCTTCTATAGAAATAGGTGCTGCCTCTCTCTAAATAGTAGAAAGCAGATTATTCAGTCGACGTTCCTATCAGTCCTAGAATATGGTGACATCATCTATATGAAAGCAGCTGCCACTTCATTAAAGCCGCTAAATGCATTTTATCATAGCGCTCTGCGCTTTATTACGGGCGACAATTTTAGTACTCATCACTGTCTCTAACAGAAAGTTGGTTGGCCCTCTTTGATGTCATGTAGGTTAATACATTGCTAAGTTTTCATTTACAAAACCCTTTCAGATTAAGGCACTATTCTAGCTCTGGTCCAGGCGTTACATGCGGTTTGCTGATGTTGAGCCTTCTTTAACAGCAAGTCGCACGTAGTGCCCTGGACCAGAGCTAGTGTTATCCTTGACCTGAAGTACATTATAAACAACTTACAGTCATCTTCCGCTCCAGTCCAAAATTATTTTACCAGGAATAGAGCAATGATACTGTATCTTCACCTAAAAGTTCAAATTCAAAATCAGAGTAATTATAAACTCTGATTAACAACCTTACTCCACCATAATTAGCTTTTTAACTCTAGCCTGATGTAAAAGCAATTAAGAAATGAGTCTATAGACAGAAAGAGAATGGAGAGAGCCTTAACTAACCATGGTGAACCAACAGCAGAATTCATCACCTGAATCCAATTTTGTCAACTTGCAGAATGTTCATAATTTGGCCAATTTGTCTGCTGTCATTTCTACTCCTCTTTGGATGGGGGTGTGGATGGTGTGTGTGTGTATTCACGTGTGCTTCAATTATAATTTTTTATCCGTCAGCCATCCCCTAGGATCCTGCAAACGACACCTTATTCTCTATATAGTGTACTACTTTTGACTACAGTAGGTCATTGTTCAAAAGTAGTGCACTACCTTTGACTAGGTCTCTGATCAAAAGTAGTGCACTATATAGGGAATAGGGTGCCATTTTGGATACACCCATAGCGTCCTCCTCCTCCACTGCTCTCTGCCTCTGACAAACCCCCCAATCGCCTCACTTGTCACTTTAATTAGATTTGATTCTCTGCTATTGTGTGCGTCCCAAATGGCACCCTATGCCCTATATAGTGAATTACTTTTGACCAGAGCCCTGTAGACCCTGGTGAAAAATAATGCACTATAAATGGAATAGGGTACAATTTGGGACACATCCATTGTATTTTCCTTTATTGCTCCCTGCACTGCTTCTGGTTAGAAGAACTGTAATGTTACACCATTACTCCATTCCCCAGAATTGTATGAAAGGCTTCAGGTCAAGCTGTCCTAGTGTGAAAAACAAGTGTTATCCAAAGCGTTGATCTCTTCCTTTTCTCCACTCAATGGCTTATGATAAGCAAACATGCTCTGTATATAAATACCTGCTCCCCCCGTGCTCCTTTCTTATCCGCAAAACAACAATTACTGAGTGGTGTTAATTTGCTTAATTACTGACGAAGGGGGTTATGAGTGGCTTGACTCGCCACGGATAGAATAACAAATCTAAGAGATTGATAAACACCATTTTGTTTCTAAAACTGTTAAAATAATGTCTGTGAGTAGGACAGAACTGATTTGGCAGGCGAAAACCCGAGGTTTTGTCGTGCCCTCTTCATTACTGTTTTGGTGTGTTTGGACCATGATAGTTTGTTGGTGATGTGGACACCAAGGAACTTAAACCTCCCCACCCGCTCCACTACAACCCCGTCGATGTTAATGGGGGCCGGTTCACCACACCTTTTCCTGTAGTCCAAAATCAGCTCCATTGTCTTGCTCACATTGAGGGAGAGGTTGTTGTCCTGGCACAACACTGCCAGTTCTCTGACCTCCTCCTTATAGGCTGTCTCATTGTTGTCTGTGATCAGGCCTACCACTGTTGTGTCAGCATGCCCTACTAGGCAAAATAGAGCTCCACAGTGGAGGTGTTGTAATACCCATAACACCTAGTGGTCAAACAGGGAAATGGTTCCAATCGTTTTTCTACCATTAATTATCCCCTAGGGGTTAAATGAAAAACACATAAATCTTCTTCGGGATCGGTGTCCCATCCACGGGACGGTTCCCAGGACATAGACATATCTGATATTGGCAGAAAGCTTAAATTATTGTTAATCTAACTGCACTGTCCAATTTACAGTAGCTATTACAGTGAAAGAATATCATGCTATTGTTTGAGGAGAGTGCACAGTTTTGAACATTATTAATAAACAAATTAGGCACATTTGGGAAGTCTTGATACAAAATTTGGAACAGAAATACAAATGGTTCATTGGATAAGTCTAAAACTTTGCACATGCACTGCTGCCATCTAGTGGACAAAATCTAAATTGCAGCTAGGCTGGAATAATACATCATGGCCTTTCGCTTGCATTTCAAAAATGATGGTACAAAAAAATACAAAAGTATGTTTTTTTTTATTTTTTATTATATTTTACCAGATCTATTGTGTTATATTCTCCTACATTCTTTTCACATTTCCACATACTTTAAAGTGTTCCCTTTCAAATGGTACCAATAATATGCATATCCTTGCTTCATGGCCTGAGCCACAGGCAGTTAGATTTGGGTATGTCATTTTAGCCGAATTTTTAAAAAAAAGGGGCGGATCCTTAAGAGGTTTTTAAGTTAAGGGCTGTGTTTCATTTAGGCTTACCATGGTGTGACGTTTTGATAACCATGTAAATATCTCTCGGACAAGGTGACTTTTATAAATATATTCGGCTCTATTTACACTCAGATTTGAAAATGCTATTTAGCATCAAAGTAGACATCATGCAAAACTGCAAATCCCTGCAAGCTCCTGCACGTCATCTCTAGCTGTCACCTTTGCTAACAGGTATTGTGTCAATTTAAAACTTTCAAAAGACAGGTCAAAGAATTGTCAATTTAAAGAAATGTTGCCAATTTATTCATTACTACATTTAGCTAACATTAGATAGTTAATCCAGAGATTCTTACCTTTGCCTTGATTCAGCAGTCTCGTCCAGATCATCATGGTATTTATAGTTTTTTATGATAGCCACATTAGCAGCTTATTAGCATTTGATTTTGGGGATGCGAAAATATTGATAAAAGTCATCTTATCCTAGAGAGATTTAAAATCCCATATGGGAAAAATGAATGGTGGAAAAGCAATTGGATCCAATTCCCTGTTTGATCACTAGGTTTTATGGTTATTATGACTCATACCGTGGTACTCTATTTGCTTGGGTTGAAACCAAATACAGGAAGGCTATATATTTTGTTTCAGACCATCTGCTCTAATTTGCTCACAAAAAACAAATTGAAGAAGATCTAAATGCATATTCCCATGTAACTGATTGAGATCAAATGATTGGCATGCAGATGCAGTTTGGGGTTTCACTGGTAAAACGTGAAGAACGCGGCCAACATTTTATATTCATGTAGGCTAGACTGTCCCAAAATCGTCCTGCTGTCCCGCATTTGGGTATTTTAAATGGTCACCCTACATTCTAGACGTTAGTGTGATTTATTTTGATCAGCTAAAACAAATGGTATCTTCTGGTTACAGCCTCAACAAATTTGAGAATAAGAATTCTAAACTAAAATATTGCTCTTTATTCACAGCACTCTGATCTTCCTGCTACACCACCATGTGTGTCACTAAGTACATTTCAGCTTTGTTAAAAAATACACTCAAGAAAAACTATTATATGTATCATAGTGATTCAGAAGTAACATTAAAACAGAATAATATGTCCCACCAACATTAGACAACTATACAGAAAGTAATTAAATCAATGATGAGAGAATAGTCAGATGAACTAATAACTAAAACAGCAGTGCAGAGTTGTATTACAGGTAATGAATCTGTAGGGGACTTCTGAGAATGCTACAGACTTCGGGGCGCAGCAGAAAGATCATCATACCCCAAATCCAGAGGTTGTAAAGTCATATCCCATGTGAGGTCATGCTGAAAAGTCAGTACTAAGTGATCATGTCATATGTAATCATATTGATTAAAGATGTTTACACTATTTTAGTTGAACAGTGTACCGCTTACCCTAAACCCCCATACCATTTTATTACTTCCCTTACAAAAGTAACACATGAAATGTGCAGTTTCACATGTATTGTTTTTTATTTAACCTTTATTTAATTAGGCAAGTCAGTTAAGAACAAATTATAATTTACAATGACAGCCTAGGAACAGTGGGTTAACTGCCTTGTTCAGGGGCAGAACGACAGATTTGATCTAGCAACAAATCAAATCACATTTTATTTGTCACATAAACATGGTTACCAGATGTTAATGCGAGTGTAGCGAAATGCTTGTGCTTCTAGTTACGACCATGCAGTAGTATCTAACAAGTAATCTAACAATTTCACAACAACTACCTTATACACACACAAGTGTAAAGGAATGAATATGAGTATGTACATATAAATATATGGATGAGCGATGGCCGAACGGCATAGGCAAGATGCAGTAGATGGTATAGAGTACAGTATATACATATGAGATGAGTAATGTAGGGCCAATAACCTTTCAGTTATTGGCCCAAAGCTCTAACCACTAGGCTACCTGCCATGATGATGTACTATATTTTGAGTTCACATATGAACACAACCTTTTCACATGTGAGAAGAAAAACATGTCTTCACTTCACATGTGAAATGTGAAAATCTAACTCTCACATGCGGAATTGCATTTTCACATGTGAAAACATTTTCACGTGAAAATCGAATTTACACTTTCTCATGTGAAAAACTTTCCCAAGTGAAAATCGAACCCTCACGTGGTAATGCAAAACAGAAAAATTATAACACAAAGTAAACATACAAAAATAATAACACAAGGAATAAATACACAATGAGTAACAATAAATTGGCTATATACACAGGGTACCAATACCGATCAATGTGCAGGGGTTTGAGCAATGTTCCCTCAAGTATTTTGGGGCACTAAGCAAATTCTGTGCAACTTCCGGCACGGGTTCACAGTGAACACTAAGGCTGTACACTTAGAGTTTTAGACAGTAGCCAATAGTCTATTGTGGCTATTTGAGCATACTGTAGGCCTACCAACCAAACCAATGGAGCAAATCCCATAACATTTTCACATGGAAATAGCTTTTGATTTCTATTATATAGCCAATAAGTAACCTATATGTGGTGTTCAATGCAGGCCTACATTGCATGAAACCTTAAAAAATGTTTTTATATTATGAAGGGCTTGGCGAGCTATTTGAGGTAGATATGTACATAAAAGTGAGGGATAGAGTGACTCGGATAGATAAAACAGTAGCAGCAGCGTATGTGATGAGTCAAAAGAGTTAGTGCAGTGCAGGTAATCAGAGTAGCTATTTGATTAGCTATTTAGCAGTCTTGTTTAGCAGACTTATAGCTTGGGGGTAGTAGCTGTTCAGGGTCCTGTTGGTTCCAAACTTGGTGCACTGGTACCGCTTGCCGTGTGATATCAGAGAGAACAGTCTATGGCTTGGCTGACTGGAGTCTTTGACAATATTTTGTCCCTTCCTCTAACACCGCTTGGTATAGAGTTCCTGGTTGGGCAGTACTAACCACCCTCTGTAGTGCCTTGCGGTCGGGTGCCTTGCAGTTACTGTACCAAGCGGTGATGCAGTCACTAAGGAATTAACATGGTCCATGGGTGAAGAGGGTACGACAGTGCCTTTTCCCCCTCAGGAGGCTGAAAAGATTATATAGCTGCAATGGTGCAGCTATATAATCTTTTCAGCCTCCTGAGGGGGAAAAGGCACTGTCGTACCCTCTTCACCCATGGACCATGTTAATTCCTTAGTGACGTGGACACTGAGGAACTTGAAGCTCTCGACTCGCTCCACTACAGCCCCATTGATGTGGATGGGGGCATGCTCGCCCCTCCGTTTCCTGTAGTCCATGATCAGCTCCTTTATCTTGCTGACGTTGAGAGAGAGGTTGTTGTCCTGGCACCACACTGCCAGGTCTCTGTCCTCCTCCCCATAGGCTGCCTCATCGTCATTGGGGATCAGTACTATCACCGTCGTATCGTCAGCAAATTTGATGATGGTGTTGGATCGTGCACCGGCCACGCAGTCGTGGGTGAACAGGGAGTACAGGAGGGAACTAAGCACACAACCCTGAGGGACCCCCGTGTTGATGGTCAGCGTGGCAGATGTGTTTTTGTCAGTGGTGGGAAAGTACTCAATTGTCAAAATGACTCAAGTAAAAGTGAAAGTCACCCAGTAAAATACTACTTGAGTAAAAGTCTAAAGTATTTGGTTTTAAATACACTTAAGTATCAAAAGTAAATGGAATTGCTAAAATGTGCTTAAGTATCAAAAGTAAAAGTAAAAGTAGAAGGGAGGTTCTCGTGATAAGTGTGTGAATTGGACAATTTTCCTGTCAAAATTGTACGAGTACTTTGCGTGTCAGGAAAAATATATGGAGTAAAAAGTACATCATTTTCTTTAGCAATGTAGTGAAGTAAAAGTTGCCAAAAATATGAATAGTAAAGTAAAGTACAGATACCCCAAAAAATGACTTATTTTTACTTAAGTACTTTACACCACTGGTTTTTACCTAACTTCACTGCCTGGGGGCGCCCCGTCAGGATCCAGTTGCAGAGGGCGGTGTCCAGTCCCAGGGTCCTGAGCTTGGGGATTAGCTTGTAGGGGACTATGGTGTTGAATGCTGAGCTGTAGTCAATGAACAGTATTCTTATACAGGTATTCCTTTTGTCCAGGGGGGTGAGGGCAGTGTGGAGTGTAATAGAGATTGCGTCATCTGTGGATCTGTTGGGGGCGGTAGTGTGGGTCCAGGGTGGGTCCAGGGTGGTTCCAGGGTTTCTGTGATGAAGGTGTTGACGTTAGCCATGACCAGCCTTTCAAAGCATTTCATGGCTATAGATGTGAGTGCTACGGGGGGATAGTAATTTAGGCAGCTTACCTTGACATTCTTGTGCACGGGAACTATGGTGGTCTGCTTGAAACAAGTTGGTATTACAGACCGTGTCATTGATAGGTTGAAAATGTCAGTAAAAACACTTGTCAGCTGGTCAGTACATGCTCTGAGTACGCGTCCTGGTATTCCGTCTGGTTAACCTGTTTAAAGGTCTTACATCAGCTACGGAAAGCGAAATCACACAGTTGTCTAGAACAGCTGGTGATCTAATGCATCGTTCAGTGTTGCTTGCCTCGAAGCGAGCATAGAAGGCATTTAGCTCGTCTGGTAGGCTCGTGCTGCTGAGTAGCTTTGCAGCTGGGCTTCCCTTTGTAATCTGTGATAGTTTGCAAACCCTGTCACATCCGCCGAGTGTCAGAGCCAGTATAGTATGATTCGATCTTAGTCCTGTATTGAACCATTGCCTTTTTGATGGCTCGTTGTAGCAGGATGTCTTATAAGCGTCCGGATCAGGGTCCCGATCTTTGAAAGCGGCAGCTCTAGACATCTGCTCAGGGCAGATGTTGCCTGTAATCCATGGCTTCTGGTTCGTTATCGATGCACTAATGAAGCCGGAGTCTGATGTGGTAAACTCCTCAATGTTATCGGATGAATGTTAAGTTTTTCAAGTCCCATTGATAGGATAGTCTCAAACGGAGCTCACCCGGTTTGTTCTCCAGTGACTGCATATTCACCAATAGAACAGAGGGCAATGGCAGTCTATTTGCTCACCAACGTAGTATCGCCAGAATGCCACCTTGCCTGCCTTTCGCTGTCGCTTCCTCTTTCGCTTCCCGTGGATTAGGGCCTGGTCCAGAATAAGCAGAATGTCCAGAGCTGCCAACTCATTGAAGTAGAAACGTTAATCCAAATTGAGGTTAGTTATCGCTGTTCTGATGACCACAAGCTAAGACCACTGCTGTCCACTGCATCACCATCTAAGCCCTGTCTAAGCCGGGGGAGGGTGAGGGGTACTACTTATCTATATGGAGTTGTTTTAAGAAGGTCATTCCAAGGATCATTTTGGTATTTGATTTAGAATTTTAACACCGCTTGAAGTATAATAATTTATACTAAAAAAATATTTTATGGAAATGTATTTTTGCACTTAATGCTATTAGCCCATACAAAAGCATTGAATAACAGATTCACTACTAAATCTAAAGGGAGTTTGTTCTGAAATGTCTATCCTATTATCTGAGAGATACAAGAAAGATCCAGAATTCATTTGAAATGTCTATCCTATTATTTGAGAGATACAAGAAGATCCAGAAATGTTTTTTTTTACTTGTATTTAACCCCTTATTTATTTTTTCACTAAACAGTCTTTGAAGATGCTAAATATTTTTTATTGTGAAACAAACAATAAATAAGACAAAAAAATGGAAAACTTGAGCGTGCATAACTATTCGCCCATTCTTCAAGGCAAAACGGCTCCAGCTCCTTCAAGTTGGATGGGTTCCTGCTGGTGTACAGCAATCTATAAGTCATACCACAGATTCTCAATTGGATTGAGGTCTGGCATTTGACTAGGCCATTCCAAGACATTTAAATGTTTCCCCTTAAACCACTCAAGTGTTGCTTTAGCAGTATGCTTAGGGTCATTGTCCTGCTGGAAGGTGAACCTCCATCCCAGTCTCAAGTCTCTGGAAGACTGAAACAGGTTTCCCTTAGGCATTTCCCTGTATTTAGTGCCATCCATCATTCCTTAAGTTCTGACCAGTTTCCCAGTCCCTGCCAATGAAAAACATCCCCACAGCATGATGCTGCCACCACCATGCTTCACTGTGGGGATGGTGTTCTCGGAGTGATGAGAAGTGTTGGGTTTGTGCCAGACATAGTGTTTTCCTTGATGGCCAAAAAGCTCAATTTTAGTCTCATCTGACCAGAGTACCTTCTTTCATATGTTTGGGGAGTCTCCAACATGCCTTTTGGCAAACACCAAACGTGTTTGCTTAATCTTTTCTGTAAGCAATGCGCTGATGGGTGTATAGCTCAGGAGATAGCCCACAGCGTTTTTCTGGCCACTCTTCCGTAAAGCCCAGCTCTGTGGAGTGTTCGGCTTAAAGTGGTCCTATGGACAGATACTCCAATCTCTGATGTGGAGCTTTGTAGCACCTTCAGGGTTATCTTTGGTCTCTTTGTTGCCTCTCTGATTAATGCCCTCCTTGCCTGGTCAGTGAGTTTTGGTGGGCGGCCCTCTCTATGCAGGTTTGTTGCGGTGCCATATTCTTTCCATTTTTTAATAATGGATTTAATGGTGCTCCATGGGATGTAAGTAATTAGTTGCACCAGATCTTATTTAGAGGCTTCATAGCAAAGGGGGTGAATACATATGCACGCACCACATTTCCGTTTGTTTTATTTTTATATTTTTTGGAACAAGTTCTTTTTTTCATTTCACTTCACCAATTTGGACTATTTTGTGCATGTCCATTACATGAAATCCAAATAAAAATCTATTTAAATTACAGGTTGTAATGCAACAAAATAGGAAAAACGCCAAGGGGGATGAATACTTTTGCAAGGCACTCTAGACTAGCTAAAGTAAACCTACCATCGCAAGAATGAATATATGAGTAGCATAATTATCTGTGGGCCTACTTGAATTATCTACTATCAAACAAGCAACCTAAGCAATATGCACCCAACCAACCACCTGTAGCTAATATGCACTGAACTTTATTACGATAACCACTAAAGCAATGCTATGGACTGTGTGTTGAACGCCGACATAACAAACTATATAAGGCATGGGACTCACAGATGAAATCATCCCTCATCCAAAATCTCCTTCGCATTTAATCTTATATAGCAGGAAGCAGGAATCACAGGACCAACGCCCCATGATCTTCAGTGTGGATGCAGGGACAGATAGAGAAGCCGTTGAAGCAGCGCTGATGGGTGTATAGCTCAGGAGATAGCCCACAGCGTTTTTCTGGCCACTCTTCCGTAAAGCCCAGCTCTGTGGAGTGTACGGCTTAAAGTGGTCCTATGGACAGATACTCCAATCTCTGATGTGGAGCTTTGTAGCGCCTTCAGGGTTATCTTTGGTCTCTTTGTTGCCTCTCTGATTAATGCCCTCCTTGCCTGGTCAGTGAGTTTTGGTGGGCGGCCCTCTCTATGCAGGTTTGTTGCGGTGCCATATTCTTTCCATTTTTTAATAATGGATTTAATGGTGCTCCATGGGATGTTCAAAGTAATTGGTTGCACCAGATCTTATTTAGAGGCTTCATAGCAAAGGGGGTGAATACATATGCACGCACCACATTTCCATTTGTTTTATTTTTATATTTTTTGGAACAAGTTCTTTTTTTCATTTCACTTCACCAATTTGGACTATTTTGTGCATGTCCATTACATGAAATCCAAATAAAAATCTATTTAAATTACAGGTTGTAATGCAACAAAATAGGAAAAATGCCAAGGGGGATGAATACTTTTGCAAGGCACTCTAGACTAGCTAAAGTAAACCTACCATCGCAAGAATGAATATATGAGTAGCATAATTATCTGTGGGCCTACTTGAATTATCTACTATCAAACAAGCAACCTAAGCAATATGCACCCAACCAACCACCTGTAGCTAATATGCACTGAACTTTATTACGATAACCACCAAAGCAATGCTATGGACTGTGGGTTGAATGCCGACATAACAAACTACAGTATATAAGGCATGGGACTCACAGATGAAATCATCCCTCATCCAAAATCTCCTTCGCGTTTAATCTTATATAGCAGGAAGCAGGAATCACAGGACCAACGCCCCATGATCTTCAGTGTGGATGCAGGGACAGATAGAGAAGCCGTTGAAGCAGCGCTGATGGGTGTATAGCTCAGGAGGATGATGATGAATAATGGCTTGCCCCGCATGGCCAGTTGTTCCCATTGCAGGTAGTAGCAGAACATGGAAGAGAGGACAGAAAGTAGTGTTAGTTGACAAATGACAACTGGATTACCTTTACCCTTCCTATCAGTTCAAGAATGCTTTATTTTTGGCACCTGGCTGATGTGGAAGAGCGGAAGTGCATCCTCACCTTGTGCACCTGCACGAGAGAAATGCGAGAAAATCCCTTTCAGTGAATCCATTCACACATTCTAAACACCAGTCACCTGTCTGTCTTGTCTTCACCTGCTCACTCACTCTTCTTCTCACAACTGCCTACACCTCAAGTCTGTTTGAAATACACGTCTCCTCTTCATGAATTTACTCACTTTATATTATTTTTAGCATTTTAGTAATGGGTTGCGGGACCAGCAAAGTCCTACCAGAGCCCTTGAAAATTGGTTTTGTGAGCTTCGTAAAGTCCGTAGTGGGCTACAGTCACTAAATAAAATAGTTTGATGATGAGCCACAGAAGTGTAAAGGGAAGCAGAAAGCCCTTTGTAGCATCAGAGTTAACAAGGCACCTTCACGCATTCAACAGCCAGTGGGCCAGGATGAGCAGCAGAGGCACAACAAAGTGGCTAAGTACAGGGCGAAGTTTGGTGGAAGTGGAGATGTCAGAGGTGGAGTTGGAGATAGTGTGGTTGGAGGAGGCAGTGGAAGGGGCGGAGGTCTGTGTGGTTGTCCGGGTGGTGAGGTAGGAAGTGCAGATGGTGTGGGCGGTGGTGATGGAGGGGATGGAAAGGGCAGCAGAAGGGATGGAAGGGCAGTGGAAGCAATGGAAGGGATGGAAGAGGGGATGGAGGAGATGGCGGTAGAAGAGACTGGTCAATGAGGACCATGTATGAGACCCCAACGTACATGGCCCCAGAGGTGGTCCTGAGGAGACCCTACTCCTTCCAGGTGGACATGTGGGTCCTGGGGGTCATTGCTTACATCCTACTCAGTGGCTCCATGCCCTTCGAAGACGACAGCAGGCCCAGACTCAAGGGGAGGTACAGCTTCCATGGAGAGGTGAGTGAAGTCCTTCCACATCCACTGCCTGCCATGCATAAACACACTTTCTTTCACTCAGATTTCACTCACTGTCTTTCATTGTTACAAACTGTTTTTTTTAGGGCAGCAGGTAGCCTAGTGGTTAGAGCATTGGGCCAGTAGCCAAAAGGTTGCTGTTTCGAATATCCAAACCAACAAAGTGAAGAATCTGTCGATGTGCCCTTGAGCAAGGCATTTAACCCTAATTTGCTCTACTATGGCTGACCCTGTAAATCAACACATTTCACTGCACTTATCTGGTGTATGTGACAATAAAACATGTATTTCACTCATGCAGAAAACACACACACACACACACGGTTACACACATGATATCCTCATTATTATTTTACTACAGTCTCTCAGTTCTAATATTATAATAGTCTGAATAACTGAACTGAACGTCTGACTGATTGTCTCAGAACCATCATGTGAAGTTTTTCTCCGTTGATCCCCTTCAGCGCATCAGCACGGTATGTTTGTTGTGGTTTCTCCACTTTCCTTTTGATTTAGTTATTTGAAAATGCTTAGAGAGGAAATAAGGCCTTTCTTGTTGTTTATCTTCTCTCTTCTCCATTCTGCACCATGCAGTAACTGAACTGGATATTTTTAACAGCCTGTTCTGTTCTGTGGAGCACACGCAAACACACATAAACACACACACACAAGCTCAGTCTCTGTGGTGGTGGTGTGTGTACGGGGAGGTTTGAGTCTGTTCTTTCATGCTGATTACACCCAGTCTGGGATTATTCAGTAGGCTTTAAAGCATGGCCCAATTCTGTTGTATGCAGCGGCATGATATTTTAGTCTGGCATATAAGAGCCCCCCCTTACATTGGCCTTGCTCTATTATCCCAATGTTTACTGCTGCTAGGCTGACCAGACAGACCACCAAAAGAACAATAGCTGCCATGCTGGGTGGGATTTCTATGAGACTTATTTCAGAAAAAATTCTCAGATAAATGGGAAATGTTATGCTTGTTGCAATAAGCAGCTGTAGAATAGCCTGGTCCCAGAACTGTTTGCGCTCTTGCCAACCGCATTGCTAATTGTCAAGCCAATTCTATAGGAGTTGGCAAGAGAGCAAAGACAGACTGGCACCCAGGCTAGCTGTAGCAGCCCACCTTATACACCTTATATCCCTTAGTCACATTAAGACTTTTTCACACCGGACGCTTTATCTGGTTCTACATGAGTTACACCAGCTAAGTAGGAACATTAATGTGATGCCATCAAATTGCAGTCGCTGTACTCATAATATGCAGGAGAACTATCGCCTTATGGTGAGGATAGCCGAGTTGCAAGCCCAGCTTCAGACGCAATCGTTAGGCAAGGGCAATTTAAGTTTAGGAAAGGATTCAAATGTGTCTGTGCCACCAGTAAATACAGATAGTAGTATAAATCCCCCCCTGCACAGTCCCCGCAGCCAGACAGTTTTCTCAAAGCTTCTGTAAAGAAATGCTGTCAGCATGCTCAACCGGTGTCGCTCATTCAGCCTACAGAAACTTTCAACCGGTTCTCCCAATTAAGCAAGGAGTTGGAGTCAGAGGCCGAGCCTTCTCAGGTCTCTCCTCCACTCGTTACAGGGACTGATTCGCCCAAGGCTCCCACCATTAGCGCTGACAAATTGAAAATCCTTGGTAACTCCATTACCTGCAATATTAGACTTATAAAGAATCATCCATTGTTTACCAGGGGGAAGGCTACCAATGTAAAGGCTAATCTGAAAATGGTGCTGGCTGAAACTAGTGAGTGTATAGGGATATTGTTATCCACGTCGACACCAACGATGTTAGGATGAAACAGTCAGAGATCACCAAGCGCAAAATAACTTCAGCGTGTAACTTCGCTAGAAAGATGTGTTGGCATCGAGTAATTGTCTCTGGTCCTCTCCTACTGAAAGAGCTACTTCTTGTGCTTGGCCCTCCTATGTTGATCATAATAAACGTCTCCCTGTCTTCCGGATGTGTGCCAAACTAAAAGTGGCAGTAATAAAGCCTCTCCTGAAAAAGCCAAACCTTGACCTGGAAAATGTAAAAAACTATCAGCCTATATCGAATCTCCCATTCCTCTCAAACTTTTTATAAAAAGCTGTTGTGCAGCAACTCACTTCCTCCCTGAAGATAAATAATGTATACTAAATGCTTCAGTCTGGTTTTAGACTCTATCATAGTACTGCACTCGTGAAGGTGGTAAATTACCTTTTAATGGCAACTGTCCTTGTGCTAGACCTTAGTGCTGCTTTCGAAACCATTGATCACCACATTCTTTTGGAGAGATTGGAAACCCTAATTGGTCTACACGGACAAATTATTGCCTGGTTTAGATCTTATCTTTCAGAAAGATATCAGTGTCAAGAATGTGTGTAGCTGGCAAAAAGGAGTCAGGTGCAGGAGAGTTGAGATGTGTGGAAACAAGGTATTTAATGATGCCACCAGTACACACAGAGTACATAGGTGCAGGCAAGATACCAACCACGAAAAATACACGGGCGTAAAATCCACAACCTGGAGAAAACACAATAATAGCCGTCAGCATACAAACTGAGAACAATCGAAACAACCCACGCACAAAACATAAGGGGGGGCAGAGAATTAAATACATACAGCGTGATTAGGGGAATGAGCAACAGGTGTGAAAATGGAACAAGACAAACTAATAGATAACGGAATAAAAAGAGCGGTGATGACTAGAAAGCCGGTGACGTCGACTGCCGAACACCGCCCGAACAAGGAGAGGGGCCGACTTCGGCGGAAGTCGTGACAATCAGTTACAGGCTTTACCATGTTTCATCGAACAGCAGCGAAAGTGCTCTTCCATGCCATCCCTAGGAGGGGCTTTCTTGCACTATACTCAACTTGAGTGGGGGCTGGTTATAAGCCGAGAGATGGGCTTGGAGAAATGTAACCACTGACGTGATCTCCCTGTCCAGTTTTGCACCCCCTCGGGCTCGTGCAGTGGAGCCTTGTCTCAGGGTAGTAAGTTGGTGGTTTGTTACTCCGTCTAGTGGTGTGGGGGCTGTGCTTTGGCAAAGTGGGTTATATCCTGCCTGGTTGGCCCTGTCCGGGGGCCACAGTGTCCCCCGACCCCCCCTGTCTTAGTCTCCAGTATCTATGCTGCAATAGTCTATGTGCCATGGGGCTAGGGTAAGTCTGTTATATCTGGTATAATTCTCCTGTCTTATCTCTCCCTCCCCTCTCAGACGACCTAAGCCCTAGGACCATGCCTCAGGACAATCTGGCCTGATGATTCCTGGCTGTCCCCAGCACACCTGGTCGTGCCGCTGCTCCAGTTTCAACTGTTCTGCCTGCGGCTATGGAACCCTGACCTGCTCACCGGACGTGTTACCTTGTCCCTGTTGGAATCAGCAAAACTTTGAACATTGAGATATTAAACAAGTGATAGGAAGTGAAAGAGACTGGGTGTTATGTCAGAAGTGAATGGTTCTCTGAAGAAAGACAGAAGGCTTTGGAATGTGTTTGATGGAGGAGAGGTGAGCGACGTGTTGATATAAGGAAGACAGATGGATATCTGTGAATTAGGTGAAGGAAGGGTTGAGGTCAGGAAATGAGGGGTGAGGTCAGTTCCCCTTAAGGGAGTAATAAAGGTTTGGCATCCTGTTACCCTTTTCCTGTTAAACCATAAGAAGGTTTGGAGAGAAGGAGGAGTGTCTTAAGTGGGATATATATATATATATATATATATATATATATATATATATATATATATATATATATCCGAGTGGGACAAATGTTGGACCTGGAGAGCCAAAGTTTAATTCAAAAGAAATGCCACCGTGCCTTATGGCAGTACAGGCGACTGAAATAGTGTTGCATAACACGGCTTCCATTACAATGGGTAAAAAACAAAGTAGATTTGTATGTTCCACTCGCAGTAGCAACCATAGTGGACAGCACGAAAGCACAACATGTTACTAGTGCAAGATTGACAAAATGGGAGTTAATGTTAAATGGGGAAAATATACAATTTCATAAGATTGGGGGTTTGAATCCTGCGTCGTTAATGCCGTTGCATGGGGAGGGTGAATCGCATACAGGTGACCCAGATCAGATTACTCCAAAACCTAGGCCTGATTTGCAAGAGACAGCATTGGAATCGGGAAGAATGTTGTACACAGATGGCTCTAGTTACATGAACATAGAAGGGAATAGGGTAACGGGGTACGATGTGTGTGGTATGCATTTGGAATAGTTCATGATTTCGGTACATTGTGGTCACCACGGGGCATGTTAACTACTTACGGAGTGGTGGGGCGCTAGCGCTCCCGACACTACCCAGTGAAATGTGAGGCGCCAAATTCAAATCCAAAACAGCCCTCTTACAACGTATCTACCCTGTAAGTGTGAATGTGGTGAAAACACGGTAAGATCACATATAGATTTGCTGTTGTAACGAGTGCGCTGAGAGTCGGGAAGCAAGTTCAGGGAGTGAGTGTTTTAAAAAATAAAAGAAACAATGAAAAACGAAACACAGACAACGCACCAACATGAAAACAGAGTAAATAAAATCTGAGGAAAGAACCAAGGGGAGTGACAGATATAGGGAAGATAATCAAGGAGGTTATGGAAGAGAGAATAAAGTAGACGGCATCAGTCAATTGGGTGATTTATGGCTTCTTTATGGCTCCCCGGGGGGGTTACATCCTGTCCGGAAGTTCCCACGGTAGGGGGAGGGGGTTTATGATCCTATATGTACATATGTCCCTTTGAAGTGATGCGTTTGTAGTTTTATGGTCCTGTAGATATGTCCCTTTGAAGATATGCCTTTGATTGCATTAATTACTTAGGGAGTAGCGGTGCGCTAGCGGGCCGCTCCCGACACTACCCGGTGAAATGTAAGGCGCCAAATTCAAAATCCAAAAGTTGAATTATTAAACATTCATCAATATACAAGTGTTGCATAGTCATCAAAAGCTCTGNTTGTCAGATTTCAAAAAGGCTTTACGGCGAAAGCACAACATTTGATTGTTTGAGGGTAGCACCTCTAATATTTACGCATTAGCATAAATCCATAACCCAACACGGGTCTCAAAAAATGAATAAAATCGCTAATATAAAATCCCTTACCTTTCGAAGAACTTCTGCTGAGGGCTTCCCAAGTGTCCAACGAAGACAATCCATGCTTCTTTTGTTAGAAAAAGTCATTTATTATATCCATAAATCTCTGTTTGGTTGGCGCGTTATGATCATAAAATCCACCGTTGAGTCGCCCATTGAACCGTGAAGAGAACGCGTTCACATTATACCTATACACTTGTCCAAGAACAATCAAACATCATTGATAATGTATCCTTAGGAACACTTTTATGTATATTTACTATAATATTTCAACCGAATTATAACCTGGACGATAGGAAAGGAAAAAACCACAGCGTGCGCGAGCCCTCAGTTCCCTGAGGTCCTGGTTTTTGGGGTACTTATATAGTGTTACTGTGTTCAGGCTTCATATAGAAAGAACAATATAGGTTAATAAGTGATGACAGTAACTTCACATGGATTGTGATATATGTATTGCTGATTTCATGTTGTGTTTTTGTTCTGATATAAATTTCACCAGATTGGGATCGTGGTGTGGGAATTCTGTGAGGGAATGGGGTGCTATTTTTATGGTCTGGTAACTTTTTCTGGTAACTTTACCTAGAGGTCACCAGTAGAATAAGGGAGTATGCACTAATTTAGAAAATGTTTTTTTTAGCAGTAACATTATGTTATGCTTTTTGACATTTGTCTTAAAGATGTTATTAAGAAAAGGTTAATGTCATAATTCGTCATATAGTCAATGTTTGTCTAGTTTCCTGGTACAGAAATTTAATGAACTTAACTGTTGTTATGATCTGTGTTTTTTTTTAGGTTATCATGGAAGGTGATGTCAGATCGTGTCTTAATGCATGGTAGAAATAATTTGACATAGACAGAGTGTGTAAACCTCAAAACCCTCCCTAACCGGCTGAAGAAAGAACGACAAAAGGTGTGCAATGAGAGACGGTGACTTTTATCACTCCTATCTGAGTCCGAGCCATAAAACAGGGCCGGAGTGCTGAGAGCGCGTGTGGAGTGAGCGTGGAGAGAGAGAACAAGCTCAGGTGAGAGACTTGTGTACGTGGGAGAAACGGAGGTATCTACTTGGATATTAAAATCGGGACATTATCAAGAGCCATGAATTGTGACAGGCAAAAGTTACATATGCCGTTGGGAAAATGAACTGTAAACGATATCTGAAGAAGACACACTAGAATGATAAGTGCTGGGTGAAGGACGGGGGGGGGGGGGTATACGCCCTGCTAACTATTTAAACTGAAAATGCATTGAGATACTGATCTTTCTTTACCAGGTCACTCATAACAGGAAAGCAGGGACAAGGGGGGACTGTAATGAGAAGAGGTATGACCGGCAATAAAAGGTTGTTTATAAATGTATGTTCTAACAGGGATGATCTGTGCTAAGTTGATAAAACTGTAATTTGAGCCTTAGTATCAAAGTAAGCACTGAGTTCTGTCATACTAAATTCATGTTGGATCATTTATAAAATATTTTAGTTGTGATTGGGAAACAGCGAGAGAGAATTGCTAAAGCACAATATGGGGAATCACTTACTCTGTATTCAGAGTTTTTATGTTACATCGCATCAATGAGCGGTGCTAAGTTATTAAACATGTACTTTGTTTCTCTTTTCTTTTCTAGTCAATATGTTTTTAGGTTTCGTGGAACATGAGGGTGCTCATTGTTCCAGAGGAGGGAATGATGTATATTGACTAACAGGTTTGAGATGTTTATAACTGTAGAAAATGCATTAGGAGTATAGTGTGTTATGGGTTAGATGTAATTTTAGAGGAGTATCATTCCCAGAGACTGTAAATTGTCACAGGAGATAGCTCATAGAAGAAGAGCAGCTAACTGTACACAATATGGGGATTTAGTTGAACATTACACATACCTAGATCATGGTGAGAGTAGAAGAGGTAGTGTTGTCATTTCAGACACTATTGTCAACTTTAAGTAATGAGTTTGCCACAGATGGCATAACACTTGAAAGAATAGCAACCGATCCCTGTATACAGGAGGCCACATCGCCAGAAGGGAAGTGTGCTGTGATAATAGCATCACATCTCCTGCAGAGTGTGAATAAGAAACATGTGACTCAGAGTTTTGTACGGTTGGATACTCTTCCAACGCCACTACTCTCTCCCATATTTCTGACAGATAGTAAACACTTGACATACCTCCCAGTAGATTGGGACCGAACCACAGTCAACGGAAAGTATTAGAAAGTGGCTGCTTATCAACCATTGGGGCCCAAAGTCTACACTGTAACAAAGATGTTTACAAACGGGTGGGGGGTAGATCAGCCTTGGGATGAGAGATGTGTAGCTAACTTGAGCACAGTGATGTATTATCCGCAGGTACCAACTGTAGCAGAATACAGGTGTAGATGGGGAACAAAGATGTTGGTGGCTAGAGACCAAGGGATAAACTGGGAAACGGTAAGGGGGTATCAGAATGGTTCAGTCCTAGACTTATCAGTAAAACACGAAGACAATAGGAGAGCAGGAGACAAATTCCGGGCAATAGCTATTCTCACAGCAGTAGCTGTAGGAACAGTAACAGAAGGAGCAGTAGTGGAAGAGCAGGAGGCTATAGTGACTGCATGGAATTGGACTACTGCGCAAATGAGAGGTATTGTGTGAGACTATAGTCATGGGCCATGTTGGAAGTAGCAATGGTTACTTTCGTATTATTGTTGGGATATCAGTTAATGACGATTTATGTCACATGGATTGGTTGCTGGTAACTGGGGGACCGATGGGAGGACAGGGGATGTAGTTATTCCAATGTCACAAATTATGTTGTCAGGAAATAACCCATGTGTTGTAGTGTGTATATCCTCAGGTGAAAGCAGAGATATAACCAAGGGCACGGGCTGAATTCTTGAGATTGAGTGTACATCAAGAGACACCAGGCGGGGGTGTTGGAACAGCATTGGTTTGAGAGACACACTATTCCGAACAGTACCTGCAGTGGTTAAGATCGTCATGTCTCTCCTTGGGGGGTGCATAGTTTTCACGTGAAGTGAGGTCCAACTGCATAATGGGTGAGTGAAGACACCATGACAGAGGAAGCGGAGAGAGAGAGAGACTAGATTCCATTGTAAGACATACAGATGGATTGGGTCTGGGAACTAATATAAACATCATAGTTGGTATGGGGTTTAGCTGCTTTACGGGTTAATGCATCATATGATAGAGGATAGAGGGGTAATTGTACTGTGAACAAAATGTTGAAGGCATTAATGTGAAAGCATATACAGTGCTGAGTTACCTAAAGAGTATGTAATGTGGATTATGGATACGCACTTTCATATCAGGTGTCGTGCCTATCAGGTGAAATGGAGAAGATGGGGAACAAAGTGAAAATGACATGACTTGGGAACACTTCTCGGAACCTGGGGCCTAAAGGGGAAGACTGGGCGAAAGCATGAGGAAGCTTTTTATAGCTTTCATTTTTGTGGAACCCAGCAGGAAAGTATCTTGGAGGCATACAGTCGTGGCAAAAAGTTTTGAGAATGACATAAATATTAATTTTCACAAAGTTTGCTGCTTCAGTGTCTTTAGATATTTTTGTCAGATGTTACTATGGATACTGAAGTATAAATACAAACATTTCAGTGTCAAAGGCTTTTATTGACAATTACATGAAGTTGATGCAAAGAGTCAATATTTGCAGTGTTGACCCTTCTTTTTCAAGACCCCTGCAATCTGCCCTGGCATGCTGTCAATTAACTTCTGGGCCACATCCTGACTGATGGCAGCCCATTCTTGCAAAATCAATGCTTGGACTTTGTCAGAATTTGTGGGTTTTTGTTTGTCCACCCGGCTCTTGAGGATTGACCACAAGTTCTCAATGTGATTAAGGTCTAGGGAGTTTCCTGGCCATGGACCCAAAATATAGATGTTTTGTTCCCCAAGCCACTTAGTTATCACTTTTGCCTTATGGCAAGGTGCTCCATCATGCTGGAAAAGGCATTGTTCGTCACCAAACTATTCCTGGATGGTTGGAAGAAGTTGCTCTCGGAGGATGTGTTGGTACCATTCTTTATTCATGGTTGTGTTCTTAGGCAAAATTGTGAGTGAGCCCACTCCCTTGGCTGAGAAGCAACCCCACACATGAATGGTCTCAGGATGCTTTACTGTTGGCATGACACAGGACTGATGGTAGCGCTCACCTTGTCTTCTCCAGACAAGCTTTTTTCCAGATACCCCAAACAGTCGGAAAGGGGATTCATCAGAGAAAATGACTTTACCCCAGTCCTCAGCAGTCCAATCCCTGTACCTTTTGCAGAATATCCCTGATGTTTTTCCAGGAGAAAAGTGGCTTCTTTGCTGCCCTTCTTGACACCAGGCCATCCTCCAAAAGTCTTTGCCTCACTGTGCGTGCAGATGCACTCACACCTGCCTGCTGCCGTTCCTGAGCAAGCTCTGTACTGGTGGTGCCCCGATCCCGCAGCTGAATCAACTTTAGGAGATGGTCCTGGCGCTTGCTGGACTTTCTTGGGTGCCCTGAAGCCATCTTCACAACAATTGAACCGCTCTCCTTGAAGTTCTTGATGATCCAATAAATGGTTGATTTAGGTGCAATCTTACTGGCAGCAATATCCTTGCCTGTGAAGCCATTTTTGTGAAAAGCAATGATGACGGCACGTGTTTCCTTGCAGGTAACCATGGCTGACAGAGAACAATGATTCCAAGCACCACCCTTTTTTTGAAGCTTCCAGTCTGTTATTCGAACTCAATCAGCATGACAGAGTGATCTCCAGCCTTGTCCTCGTCAACAAGGTTCTCTGAAGAAAGACAGAAGGCTTTGGAATGTGTTTGATGGAGGAGAGTAGAGCGACGTGTTGATATAGGGAATACAGATGGATATCTGTGGATTAGGTGAAGGAGGGGTTGAGGTCAGGAAATCAGTTCCCCTTAAGGGAGTAATAAAGGTTTGGCATCCTGTTACCATTTTAACTCTTTTCCTGTTAAACCATAAGAAGGATTGGGGAGAAGGAGGAGTGTCTTAAGTGGGATATATATATATCTGAGTGGGACAAATGTTGAGTTGTCTGATTACAGCTGTACAGAACCTTTGGGAAGAATTAAAACTTGGTTAAAGCTTCTCTAGTGTCCCTGAGTTATTTACTCTGAAAAATAAGAATCTAACATCCCGGACCTGCTGTTTTCGACTCTCCCTCTCTCTCTCTCCCCCTCTCTCTCTACCACACCTGCTGTCTCGACCTCTGAATGCTCGGCTATGAAAAGTTAACTGACATTTACTCCTGAGGTGCTGACCTGTTGCACCCTCTACAACCACTGTGATTATTATTTGACCCTGCTACTCAATTATGAACGTTTTAACATCTTGAAGAACAATCTGGCCTTAATGGCCATGTACTCTTATAATCTCCACCCGGCAAAGCCAGAAGAGGACCAGCCACCCAGAGCCTGGTTTCTCTCAAGGTTTCTTCCTAGGTTTCTGCCTTTCTAGGCAGTTTTTCCTTCTTCATCTGCATTTTTGCTGTTTGGGGTTTTAGGCTGGGTTTCTGTATAACACTTTGTGAGATCTGCTGATGTAAAAAGGGCTGTATAAATACATTTGATTGATTGAGAAGTCATCATATTGATGCAGAGCTTTGTCATTGATGGATTAGACGTCAATCACATGTTGACAGGCGTGAGGTTTACACCTGTTCACTGTAGTGTTCCACCAGACTGTCTGTCTCTCGCTCTCTCATACCACCCACACACACGTCCATGAGCACACACACGCACACCCACACACACACACACATATTCCAATTATGTTGATTAGCTATTAAGATGACAGCTATTTTAAGCTATATAATGGACGTATGCGTCACATTAAGTATAAAGGTCTGTCATCCCTAGGGTCCTACTTACACTCAGAAGAAAAGGTTTAGAATAGTACTTAAAGGGGCACAAAGACTTATCACTGTAGTGGTATCCTGTAAAGTATTCCCATTGTTACTTTAGTTATAGGTATATAAGTGTACTCTTGCAATTTGTACCTTAAAGCTTGAATCTTTAGTTCCTACATCCATTTTTGGACTTGTAAATTAATGATACCTATTGATTCTTGAAGATTATAACTTATAAATGCATCCTGAGCTTAGTTCAACGGTTGTACCCCATCAGAACCCAAAATATAAGCTTTTTTTACTCCAATGTTTGTAAACAATGTAAATGTAAACAAACACCGTACAGCCTCAAAACATGGTTAAAACTATATATTTGATATCATGAATTTGAGTGGTTACATTTCTCTAGGCCCATCTCTCGGCATATAACCAAAACAGAGGTGGGTGACCACTTTGCTATAGTTTCAATTAAGGACACTAGCTTTAAAAGAGCCAATAGTGTACCCTTAGGGGATGTGATAGTTCCTTTGTTACTTGTAGTCCACATGTACAAAAGTGCACCTTTGGGAAAGGTACAAATTGGCCTTTTTAGTGTACCACCACAGTTCAGTAGTGGTGTGTGGGTAAAAAATGCCACATTACAAAAAAAGTATGTGAACCCTTTGGAATTAACTGTATTTCTGTATAAATTGGTCATCAACTTTCATCTGATCTTCATCAAGTCACAACAGTGGACAAACATAGTGTGCTTAAATAACACACACATTATTGTATTTGTCTTGTCTATATTGAATACATCATTTAAACATTCACAGTGTAGGTTGGAAAAAGTATGTGAACCCCTAGGGTAATGACTTCTCCAAAAGCTAATTGGAGTCAGGAGTCAGCTAACCTGAAGTCCGATCAATGAGATGAGATTGGAGACGTTGGTTAGAGGTGCTTTGCCCTATAAAAAACACTCACAAAATGTTTGTTTGCTATTCAAAAGAAGCATTGCCTGATGTGAACAATGCCTCAAACAAAAGAGATCTCAGAAGACCTAAGAATTGTTGACTTGCATAAAGCTGGAAATGGTTACAAAAGTATCTGTAAAAGCCTTGATGTTCATCAGTCCACGGTAAGACAAATTGTCTATAAATGGAGAAAGTTCAGCACTGTTGCTGCTCTCCCTAGGAGTGGCCAACCTGCAAAGATGACTGCAAGAGCACAGCGCAGAATGCTCAATGAGGTTAAGAAGAATCCTAGAGTGTCAGCTAAAGACTTACAGAAATCTCTGGAACATGCTAACATCTCTGTTGACGAGTCTACTATACGTAAAACACTAAACAAGAATGGTGTTCATGGGAGGACACCACGGAAGAAGCCACTGCTGTCCAAAAAAAACATTGCTGCACGTCTGAAGTTTTCAAAAGTGCCCTGGATGTTCCACAGCGCTACTGGCAAAATATTCTGTGGACAGATGAAACTAGAGATGAGTTGTTTGGAAGGAACACACAACACTATGTGTGGAGAAAAAAAGGCACAGCACACAAACATCAAAACCTCATCCCAACTGTAAACTATGGTGGAGGGAGCATCATGGTTTGGGGCTGCTTTGCTGGCTCAGGGCCTGGACAGCTTGCTATCATCGACGGAAAAATGAATTCCCAAGTTTATCAAGACATTTTGCAAGAGAATGTTAGGCCACCAATTGAAGCGCAACAGAAGTTGGGGGATGCAACAGGATAACGACCCAAAACACAGAAGAAAATCAACAACAGAAAAAATGACACCTTCTGGAGTGGCCCAGTCAGAGTCGTGACCTCAACCCGATTGAGATTCTGTGGCATGACCCCAAGAGAGCAGTTCACACCAGGCATCCCATTTTGGACCATTCCTTGGAAAGAGGAATGGTCCAAAATTCCTCCTGGCTGTTCTGCAGGTCTGATCCGCAACTACAGCAGACGTTTGGTTGAGGATATTCCTGCCAAAGGAGGGTCAACCAGTTATTAAATCCAAGGGTTCACATGTGAATGTTTACACTGTGTGTTCAATAAAGACATGAAATTGTATAATTGTTTGTGTGTTATTAGTTTAAGCAGACTGTTTGTCTATTGTTGTGACCTAGATGAAGATCAGATCAAATTTTATGACCGATTTATGCCGAAATCCAGGTATTTCCAAAGGGTTTACATACTTTTTCTTCCCACTGTATGTGTTGTGATAATTGCGTTGACAATAAGAAGACACAGTGGCAGAATCAATTCAACCACACCTTTGTTTATTCACAAAACCGGAAAGCAACCTCTGTTAGATGAAGTCCACAAAGCATATTGCATGTAACATATATTTACATGACCTACAGCATGGTCAAGCAAGTTAATGTTTCCGACATATTCGGACCACTAAACAACTATTGATTTACTGCAAGTCGCAAAGTAAATGAGAGCTGCCGCCACTATCCTAGCATTATTTCGACTTCAACATTTCAACATCATTAAATCACTTAGAGTGCCTGCGGAAATTATTCAGACCCCTTGACTTTTTCCACATTTGTTACGTTACAGCCTTATTCTAAAATGTATTAACATTATTTTTCACATCGATCTACACAAAATACCCCATAATGACAAAGAAATTGTTGCTAATCTATATAAAAAAAAATAAACATATCACATTTACATAACTACTGTGGCTTGTGAAAGTATTCACCACCCTTGGCATTTTGGTATTTTGTTGCCTTACAACCTGGAAATAAAATTGATATTTGGGGGGATTTGTATCATTTGATTTACACAACATGCCTACCACTTTGAAGATGCAAAATATTGTTTTATTGTGAAATCTTTGGTCTCTTTGTTGCCTCTCTGATTAAGCCCTCCTTGCCTGGTCCGTGAGTTTTGGTGGGCGGCCCTCTCTTGGCAGGTTTGTTGTGGTGCCATATTCTTTACATTTTTTATAATTGATTTAATGGTGCTCGGTGCGATGTTCAAAGTTCCAGATATTTTTTTATAACTGAACCCTGATCTGTAATTCTCCAAAACGTTGTCCCTGACCTGTTTGGAGAGTTCCTTGGTCTTCATGATGCCGCTTGCTTGGTGGTGCCCCTTGCTTAGTGGTGTTGCAGACTCTGGGGCCTTTCAGAACAGATGTATATATACTGAGAGCATGTGACAGATCATGTGAAACTTAGTTAAATAAAAAGTCCACTTGTGTGCAATCTAACTAATTATGTGACTTCTGAAGGTAATTGGTTGAACCAGATCTTATTTAGTGGCTTCATAGCAAAGGGGGTGAATACATATGCACGCACCACTTTTCAGTTTCTTTTTTTTATAATCTTTTTAAACAAGTATTTTTTTCATTTCACTTCACCAATTTGGACTATTTTGTGTATGTCCATTACATGAAATCCAAATAAAATCTATTTAAATGACAGGTTGTAATGCAACAAAATAGGAAAAACACCAAGGGGGATGAATACTTTTGCAAGGCACTGTATTTAGGGGCTTCATAGCAAAGGGGGTGAATACACTGTCAATTGCGTTTATTTTCAACAAAAAGCAAACTTAACATAAATATTTCTGTGAACAAAACAAGATTCAACAACCAAGACATAAACTGAACAAGTTCCAGAGACATGTGACTAACAGAAATGTAATAATGTGTACCTGAACAAAGGGGGTGTCAAAATCAAAAGTAACAGTCAGTATCTTGTGTGGCCACCAGCTGCATTAAGTACTGTGTATCTCCTCGTGGACTGCACCAGATTTGCCAGTTCTTGCTGTGAGATGTTATCCCACTCTTCCACCAAGGTAACTGCGGGTTCCCGGACATTTCTGGGGGGAATGGTCCTAGCCCTCACATTCCGATCCAACAGGTCCCAGACCTGCTCAATTGGATTGAGATCTGGGCTCTTCGATGGCCATGGCAGAACACTGACATTCCTGTCTTGCAGGAAATCACGCACAGAACGATCAGTATGGCTGGTGGCATTGTCATGCTAGAGGGTCATGTCAGGATGAGCCTGCAGGAAGGGTACCACATGAGGGAGGAGGATGTCTTCGCTGTAATGCACAGCGTTGAGATTGCCTGCAATGACAACAAGCTCAGTCCGATGATGCTGTGACACACCCTCCCAGACCATGACGGACCCTCCACCTCCAAATCGATCCCGCTCCAGAGTACAGGCCTCAATGTAACGCTAATTCCTTCGACGATTAACGCAAAACCACGACTCGTCAGTGAAGAACACTTTTTACCAGTCCTGTCTGGTCCAGCGACGGTGGGTTTGTGCCCGTAGGCGACATTGTTGCCGGTGATGTCTGGTGAGGACCTGCCTTACAAAAGACCTACAAGCCCTCGGTCCAGCCTCTCTCAGCCTATTGCGGACAGTCTGAGCACTGATGGAGGGATTGCGCGTTCCTGGTGTAACTCGGGCAGTTGTTGTTGCCATCCTGTACCTGTCCCGCAGGTGTGATGTTTGGATGTTCCGATCCTGTGCAGGTGTTGTTACACATGGTCTGCCACTGCGAGGACGATCAGCTGTCCGTTCTGTCTCCCTGTAGCGCTGTCTTAGGCGTCTCACAGTACGGACATTGCTATTTATTGCCCTGGACACATCTGCAGTCCTCATGGCTCCTTGCAGCCTGCCTAAGGCACGTTCACGCAGATGAGCAGGGACCTTGGGTGGGCAGGGACCCTAAACAGTGTTTAACCTCTGAGGGCTAGGGGGCAGTGTTCGGAAGTTCTGGTGTGCCCAAAGTCTGGCATGCCCTGTTACTCAGGCCCAGAAGCTAGGATGTGCATATAATTAGTTGTATTTGATAGACAACAATTTGAAGTTTCTAAAACTGTTAAAATAATGTCTGTGAGTATAACAGAACTGATATGGCAGGCAAAAACCCGAGGAAAATCCATCTGGAAAAATTGCTTTTTTGAGCTCCCATGCAATTGGTATGGTTTCCTATTGCACAATGAAAATAATAGCTCCCAGATTGCAGTACCTATGGCTTCCACTGGATGTCAACAGTCTTTAGACAAGGTTTCAGGCTTGTTCTTTGAAAAATTAACAAGTAGCTGTAGTCTATCATTGGGTTCCTCCTTGGATCTGTAGTCCTGTGGCGCTCGTGAATGAGGGCGCGCTGTTTGTTATTTATCTCCGGTATTGAACATACTATACATAACATACATTCTTTTGTCTGTATGTTGAATGAGTTGAACAGGTGGATTACTGAACAAAACGCGCCAAACCAAACAGAGTTTTTGGGAGATAAAGAGGGACTTTATCGAACAAAACAACCATTTATTGTGTAGCTGGGGCCCTTGGGATTGCAAACAGAGGAAGATCTTCAAAGGTAAGTGATTTATTTTATCTGTATTTTTTATTTTTGTGACGCCTTTGCTGGTTTGAAATAGCATTATATGCAGGAAGTATGCGGGGCGCTGTCCTCAGATAATCAAATGCTATGCTTTCGCCTTAAAGCCTGTTGTAAATCGGACAAAGCGGTTCGATTACAAAGATTCTAAGCCTTTGAATGGTGTATGACACTTGTATTGTCATGAATGTTTAATATTACGATTTTTGTATTTTGAATTTCGCGCTCTGCAATTTCATCGGATGTTGTCGAGGTGGCATGCTAGCGGGACACTGTTGCGTAAGATAAACACACACTGAAAGGAGATAGAGAGGAATTTATATAGGCATATTCCTACATATTACACCCACTTTAGGACAACCCTATAGATATTGGGAAGCACATTACACGCAGACTATCTAAATAAAAAGCCGGAGTACCATGGCACAGTCAAACCAGAATGAGGAGATGAAGCCTGTCACGCCTGTTGAATATATGCAAAATAAGTTTCCTGCTGTGGAATTTACATTCACTTTTATGAAATGGCATGTCTGGACAAAGATGGCAGGAGAAAATAGATAGCCAATGTCTGGTTCATTCAACAAGACTAGGTTGGATTTAGTCAAGGAGATAATTCACACAGGAAGAATAGACAAGGAGAGGGGGATGAAGAGAAGTGCCCTTGTATCAGAAACTGTGATGGGAATGATGGTGCTGGAAGGACAGATCTAAATGGGTAGGGCTGCCATGACCAAACTAAAGCTGGAGAAAATAATAGAGTGCGGAAGGAAAGAAATGTGTCAGGACAGAGGCAGAACAGGAGTACTCCCCACCGCCCCGCTGTCGTATGAGAATCAATCCAGAGGACCACTGGGTGACTATACACAGATCTACCCTCTCATACCACTGACAGAAGAAAATGGAGAAGCAACCACAATTATCCTCAAGGGGACTCTGTAGGAGGTGGATGACACAACAGCAGCAACAAGCGACATGAGAACAATAGAATTGGATGAAAGAAAAAAAAACAAGGCACAGTTCCTGGAGGGAGTTTTCCCTCACCACCCCAACTCACTCTACAAAAAGGAACAGACTGGAGGACCCTAGACATCTGCTTAACCTGTTTGAGCTAGGGGGCAGTATTTTGAAGTTCGGATGAAAAACGTGCCCAAAGTAAACTGCCTGTTACTCAGGCCCAGAAGCTAGGATATGCATATAATTAGTAGCTTTGGATAGTAAACTGTTAAAATAATGTCTGTGAGTATAACAGAACTGATATGGTAGGCGAAAACCCAAGCAAAATCCATCCAGGAAGTGGGATTTTTTGAGGTGACCAGTTTTCAGTTGAAGGCCTATTGGTTATATAGGGGAATTGCTCCCAGATTGCAGTTCCTATGTCTTCCACTAGATGTCAACATTATTTAGAAAAAGGTTTCAAGCTTTTATCTTGAAAAACCAAGGAATTAGAGAAGTTCTTCCTGAGGTCACATCAAGTGTCCTATTATGGATTTCGCGCTTAACAGTCAGCGCGCTCTCAGCTCTTTTTCTCTTCTATTCATCAGGCTATATTCCGTCTGAAATATTATCATTTATATTCAGTTTAGGGTGTCTGAGTATTGATTAGAAATGTTGTTTGACTTGTTTCGACAAACTTTACTGGTACTTTTGGGATATTGTTTGTCTGCATGGATGAACGCCTTTGGGCAGGTGGATTACTGAACAAAACGAGCCAACCAAACGGTGCTTTATGGATATAAAGAGGGACTTTATCGAACAAAAGGACCTTTTATTGTGTAACCGGGACGCTTGGGTATGCCATCTGATGAATATCTTCAAAGGTAAGCGATTTATTTTATGCTATTTTTGAGTTTTGTGACACCTCTGCTGGTTATGTTATTATGCTAATTGAATATGTGTGCGGGGCGCTGTCCTCAGACAATCAAATGTTCTGCTTTCGCCGTAAAGCCTTTGAAATCTGACAATGCTGTTAGATTAACAAGATTCTAAGCTTTTGAATGGTGTGCAACACTTGTATTTTCATGAATGTTTGAAATTAGTATTTCTGTAATTTGAATTTGGCGCTCTGCAATTTCACCGGATGTTGTAGATGTGGGATGTGACCGTCCCACCTAGCGCAAAGAAGTTAAGTTGTTTGGGAATTCAGAACACTAACAGTTCTTATTTTCCTCAGAATCAACAATAAAGGCACCCGACTCCCCTGCTCCAGTATTAATTTTACAATGTAAGAGAAGAGCCAATGGTTACTCTTAATGTTAATGGACAATACCTACCATTTCTAATAGACACTGGAGCTCACTGTTCCTGTTTAGGCAAACATGGACAAGTTGTTTGGGCTTCTCTGAGCAAATCATCAGTAACAATAACAAGGGCATCGGGACAGCCCAGGAATGTGTACTGAACAAAGACTTGTTTGATGAACCTCTGCTTTACTCTGACATGATGCTGTTCGTTGATGGTTCTGCTTATATAGATCAAAGCACTGAGAAGAAACATGTAGGATTTGCTGTAGTAGATGTGGAAGGTGATATTGAGCTTATATAGCCCCTACCAGAACATTTATCAGCGCAACAGGCAGATTTATGAGCTCTGAACACAGCTTGTGAATTGGGGGGAGGGAAGGCCCTGTCTACTCAGACTCAGCATATGCTAGTGGGGTTTGGTGAGCAAGAGAGTTTACTAATACCACAGGCACACCTATTATAAACAGACCTTATGTTGAGCAGTTGGTTGAAGCTATGTGAAAACCTAACACATTGGCTATTGTTAAGGTTGAGGCACACATGGATTGGAGTGATTATGCTAGAATTGGTAACAGCATAGCTAATGAGGTGGCCAAATTGGTTGTTTCCAGTTGTCACACACATGCATTACATTTTTTCTTGTCATTTGTGTCATCTGAAACTACAGATCTTGAGCTTTCTCAATCACCAAGTGTGGAGGGAGAGAGGGTGTGCTCTCTGTCCTAGGTCTGGCTTATGGCTACATCTTTTGTCTGACATGCCCTGTTTACCATCAACCATGATCTTTAATATTTGCCGATTGCAATCGTAAAAGGGGGATATTTAGGAGGAGAAGATTTCGGCCCAATGGTTTTGCCAAAATTTGCATCAGCACGTAAAACAGTTCATTTAACGTTGCGCGACATGTTTGTTATATAACATAGACAAGGAAACTCCACTGCAACAATGGAAGTTCCCCACTCCAAAATGACCTTTTGTCCACCTAGCAATGGATTTCATAGACATGGTAGAGCGAAACGAAAGAAAGAGATACTGCCTGGTGATAAATGATGGGTGTTGACCAATGTGATTGCTGTTCACTGGACTCTATGATGAGCTGATATCTGCTGAGCTGTTCATTTATCACGGTACTCCATTTTGATTATTATTTTTTTGTTCGTTTTTCTGTCGTCCCTAGCCCCAAACTCAGGCCCTGTGTGTAGTTAACCGACCCTCTCTGCCCATTCATCTACATTTTACATGTTGTTGTTGTCCTAGCTGATTAGCTGTTGTTGTCTTACCCGTTGTTGTCTTAGCTAGCTCTCCCAATCAACAACTGTGATTGCTTTATGCCTCGCTTTATGTCTCTCTCAAATGTCAATATGCCTTGTATACTGTTGTTTAGGATAGTTATCATTGTTATAGTTTACAGTGGAGCCCCTAGTCCCACTCAACGTGACCTCTCCCAGTATAACCAGCACGTCCAGAGATGCAACCTCTCTTATCATCACTCAGTGGGTTCCCTCATCACTCAGAAGGTTCAGCCACAGAACCGAAAGAGTCATCAGATGTCGAGGACACCAACATACACACACACTATGGTTGTGAAACAAGAAAATCGCAGCCATAGAAAGACACATGCAGGGTATTTGTTGCTCTCAAAATCCTACTTGTTCCCTTCGTGGACGGGGGATGTGGAGAATAATTAATGGGTGAAAGCATTGACATACATAGGATTACAGGGGAAGGGGAACACATCTGGCACACGAGTAATGATTTTCCAAAAACCCACCTCCACAGCCTCTATGTGGGGAACCCAGGCAGTACCAATTGGAAAGAATGATTTTAGATGTGGATTACTCCATTTTATGCATAGGAACAATACTAGGGTTCGACAAAGAAACAGCAATTATGCTATTCTGATGTTGGTCACTAGGGGGAAGGAAGCAGCATGGGAAGTTGTAGTAATGGTTAAGTGGATTAACAATTTGACATGCTCCATGCAGACCCTTACTAATTTGATAGTACAGGGTTTTACTCAGTTGTCACTAGATGTGCAGAATTTGAAGGCAGTAGTGACCAGAGAATAAATGGCACATATTGGCTAAAGACGGAGGGGCCTACAGGTCCCTTGAAATAGACAATGAGGATTACTGTGTCATGTTGCTTCCTGACTCCTCTGACAACATGACAGCTATTATTAATGACCTGGCTAAATTAGGAGGTACTCTGGGAAAAGCTGTCAACACCGTCTTTGACCAAATTGGACACTGGTTTAATGATGTATTTGGAAACGGGATGGGTAAGGTAATGATGTTCCTGTCTGTCATGATTGTTCCACTTCTGGTAGGACTACTGTGTTTTGCTGTTGCTTTCTGTATAATAAAGTGCTTGGCTAAAAATACTGTTGAACATTTGGGGATCATGGGACACATGTATGTTGGCGTGGTCACAAGAAGGGAGCAAACTTACCTAACGTGGTAGAAGAAGGAAGGAAGATATGGGAGATACTAGAGCTTTTCATGTATATATGGGTCAACTGAGAAAAGAGTAAGTGATAGGAGAAAGTATACTAAAGGGGATTTTAGTGTGTTAGACTTACAGCAACAGGTGACAGGTGTAAACCTTTCCAGGACAGAGGAAGGCATCGGATGTGGGTATGCAGTGACAAGGAGCACCTCACTTTACCTCCTGGATGGGGAGGATGTTGTTATTTAGGGAGAACAGAAATGTACATGTTAACTCTTTAGGCATCATCAGCAGTGGTGACGGTTTTGGAGAGTCTGGCGTGCCCAAAGTAAAATACCTTCCACTCAGACCCAGAAACTAGGATATGCACATAATTAGTACTATTGGATAGGAAACACTCTGAAGTTTCTAAAACCGTTAAAATAATGTCTGAGTATAACAGAACTGATATAGCAGGCGAAAACCAGAGGAAAATCCCTTCGGATTTGCAGTTTTTTTTGTACATGACCTTCTTCTCCAGGCTGCCTATTGATTTCTATTTTAACTAGGACTGAGACTGCAGTACCTATGGCTTCCACTAGATGTCAACAGTCTTTATACAGTGTCTGGAAGCTCTATAACTAAGCAGAACAGATAGGAAGAGGAAGTAGTGAAGGGAAAACATTTGTCAACAACGTTTCACGGCGCGAGATTGTGAGCGCGCCCCACTTTATTTTCCTTTCCTATCGTTCACGTTATCGTCCGGTTGAAATATTACAGTAAATATACATAAAAGGATACCTAAGGATACATTAAAAATGATGTTTGATTTGTTTGGAGAAAGTGTATAGGTATAATTTGAACGTGTTCTCTTCACGGTTCAATGGGCGACTCNGCCAACCAAACTGAGATTTATGGATATAATAAATGACTTTTTCTAACAAAAGAACCATTGGATGTCTTCGTTGGACACTTGGGAAGCCCTCAGCAGAAGTTCTTCGAAAGGTAAGAGATTTATTTTAGCTCTGATATGGGTTTTGTGTGACCTGCGCTGGATATGAATTTATGCTAATGTGGAAAATAGGAGAGGTGCTATCCTCAAACAATCAAATGTTGTGCTTTCGCCGTAAAGCCTTTTTGAAATCTGACAACGCTGTGATATTGCCAAGAATCAGAGCTTTTGATGACTATGCAACACTTGTATATTGATGAATGTTTAATAATTCAACTTTTGGATTTTGAATTTGGCGCCTTACATTTCACCGGGTAGTGTCGCTAGCGTGCCGCTACTCCCTAAGTAGTTAACTTGGGTCAAACGGTTTGGGTAGGCTTCCACAAGCTTCCCACAATAAGTTGGGTGAATTGTGGCCCATTCCTCCTGACAGAGTTGGTGTAACTGAGTCAGGTTTGTAAGCCTCCTTGCTCGCACACGCTTTTTCAGTTCTGCCCACAAATTTTCTATAGGATTGAGGTCAGGGATTTGTGATGGACACTCCAATACCTTGACTTTGTTGTCCTTAAGCCATTTTGCCACAACTTTGGAAGTATGCTTGGGGTCATTGTTCATTTGGAAGACCCATTTGCGACCAAGCTTTAACTTCCTGACTGATGTCTTGAGATGTTGCTTTAATATATCCACATAATTTTCCTTCCTCATGATGCCATCTATTTTGTGAAGTGCACCAGTCCCTCCTGCAGCAAAGCACCCGCACAACATTATGCTGCCACCCCCATGCTTCACGGTTGGGATGGTGTTCTTCGGCTTGCAAGCCTCCCACTTTTTCCTCCAAACATAACGATGGTCATTATGGCCAAACAGTTCTATTTTTGTTTCATCAGACCAGAGGCCATTTCTTCAAAAAGTACGATCGTTGTCCCCATGTGCAGTTGCAAACCGTAGTCTGGCTTTTTTATGGCGGTTTTGGAGCAGTGGCTTCTTCCTTGCTGAGCGGCCTTTCAGATTATGTCAATATAGGACTCATTTTTCTGTGGATATAGATACTTTTGTACCTGTTTCCTCCAGCATCTTCACAAGGTCCTTTGCTGTTGTTCTGGGATTGATTTACACTTTTCACACCAAAGTACATTCATCTCTAGGAGACAGAACGCGTCTCCTTCCTGAGCGGTATGACGGCTGCGTGGTCCCATGGTATTTATACTTGCGTACTATAGTTTGTACAGATGAACGTGGTACCTTCAGGTGTTTGGAAATTGCTCCCAAGAATGAAGCAGACTTGTGGAGGCCTACAATGTTTTTTCTGAGGTCTTGGCTGATTTCTTTAGATTTTCCCATGATGTCAAGCAAAGAGGCGCTGAGTTTGAAGGTAGGCCTTGAAATACATCCACAGGTACACCTCCAATTGACTCAAATGATGTCAATTAGCCTATCAGAAGCATCTAAAGCCATGATATCATTTTCTGAAATTTTCCAAGCTGTTTAAAGGCACAGTCAACTTAGTGTATGTAAACTTCTGACCCACTGGAATTGTGATACAGTGAATTATAAGTGAAATAATCTCTGTAAACAATTGTTGGAAAAATGACTTGTGTCATGCACAAAGTAGATGTCCTAACCGACTTGCCATAACTATAGTTTGTTAACAAGAAAGTTGTGGAGTGGTTGAAAAATGAGCTTGAATGACTCCAACCTAAGTGTATGTAAACTTCCGACTTCAACTGTATAACGTGATTTGACGTCATTTTATCTGTGGCCGATGACCTTGAGCCTTCTTGGATGGGCACTTCTATGGCAGCAGCCAAAGGGCTAGAATTTTCAATGTCTCCTCTTACACTTGGCAGTGACGTAATGTCCCCGTGAGTGACAGAACACTGAGCCAATCACAGCGCAACGCTCCGTATTTTCTGCTGGCTTGCCCCACCACCGCAGAATGTACTGAGCTAGACTTTAACGCATGCATTTGGAGCTGCCTTACTCAAGAAAACAAATAAAAGACCATGTTTGAATGCGCCTTTATTAACTTAATGATATGTATATATTATTTTTACATTGTTTGCAAACGGATATGTGACACGTATTAATGCCAAAATAACATGCAAAACAGGCAAGTCCAACCTGTCCTGAATGACGGATCGCCACTGGATAGAAGCATCATGAAACCTATAACACAGTAAATTAATTTGACTTTGTGAATATCAATTTTTGGGACCTAATTTGCATAGCACTTTCCATTTCTTCCTTCACAGACTCAATGAAATGAGGACCTCTTCCTGAACATTTGGTCATAAACTTAATTTTGTGCATGGTTTTCTAGAAAAAATGGGTGGTTCAACTAACCCTTTGGCACAACTTACCCCACTCTCCCCTACAGTAAATGGTGAGGAGACAGCCAGAGAGATAGAGAGGGAAAGAAAGGGAGAGAGAGAGGCAGAGGTAGAGAGAGGGGAAGAGAAAAAGAGGGAGAGAGTGAAACAGAGAGAGAAATGGAGACAGAGAGAGTAAGATAGCGGGGGAGAGACAGAATGAGAGAAAGAGGGAGAAAGAAAGAGAAAGAAGGGAGACAGATAGTGGGGCAGGAAATGGTGGATAGCCCAGGTGTCACCCAGGGGGCAAACAGTGACTGACAGGTGAGACCTGCTGGGTCTGTGTAAACAGCCTATAGTCACCTGGCCTGAACCCCAGTCCTTCTTCACACACACACACACACACAGGTCTCATAACCCTCGCCTCAGGCTCTGTTTTAGAAACTCACATGTACTGTATACCATATTGAACTGTAGAAGGGAAGGAGGATGCAATGAGGGATGGAGGACAGAATCATGGGGAGGAAGTTGCCACTGGGCTTTTTGCACCTTTTACTCAACCTTTTCACTCACGCAAGATGGAGTGTTACTTACGGTTAATCTGAGCATCTTTTGTTTGTTTGTGTGTGTGTGGGTGTGTGGGTGTGTGTGTGGGTGTGGGTGTGGGTGTGTGTGTGGGTGTGGGTGTGTGTGTGTGTGTGTGTGTGTGTGTGTGTGTGTGTGTGTGTGTGTGTGTGTGTCTGCATGTGCACAATAAAGCATGAAGTATAGCATGAGTTTGACAAAAGCCACACAATACTGACTGACCCAAACATCAGTATCGTTGATTTATCAGCAAGAGCTATGCATGCTTCTAATGGTTAGCCCAGACTGCCACCTAGTGAGGGGACTGTAAATGAATTCAGCAGTCTATACCAGGACCAAGCTCCGCTCCTTGGGGGATCGGGCTTCAGCTCGACTGCCCCCAGCCTCTGGAACATTCTCCCAGATCACCTGAAGGCACCACAGACTCTGGGCTCCCTTAAAACGGTCCTAAAGACCTTTCTCTTTAGGAAGGGTTTCTGTTGATAGCTGTGCACATTGGTGTCCTTGTCCCTTGTAGTGTCAGCTGTGTTCTTTGTGTCAGTTGCCTATCTGGTTGTGTCCATTTTTTTTATTTGTTTTTTATTGTATGCACTTTATTATTGTATGCAAATTATTCTGTATAATGAAAAGCGCTTTACAAATGTAATACATTATTATTACATATAAAAACAATATCCTCTCTATATTGCACATTAATCATGACATTTAAAAAAATACCACCCCAAAATACTATTTCGTTTTTAATGGTAATGTATGTTTGGCATTAGCAGGGGTGGGCAATTCCAGTCCTCGAGGGCCTGATTGGTGTCACAGTTTTGCCCCAGCCCCAAGCTAACACACCTGACTCCAATAATCACCCAATCATGATCTTCAGTTAAGAATGCAATTTGATTAATCAGTTGTGTTTGCTAGGGATGGAGAAAAAGTGTGACAGCAGTCAGGCCCCCGAGGGCTGGAGTTGCCCACCCCTGCATTAGAGTATACACGCAGGCTAGTTAGATAGTCGATTTAAAACACTAGGCTACATAATTCCATTGGCCTTAATTACAGTGCTATTATAGTGGTATATAATGTATGTACTAATGTGGTATATAATGGTATAGATGCACTAATGTTAAATAAGGTTGTCTTTGTTGCTATGGAAAACCCCTGCTTGGCTTCAACTTTTGTAACAGCAGCTAATAAATCTTTAGCAGTGAGTGTCTGAGGCTTGCTTGCTGTTTTACATTATTCAGAGTGTATTATCCACACATTCACATCAGAGCTGTAATCCTAGCCTCTAGCGTTCCCTTCATTTGTTGTAATTATATGTTTGTCAGGTGAGAATATATCCTGGCGCTAACAAAGCTAGCTTGAAGTGAGCCACTGACACTTCACATCCTCCTCTCGCTCTTTAACAGCTAACAAGATGTTGCTCAATAAACCTTGCTCAGTAGTTTTTTCTCCTATTATGTTACCTCCCAAATGGCACCCTATTCCCTATGTAGTGCACTACTTCTGACCAGGGCCCATAAGGCTTATTGTCCCTTTCTCTCCTCAACTGACTTTCTCCTAAGCAATGATATATGGTTCAGGCTCTTGCCCCTTCCACCAAACTTAATAAAGGCACTGTGTTTTTTTTACATGGAAAATGTACAAAATAAAACAAGAAAATCAACTTTTACTTCAGGTGGCGGTGGCCCACTTCCAAAGACAAGTTGACACAGTTTTTCTCTCTGAACAGTGTATTTATTGTATTGATATTGGGAGACAATACTTGGGGAAAGTATAAAGATCCTTCATATTGTACAGTATATAGACCCTCTGTAATATTAGTTGGTTCATGTTGTTTTAACTTTAAACCCATGTGTGAGTTACTAATATTGTACGTGCTGATAATGTAGCTTTCACCTCCATTTTAGGTTAGAAACCCTGTTTTGACCAAGTATTGACCAAGACATATTGAATGTATACAAAACACTAACAATAAATGATCAGAACATTGATTAGGAGGAACAAACAGTGGTCTGTAGTTGTGACTGAGCTCAATCAAATCCTGTTTCTCCCTCCAGACAAAGTGACTATGAATGACTTCTCTGCCTCTCAGGTGTGAAATAACATAATAAAGGAGTCTGTGAGGAGCGTGTTTAAGTTTCTGCTTTGTGCACAGTAGACTACTCTGCTCAGATACAGACAGACTTCTCTCTCTCTCTCTCTGCCCTCTCTAGTTTAGTACACTGTGTCGATGTGAGACCTGCTTCTCTTTGAATTCTTCTTGCTGGCAACACTCACGATTGTCAATTTCATGGTTGATTAATTGTCATTACTGGGTGAGAGACAAAAAAGGAGAAATGCATTTCTGGATAAAAATGGGGAGGAGCAAGACCTTCCCTGAAGAGCGATGTTTAGAAAGAGAAACATTAATTCAAAGGTGTTATTGGGCTGTTGGTGTTGCCCTTATTCTAGTCAGCGAGCCTATTTGTTACAGTTTATATATTTTTGATATTGTGGAAATTGTGAGTGAGATGAAGTTGATTAAAGTCATCATTCATATTTTAAATTTTTACTTTAGTTTAGTGCTAAATGTAAAATGTGGTTTGTTAAATTAACATAAATATAATAACTGAGTGATGAAACTTGAAAAATTATGTTAATCGTCCTTTCTTACGACCAGACATTTTTTGGTACCCTTCCCCAGATCTGTGCCTCGACACAATCCTGTCTCAGAGCTCTACGGACAATTCCTTCAACCTCACGGCTTGGTTTTTGCTCTGACATGCACTGTCAACTGTGGAACCTTATATAAACAAGTGTGTACCTTTCCAAATCATGTCCAATCAATTGAATTTACCACAGGTGGACTCCAATCAAGTTGTAGAAACATCTCAAGGATGGAAACAGGATGCACCTGAGCTCAATTTCGAGTCTCAAATCAAAAGGTCTGAATACTTATGTAAATAAGGTATTTCTGTATTACATTTTGTTAAATTTGCACTAAAATGATTTTATCAATTTTAGAATAAGGCTGTAACGTAACAAAATGTGGAAAAAGTCAAGGGGTCTGAATACTTTCCGAAGGCACTGTATAGAGAAAGCAGTGGAGGCTGCTGAGGGGAGGACGGCTCACAATAATGGCAGGAACAGAGGGAATGGAATGGCATCAAACACATGGAGACCATGTGTTTGTTATATTTAAAACCATTCCTCTTATTCCGCTCCAGCCATTACCACGAGCCTGTCCTCCCCAATTAAGGTACCACCAACCTTCTGTGATAGAGGTTAGTGCGAGATAAATTACAGTCATACTTTTTTTTTCTCCTCCCTCTTTGTTGAATGACATTGATATGAGTTTGTTCTGTCTTGGTTGTTAAGGAAACAAGTCGATCGTGTTCTTAAAGTATTTCTCAAGTATTATAATCAATCTACTGTATGTATTATTATTACACAAGGTGATTTCACCTGTCAAGCCACAGTCACTGTTGTCAAGCCAATGCTAAGTATCTTACATGGTTTAATACCAAAACAATTGCATTAGTGCCAGCTGCACCTGTGATATTACATTGAATGTGGAGAGGTGACACAAAGGTCACAAAGTAACAGTACGCTTCAGGCTTCAGATTTAAAAAAATTGCACCGTTTGGATTACTTGTAAGGGCAACTTGATTAAGGGGAACATTGTCTCTATGACAGAATGCCAAAAGGATTATGATTTATACAATGTATTACATATTCTTTATTGAAAAACACTGCATGTTGATGATCTATTCATAAGGGTGATTTTGTTCATTACACGGGAACAATTTGAAATTAAAAAGAACCAAAAGACCCCTTAGATATATATATGTCCGCAGGGTTGTATTGTGAAGTCAATATAAAACCAGGTTTGGGTTAATTTTGAATTTCTGGATTTAATTCAATTCAAACAATGATTTTAAATGGAATTTGAATTGGCCACACCCTACATCAAGCATAATTTGAATTTAATTTGAATTGAAGGTAGTATAATTTAATTCAAAGCAATTCAAAGCAATTCAACTGAGAAGTGAAACTTAACATTTTCATTCATTTGACAAATCTTTTATCAAAAGGATATGCCACCTATTAATGCAAAGAATACAAATACTATACCACTCAAAAATGTCAAACAGTATTTTTCTTTGACATGAGATGGGTTGTTCCATGAAATAAGTGTATTTTGCGTCCCTTTGATATTTTAAGTTGAAATTGTGAACCAATATTACATTTAAGGATCGGACCCAAGTCTAACTGCCTGTAGCTCAGGACTTGAAGCAAGGATATGCATATTCTTGATACCATTTGAAAGGAAACACTTTGAAGTTTGTGGAAATGTGAAATTAATGTAGGAGAATATAACACTTTAGATCTGGTAAAATATAATACAAAGAAAAAAACATGTTTATATATATTATTTGTTTCATCGTCTTTGAAATGCAAGAGAAAGGCCACAATGTATTAATCCAGTTCAAGAGCAATTTAGATTTTGGCCACTAGATGGCAGCAGTGTATGTGCAACGTTTTGGACTGATCCAATGAAGCATTGCATTTCCGACCAAAATGTTGTATCAAGTCTGCCCAAATGTGCATAATTGGTGTATTGATACATTTTCAAGTAACTGTGCACTCTCCTCAAACAATAGCATGGTATTCTTTCACTGTAATAGCTACTGTAAATTGGACAGTGCAGTTAGATTAACAAGAATGTACGCTTTCTGCCCATATCAGATATGTCTATGTCCTGGTAAATTTTCTTGTTACTTACAACCTCATGCTAATCACATTAGCATACGTTAGCTCAATCGTCCTGGGGGGGGTCACAGATCCCGTAGAGGTTAGTATAGACCATGTGGAGAATTCAATTAATCATATTTTCAATATGAATAAAGACTTGCTAAAGTGCGAAAAATCAGCATTTTGACATATAGTAAGATTTTAACCGACTTAAAGATGGAATCCTCAGTAGTGGGAAACAGCGCCACCGTCCGCCCCACGGTCGTTGTTGTTGACAAGTTGAGGTGAGGAGCACTGTGCGTGCAATGATGTCCGAAGGAAAAACGTCTTTGTTGTTGTAATTTTGCAAACAGACGTTGCAATTTCACTATTAAAAATTCTAGCTAGAGTTTCACCATCATTGTAAAGCCCTAGTTATTTTGTTGCGTTGACAAAGTCATTTCTGAAGATAATTTTTTATTATCAGCTCAGAAAAAAAAAAAAATTCCTCTCACTGTCAACTGCGTTTATATTCAGCAAACTTCTAAGGGATCAGGCCCCTATTTATCAATTTCCGCCTGAATGACGTGCCCAAAGCAAACTACCTGTAGCTCAGGCCCTGAAGCCAGGATATGCATATAATTGGTACCATTGGAAAGAAAACACTTTGCAGTTTGTAGAAATGTTAAAATAATGTATGATAATATAACACAATAGATATGGTAGGAGAAAATCCAAAGAAAAATCAACCAGATTTTTTTTTTTGAGGGACCATCCTCTTAAAAATGCAAGAGAAATCTCATATTGTAAAATAGCTCCCTGGATGCAATTCCTATGGCTTCCAGAAGGTGTCAGCAGTCTATGTTCAGGCTTGTAACTTCAAAAACGAATAAGAAATAACAGCTTTAGTAGAAGGACAGTCTTGGAAATCCGTGTCATGGCGCGCCATGATGAAGTTGCGCACCTGCTAAAATCGGTTTCCAATTGAACATATTTCTTTCAGAAATAAATATTATAGTTTGATTACCTTTTAGGGTGTCTGAGGAGTAAATACAAACATATTTTGACTTGTTGAAACAAAGTTTAGGGGTAGATTTTCAGATTCCTTTCTCTACAAGTTGAACGAGTGGATTACTCAAATCGATGGCGCCAACTGAACTTTTTGGGATATAAAAATGATTTTATCTAACAAAACGACACTACACGTTATCTCTGGGACCTTTTGTATGACAAATCAGAGGAATATTTATACAAAGTGAATATTTAATCTTTATATGTGAATGTATGGGGGGTATGGGGGGAGTGGCCCTTCCACCTATGCCGGTGGAAAAAATATTTTGATGTGGGGCGCCGTCCTCAAACAATTGCATGGCATGTTTTCGCTGTGATAGCTACTGTAAATTGGACAGTGCAGTTAGATTAACAAGAACTTAAGCTTTCATCCGATATAAGACACGTATATGCACCTAAATGTTTAACCGCTATAATAACTATTAAAGTTAATTTGAATTTCGCAGCCTCCAGTTTCACCGGAAGTGTTCCGCTAGCAGGACACCAATCCTTAACAAGGTTTACATGTGTAAATATTTGTATGAACATAAGATTCAACAACTGAGACATACACTGAACAACAGAAATTGAATAATGTGTCCCTGAACAAAGGGGGGGGGGTCAAAATCAAAAGTAACAGTCAGTATCTGGTGTGGCCACCAGCTGCATTAAGTACGGGAGTGCATCTCCTCCTCATGTACTGCACCAGATTTGCCAGTTCTTGCTGTGAGATGTTACCTCACTCTTCCACCAAGGCACTTGCAAGTTCCCAGACATTTCTGGGGGGAATGGCCCTAGCCCTCACCCTCACCCTCCGGTCCCAGACACTCCTGTCTTGCAGGAAATCACACACAGAATGAGCAGTATGGCTGGTGGCATTGTCATGCTGGAGGGTCATGTCAGGATGAACCTGCAGGACGGGTACCACATGAGGGAGGAGGATGTCTTACCTGTAACGCACAGCATTGAGATTGCCTGCAATGACAACAAGCTCAGTCCGATGATGCTGTGACACACCGCCCCAGACCATGACGGACCATCCACCTCCAAATCGATCCTGCTCCAGAGTACAGGCCACATTGTAACGCTCATTCCTTCGATGATAAACGCGAATCCGACCATCACCCCTGGTGAGACAAAACCGCGACTCGTCAGTGAAGAGCACTTTTTGCCAGTCCTGTCTGGTCCAGCGACAGTGGGTTTGTTCCCATAGGCGACATTGTTGCCAGTGATGTCTGGTGAGGACCTGCCTTACAAAAGGCCTACAAGCCCTGGGTCCAGCCTCTCTCAGCCTATTGCGGACAGTCTGAGCACTGATGGAGGGATTGCGCGTTCCTGGTGTAACTCAGGCAGTTGTTGTTGCCATCCTGTACCTGTCCCGCAGGTGTGATGTTTGGATGTTCCGATCCTGTGCAGGTGTTGTTACACGTGGTCTGCCACTGCGAGGACAATCAGCTGTCCATCCTGTCTCCCTGTAGCGCTGTCTTAGGCGTCTCACAGTACGGACATTGCAATTTATTGTCCTGGCCACATCTGCAGTCCTCATGCCTTCTTGCAGCCTACCTAAGGCACGTTCACGCAGATGAGCAGGGACCCTGGGTGTTTTTCAGAGTCAGTAGAAAGGCACCTTTAGTTTTCATAACTGTGACCTTAATTGCCTATCGTCTGTAAGCTGTTAGTCTTAACGACCGTTCCACAGGTGCATGTTCATTAACTGTTTATGGTACATTGAACAAGCATGGGAAACAGTGTTTAACCTGTGAGGGCTAGGGGGCAGTGTTCGGAAGTTCGGAGAGTCTGGCGTGCCCAAAGTCTGGCGTGCCCTGTTACTCAGGCCCAGAAGCTAGGATATGCATATAATTAGTTGTATTTGATAGAAAACAATTTGAAGTTTCTAAAACTGTTAAAATAATGTCTGTGAGTATAACAGAACTGATATGGCAGGCGAAAACCAGAGGAAAATCCATCCGGAAAAATTGCTTTTTTGAGCTCCCATGCAATTGGTATTGTTTCCTATTGCACAATGAAAATAATAGCTCCCAGATTGCAGTACCTATGGCTTCCACTGGATGTCAACAGTCTTTAGACAAGGTTTCAGGCTTGTTCTTTGAAAAATGAACAAGTAGCTGTACAGTAGTTTATCATTGGGTTCCTCCTTGGGTCTGTAGTCCTGTGGCGCGCGTGACTGAGGGCACGCTCGTTGTTAATTATCTCCAGTATTGAACATACTACATTCCGTCTTAAATGTCATCGTTTATTTACATATTAGGTTACCTGAGGATTGATTAGAAACGTTTTTTGACTTGTTTGGACGAAGTTTATCAGTAACTTTTGGGATTCTTTTGTCTGTCTGTTGAACGAGTTGAACGGGTGGATTACTGAACAAAACGCGCCAACCAAACAGAGTTTTTGGGATATAAAGAGGGACTATCGAACAAAACAGCCATTTATTGTGTAGCTGGGAGCCTTGGGATTGCAAACAGAGGAAGATCTTCAAAGGTAAGTGATTTATTTTATCGCTATTTAAGATTTTTGTGACGCCTGTGCTGGTTTGAAATATATTTATATGCAGGAAGTATGCAGTGCGCTGTCCTCAGATAATCAAATGCTATGCTTTTGCCGTAAAGCCTATTGTAAATCGGGCAAAGCTGTGTCTGTGGGTCAGGCTGAGGCCTTAACCTGTTCTGTTGCTACCACTCTGTCTTAGTTATAGACCCATGCTCAGCTAGAACACTTTGATCCCTCTATGGCTCACTCAACACCTGCTTGCTCACGAACACACCACACAGACTGATATGAGGGTCAGAGGCTTTTTCTAAGACAACCATCTCCAACCCCTATAGAAATGATCAGACTTTGCTTAAATAATAGGCAAAACATCAGATTGTTTTTCAGGTGTAGTATAAATGAAACTTTAGTACAGGCCCTATGTTCCTCCAGGAACAAAAAGGATTAAGTAAGTATAAGTGAAACTCTGGGGGGATGAGGCTTAACAGACAGTTACACCTCTTGACACACCCTGCTCTGTAACAATGTAATAAGCCATCATGAATATTTAAATTGAGTACCTAAAAAATGATATTTTAAATCAAAACAGTTCAAGGAGTATGCTAAAGGGAGAGGAAAACAAAAAGAAAATCAAAGTTCGAAAGTGCATCAAAATGCAAATAGGATGGGAATAAAAATTGGCAGTAAAGCTCCATTTCATCTGGCATTATCACAAATTATATTCATGATTTTTTGTTTTGCATTACTATTGATGATTGTTTTTTCAGTTGAGATTACTTGGATTGCATCCAAAATGGCATCATTTTCCTGCACTACATTCGACCAGAGCCCTAAATGGGTCTACAAAAGTAGTACACTATAAAGGGAATAGGGTGTAGTTTGGGACAGCCTTGCTGTCTAAGTTACTTTGCTAGTTTCCACTGTGGAGAGGAAAATGCATAGAGGACATTGGGTCCTTATCACTGACGCTGGTCCAATAATGGAGTCAGATGTAACTGATAGCCTATTTGTGTGGAAAGACCTCACTGCATCACCTCTCTACGCCAGTGAATGTCTGTAAATATAAATATTAAATGTAATCTGCCTGACACCTGTATGTTTGTTTTCCACCCACCTGTATGTTTGTTTTCCACCCCCCTTCACCTTCGTCCAATTCTGACCTAGGGTGAAATGTCACTCCAAGAGGTAAATGCAACAAAAGTATTTAATCAAATGAATATTTTATAATATTCTACATCATCATGTTTTGATGACATATAATGTTCTGTATTATTTATGACAGAGTGTGGCTTATTAGAGGCGTAATCTGGGATTCAAACAGCAACAAACTGGTTACCCTCCACTCTTTTGGTAAACAACTGAGGATTGGGTCTGGAGAAATGTAGCCACTTTCAAACGACTGACCATTCATGAGATTAAAATGATTACTATAATTTTTTGACAATATTGGTTTTTCTGTGTTCCTACATACAGTAGCTTTAGGGCTGAGTGAATGTGGGCAATGCCCCGTCTCTGTCCGGCCAGATACAGGAAATTAACCAAGCACCCGTCAGTGTCCCTCTCCTTACACCTGTGGAAGCCAGTGGCTAAGGCAACAATGGGCATGCAAACCAGGTATTGAAAAAGTCCGGTCCGAAGAATGGGTTAGTAGACTATTTGTGGTGTGCAATTGTTATCATGGCTGTTTGCATAAGGGGCATAGGCATGGGGGAGCCCCACCCACTGGGGAGCCAGCCCCTGACAGGCCCATCCAATCAGGTTTATGTGGTTTAAGCATTGTTGTGGACTTAGAACATCACTTATCATTTATTTTTTCATTATCAAAAAGTGTGACTTTAAGAGGGAAAATAAAAAAAACATGGGAAAACATATAATTTTTAACACAGGGTGGGGACTTTTTGCCAAAATTAGAGTACACCCACTTCTCCAGGCAACACTACACCACTGCATAGGGCCGATAGAAAGACACCAGTCACACACAGCATGATGTTAAAGCATAAGCATTCACTCTGACATAATAAGCCAGTAGGTCCCAATCATAACAATACAAAAACACAACCATTAAGCATTCCCCAATCAAAATGTACAACCATTACTTCCCATTGCAAAAAGCATTTCACGTTTAATGCACAAAGTAAATGTTGACCTAAAGTTGAAATGTAACCATGTTTCAGTAAGTAAGTTATTTTCAAAGAGCAAGTGAGCTGCAATAAAAAATACAGTTCCACTCACCATGCTCTGCAGTTGTACATTTGGTTTGCTAATTTAGTAGCTAGTAGCTAGGGCTTGTAAGTAAGCATTACAATGTAAGGTCTACCTGTTGTATTCGGCGCATATGACAAATAGAATGTGATTTGATACTGGTGTGCCCCCGGGCTTGGTTCTAGGCCCTCTTCTCTCTATGCACTAAGTCACTCGGCTCCATCATATCCTCACATGGTCTCTCCTATCAACTACTTTTCTCCTTCTCCCCTTCTGACACCCAGGTGGCGACATGCATCTCTGCGTGCCTGGCAGATATTTCAACTTGGATGTCAGCCCACCATCTCAAGCTCAACCTCGAAAAAATGGAACTGCTCTTCCTCCTGGGGAAGGCCTTCTCGCTCAAAGACCTATCCATCACAGTTGACAGCTTCACAGTGTCGCCATCCCAGAGTGCAAAGAACATTGGCGTGACCCTGGACAACACCCTGTCATTCTCTGCAAACATCAATGCAGTGACCTACGGAACAGCAAGAGGCACTGCCCCTCCCTACCTTCAGGCTATGCTCAAACCCTACACCCCAACCCGAGCCACCTCAGGTCTCTTGGCCCTCTTCTCTGTCCTGGCACCCCAATATTGGAACCAGCTTCTCCCTGAAGCTAGAACAGCAGAGTCCCTGCCTATCTTTCGAAAATATCTGAAACCCTACCTCCACAAACAGTATCTTAAATAATCCTCCTCCTGACCTCAACCCCCATCCTGACCTCAACTGGGCCAATCAGTACGGCCAGGCAGGCAGGCAGCCAGGCAGGCACGCACACACACACATACTCATATCTCCTCCATCAGGTGTGTCCTCAGCCTCTTGACATTGGGTAGGTCGTCCTCCATGAAAAAGCAGAGGTCCATTAGGTGGTACAGGTCCATGGGGTAGTCCCCCACACGCTTGAACTTCAACTCAAAAGTCTGGAGCTCCTGTACTAAGAGATAACCACTCACCTTTCCTGACATATTGGGGTGGGAGGGGGGTCGGGGATACCTAGTCAGTTGTACAACTGAATGCCTTCAACTGAAATGTGTCTTCCGCATTTAACAGAACCTCTGAATCAGAGAGGTGCGGGGGGCTGCCTGATTTGATTTCAATCAAATTTATTTATAAAACCCTTCTTACATCAGCTGATGTCACAGAGTGCTGTACAGAAACTCAGCCTAAAACCCCAAACAGCAAGCAATGCAGGTGTAAAAGCACGGTGGCTAGGAAAAACTCCCTAGAAAGGCCAAAACCTAGGAAGAAACCTAGAGCGGAACCAGGCTGTGAGGGGTGGCCAGTCCTCTTCTGGCTGTGCCGGGTGCAGATTATAACAGAACATGGACAAGATTTTAAAATGTTCATAAAACAGGCAGAACAGTTGAAACTGGAGAAGCAGCACGGCCAGGTGGACTCGGGACATCAAGGAGTCATCAGGCCAGGTAGGTTGATTTGTTTTTTTAAAACAGGTAGTTTGTAAATGTGTAGAATGTGTTTGTTTTGGGTCCACATTGGTAAGTTAACTTATTAAAATTAGACAGTCACAGATGATTTTCTTCTGAATAGCTGGTCAGGGCATAACACTTCCCAATCAGTTTCAGGAAACTTGTATGTAAGGCTTGATCACAACTGTAGTGACTACTTCTATCCATCATGCCCATTGTTGCTTATCCATTGTTCACTAGATATATCAATGTAATTACACCCAACACAATGTTGAAAAACAAAATGCTTCCCACCACTAGATCACAAAACTAGAGGTGAGCTAGACGTGATCCAAATGCTGCCACCAATGTAGCGGAAGAAAGTGAAAGCTACAACAGGGACTCTAACCAGGGCTCATACGTGGCAAAGTGATCTCTAATGGCCATTGCCATTGCCATGAGAGCCTAGTAGGCCATGAGGCAGTAGGCCTAATATGCCTTGTTACAATGGCCTGATTGACACGATTGTAATAATAATCATGAAACGGCCTTGGAAGTGCCATAAGTGTAAGCCAACATAACTCATTATTTTACATTAACCTGTTTAAAAACTGCATTGATATGGCTTAATTTGTCATAGTCCAGACTCGTTTTAGTTGCAAATACCATGCAGTTGCACCAGGGGAATTTTATTGGCAGGTCTTCTGTTTCCAAATGTAACAGGTATCAGTATTGGTAAACATTCATATAAACTAAACTTATTTACAGATAATTTTTTTTTTTTAACCTTTATTTAACTAGGCAAGTCAGTTAAGAACAAATTCTTATTTACAATGACGGCTTACAGGGGAACAGGGCCAGGGCTCCGTCCTGCCTTGCTCAGGGGCAGAACGACAGATTTTTACCTTGTCAGCTCGGGGATTCAATCCAGCAACCTTTCGGTTACTGGCCCAACGCTCTAACCACTAGGCTACCTGCCTCCCCAAAATCTCCTGATATACCTGAACAATATTGAAAACTCAATGCCCCTCTTGCTAAATTGTCCCATCGCGCACTAGCGACTCCTGTGGCGGGCAGGGTACAGTGCACGCTGACACGGTCGCCAGGTGTACGGTGTTTCCTCCAACACATTGGTGCGGCTGGCTTCCGGGTTAAGTGGGCATTGTGTCAAGAAGCAGTGCGGCTTGGTTTGGTTGTGTTACAGAGCACGCACGGCTCTCGACCTTCGCCTCTCCCTAGTCCGTACGGGAGTTGCAGCGATGAGACAAGACTGTAACTACCAATTGGGGAGAAAAAGGGGGAAAAAATCTCAGGATATAAAATATACCTGGAAAAAACAAAATAATGGCAACAGGAAAAAGAAAAGTAATAACTCATGATCTACAGCAATTCTTTAAGTGGACCACAAAAAATATAAAGTACTTAGGATGCTTAATAAGTGAAAACCAACAACAAATATATAAAGATAACTTCATCCCATTATTCAACAGTATGAAAGCAGATCTAATTAAGTGGAACAATCTTCCCATGAATCTTACAGGTAGAATAAACCTCTTCAGAATAGCTTGGCTCCCAAAGTTTTTATATTAATTCTCGGTAATACCAATTACCCCACCTCATCTATATCTATTCCTTAAAAAAAGTACACTCGGTCTTAACAGACATATGGGCAAATAAAACTCAGAAAATAAAAAGGAAAGTTGTACATAATTTTAAGTCTGAGGGTGGTTTTAACCCGAGCAATCTTGAAATAATTATATTTGAGTCAGAAAAGGATATTCATATGATAGGTAAGATATACAAAACCTTGTACAGAGCCTATCCAACTGACAATCTCTTAGAAAAAATGATAAACTATTGGAACCAATATTTTTAAAAACTGATATTGGCACATGGTGGAGGGAATGTTGGAACAAAACTAACAAAATTACAGTTAAGGAAAATGCATGCTTAATCCAGTATAATGTATAGAATGTATTAACCAAGAGACAAAATTCACAAATACAGCACAATTTCAGAGCCATGTCCTCAGAGTCATGTCCACAAATACACCACATAACCAAAAGTATGTGGACACCTGCTCGTCAAACGTCTCATTCCAAAATCATGGACATTAATATGGAGTTGGTCCCCCCTTTAATGCTACAACAGCCTCCACTCTTCTGGGAAGTCTTTCCACTAGATGTTGGAACATTGCTGCGGGCACTTGGTTCCATTCAGCTACAAGAGCATTAGTGAGGTCGGGTACTGATGTTAGGCGATTAGGCCTGGCTTGCAGTCAACGTTACAATTCATCCCAAAGGTATTAAATGGGGTTGAGGTCAGGGCTCTGTGCAGGCCAGTCAAGTTCTTCCACACCAATCTCGACAAATCATTTCTATATGGACCTCGCTTTGTGCACTGGGGCATTGTTATGCTGTAACAGGAAAGGGCCTTCCCCAACCTGTTGCCAAAAGGTTGGAAACACAGAATAGTCTAGAATGTCATTGTATGCTGTAGCGTTAAGATTTCCCTTCCCTGGAACTAAGGGGCCTAGCCTGAACCATGAAAAACAGGCCCAGACCATTATTCCTCCTCCACCAAATGTGTAATATAAATAGGAAGGAACACTCACTTCTCTACCACATTCTGTATGATTGTTCATAACCTCTGCTGGCTCAGCTATGTCACCCTCTTTCAGGTTGGAAGAGGTGGAATCAGTGAAATTATAGCTGATTCTCTGATAGCACCATTGCCTTGAATATAAATAGCACCAATTATTACGTCTCAGTTTGGAGCACTCAGACAGTGTACGGGGGACTGCCCTTTTAGGTTGCTACTGTATGTAAGGAATAGGGTGCCATTTGGGACACAGCCTTTAGTCTCCCCTTTACAAACCCATTGACCTGTCTCAGCCACAATCATATATCCTAGACGGTTCTCACTGTAAACCACAGGGCAGCGCTAAAGAGGGATCTCTTTGTGATCACATGCCGCAGAATTCTTACAGTAAATTTCTCATAAACATTTGCATCAACCCAGATGGCTGCTGAAGACATTGCTGAGAATGTGACATTAATCACTATGTTCTACCCTCCCTCTGTGACATGATTCAAACATCCAGCTAGCACAGAACTCTGTGACATGCAGTTTTTAAAGCCAAGAGGAGGTTTATTTCTAGATAATTCCATATGCTTCCTCTGACTCTCCCTCTCTCTCTCATCTGTGTCTGATGGGCAATGTGGGCTGCAGCATTAGCCCATCCCAGAAGCAGCTGAAAGCAGGACGGATCTTTGCACAAAAAAAGCTGTGAAGGGAAAGGGAGAGAGGGGTGGGGGTTGGGTGGGAGTCAGCAAGACACTCCTTTACCTTCAGGGGGGAAGGAAAATGTTGCATCTCACTGCAACAATGTATTTCATATGGAATATTGTCACTGTGTCTGTCTGCCTGGTAAATGAATGTCTACACTACTGCTCGAGCAATACTTTCCCACACTAAACTCATATTATCAGGTCAGATTAAATGATCCATGTACATTTTATGGCTGCAGGGGATTTTCATCAAATGAGCCATACGTGTATACAATTACATTTTAGTACAATACATTCACACATTTCACAGTCTTACTATTGGCTTTCATCAATAATTAATGGAGTAGAAGTAGAATATAACATTTATCTACTTCATCTGTCCGGTCCGTTCATTAATGTTTAAAGTAAACTAACCAGTGAGCTCATCGTCTCCACAGGTGATTGGTGCCACTCAAACTGTCCAATCACAAACCGTCTGTTTGACAATGCAAATTCTGGCTTGGTCAGCTGAGCTGTAATCTTTTTTGACAAACATTTTTCGCAACAGCTATGATATCCCTTCAATTCTGATGTTGGACAGCAAAATATTGATCCAACACACAATTTACAATGAAAACCGAGAAATGTGTAGCTACGTTCTAAATACTGCATTGTATTTGTGGATTGCTCAATAGCTTGATTGCTAAGCTAAAGCTAGCCAGAAAGCAACTAATATGCGGACGGTTACCTATGGCTAACGTTAGCTAGCTGGGATATTCGACTCATGTCGACCAGAGTTGTCATCGTCCTCCCTGGTGGTTCTCTGGTAAGTTCTTTCTCTACTGTGGGGTTTGTCCCTCTTAAACTATCTATGCTAGAATAAATATTGTAATGTACATTTGACAAGTTTTTGAATGTAGAAAGCCAAAGAAAGGGAATAGACATTGGCTAATGTTAGCAAGCTAACGACGTTGGCTATCGACGCCCATGTCTTAATTCACAACTCTAGTTTTTAAAAACGTTGATGTAAAAGTAACTTGGAAATCAAATGCCCTTCCCCACAATCTAGCCTGCTAGATACGCACACTTCTCATATCTATAATTTTGTAAAGTTATTTAACTTAGCTGCTAACATTAACTGGTCTCGTTTATGAAAAAAAACCTACGTAATCTACCTCAGTTAGCTACCGCAACATCTGCCTGGACTGTGTGACCAAACATTTGCTAAGGTCAAGGAATGGAAAGCTGTTATTAAATGTAGATGTTATTTTATCGTGGGCGTAACGTTAACTCGGCAAGTTGTCTAGCTAACTTACCTAGCTAGTCAACTAGCTAACGGCGCTAGTTACCTACTTTTTTTATAACTACAAATTAGCCAATTATTCGTAACCAAGTCAAGTGACCACCAAGCAAACTCACTAACGTACGATATTGTTGTACAATTTTGTGTGTCTAACACTGCATTCTCTACCAGAAAGTTGTTTGGCCCTCTTTGATGTCATGTAGGCTGATGGGTACTTTTGTATATATAGTTTAGTAATGTATGTGGACACCCCTTCAAATTAGTACATTCGGCTATTTCAGCCACACCCGTTGCTGACAGGTGTATAAAATTGAGCACACCGCCATGCAATCTCCATAGACAAACATTGGCAGTAGAATGGCCTTACTGAAGAGCTCAGTGACTTCCAATGTGGCACTGTCGTAGGATGCCACCTTTCCAACAAGTCAGTTCGTAAAATATATGCCCTGCTAGAGCTGCCACAGTCAACTAAGTGGTATTATTGTAAAGTAGAAACGTCTAGGAGCAACAACTGTTCAGCCACGAAGTGGTAGGCCACACAAGCTCACAGAATGGGACCGCAGAGTGCTGTAGCGCGTAAAAGTAGTCTGTCCTCTAGTCTGTTCGTTGGGAGCTTTATGAAGTTGTTTCCATATCCGAGCAGCCGCACACAAGCCTAAGATCACCATGCGCAATGCCAAGCGGCGGCTGAAGTTGTGTAAAGCTTGCCGCCATTGGACTCTGGAGCAGTGGAAATAAACGCGTTCTCTGGAGTGATGAATCATGCTTCACCATCTGGCAGTCCGAAGGACGAATCTGGGTTTGGCGGATGCCAGGGGAACGCTACCTGCCCCAATGCATGCATAGTGCCACCTGTAAAGTTTGGTGGAGTAATTATTTTTCTGGAGCTGTTTTTCATGGTTCGGGCTTTGCCCCTTAGTTCCAGTGAAGGGAAATCTTAACTTTACAGTGTACAATGACATTCTAGATGATTCTGTGCTTCCAACTTTGTGGCAAGAGTTTGGGCAAGTCCCTTTCCTGTTTCAGCATGACAATGCCCCCGTGCACGAAGTGTGGTCCATACAGAAATGGTTTGTTGAGTGGTGTGGAAGAACTTGACTGGCCTGCACAGATCCCTAACCTCATGAATTGGAATGCCTACTTTGGGTCACACGGAACCCAAACGACTGTGCGCGTGCGCCATCGTGCACGCGCGCACGTGTTTGGTGTCACCCCACACCAAACGCGATCATTACACGCACGTTAAAATATCAAAACAAACTGAACCAATTACATTAATTTGGGGACAGGTCGAAAAGTGTTAAACATGTATGGCAATTTAGCTAGCTAGCTTGCACTTGCTAGCTAATTTGTCCTATTTAGATAGCTTGATATTGCTAGCTAATTTGTCCTGGGATATAAACATTGAGTTGTTATTTTAATTGAAATGCACAAGGTCCTCTACTCCGACAATTAATCCACACATAAAACGGTCAACCGAATCGTTTCTAGTCATCTCTCCTCCTTCCAGGCTTTTTCTTCTCTGGACTTTATATTGGGATTGGCAACTTTCATAAATTAGGTGCATTACCGCCACTGACCTTGTTTGTCTTTCAGTCACCCACGTGGGTATAACCAATGAGGAGATGGCACGTGGGTACCTGCTTCTATAAACCAATAAGGAGATGGAAGAGGCAGGACTTGGTGCGCGATCTGCGTCACAAATAGAACTGACTTCTATTTTATCCCTTGGCAATGCAGACGCTCGTTGGCGCACGCAGTGTGGGTGCAATAATTGAATAATATAGATTTCGGCGCGAGCGGTGTAGTCAGCCTGCCGGGCCTAATCGCCGACATCCGTGCCCGACTTCACTAATGCTCTTGTGGCTGAATGGAAGCAAGTTCCTGAGAGTTTTGACAAGCAGGTTTCCACATACTTTTGGTCATTTAGTGTATGTTTTCATTTATAAAGCCTTTTTACAAAAAGTCCCACTACCTATCATCTTTACTAAACTTTAGACATACGAGCTACCACACGTGGTCTCAAGGATCTATCGAAATCTTGATATTCCATTTGTCTCTACTGGGTTAGGTAAATCAGCTTTTTGTTTTCTTGCACCTTAGTTGTGGAACAATCTTAAATGTTCTTACATTTGATGTTTTAGTGCCTTAAGGGCAATTCAGAAAGCTAATAGAGGACCTTATTACTGATGAATGTATTTGTTTTTTATGAGTGTTTTTCTTTCTGCATGCATTTTATATTTTGTGTGAATCTTTTGTAATTTATGTAATCCAGGGCTCGTCTGTAAGAGACCTTGGTCTCAGTATGACTCCCTGATAAAATAAAGGTTAAATCAAAAAGAACTAGCTACATTAGCTAGCTGAAATGTTTTAATACTTTTGATTCTTGATACTTATCTATAAAAAAAATGGTACTTTGTAGACAACAGGTGTAGACTAACAGTGAAATGCTTACTTACGGGTCCTTTTCCAACAATGCAGAGTTGTACATTGCAGAAATGTACACTCACTACTGTAAGTCGCTCTGGATAAGCACGTCTGCTAAATAACACAAAGTTAAAGATAACAAATGTTTTAATAGTGACAGTGAGTAACGAGTAAAAATAACCACCAATATGGTTCGTTTTTCAGGGGGACTGAGTATTTCCCACCCCACTTTAGCTGAGATGGGTAGAACAGTTCTCTCTACATGCCAATATGTATAAGTCTATTACAAAGTATTGCATTGGGGGCTATGGAGGGGGTGGAGATAGGGATATGTACAACACAGTCCCCTTCAAACTACACATATTTGGTTGGTAGAGACCCCACTGAGTATTTCCCACCCGGCTTTAGCTACAAGCCAATATGTATTCCATGTACAGTCTATTATAGTGTAATGCATTGGGGGCTATGGGGGTGGAGTGAAAAGCCAGCAGCAGGCCGTGCAACACAGTACCCTTCAAAACGAACAATATTTGTTGAGTAGACTAGTGTTGTCACGATACCAACATTTTACTTACAATACCAGGCAAAGTATTGCGATACCACGGGGGGGGAAATTCAGTGGCCTCGCGTCCTGTTCGCCTTGTTCCCGTTTTCTAAACATTATGCGCATGTGCTACACATCTGGCACTGATATTCATACTTCTACTCAATACAACACATATTAACTTCACACTGTTAACTGTGTAATATACTGAACAAAAATTAAACTCAACATTTAAAGTGTTAGTTCCATGTTTCATGAACTGAAATAAAAGATCCCAGAAATGTTCCGTATGCACAAAAAGCTTACTTTTCTCAAATTTTGTACAGAAATTTGTTTATATCCCTGTTAGTGAGCATTTCTCCTTTGCCAAGGTAATCCATCCACCTGAAAGGTGTTGCATATCATTACGCTGATTAAACAGCATGATCATTACACAGGTACACCTTGTGTTGGGAACAAAACAAGGCCACTCTAAAATGTGCAGTTTTGTCACACAACACAATGCCACCGATGTGTTGAGGGAGTGTGCAATTGACATGCTGACTGCAGGCATTTCCACCAGAGCTGTTGCCAGAGAATTGAATGTTCATTTCTCTACCGCCTCAACCGTCATTTGAAAGAATTTGGCAGTATGTCCAACCGGCCTCACATCTGCAGACCACGTGTAACCACGCCAGCCCAGAACCTCCACATCTGGCTTCTTCACCTGCGGGATCGTCTGAGACCAGTCATCCGGACAGCTGATGGAACTGAGGAGTATTTCTATCTGCAATAAAGCCTTTTTGTGGGGAAAAACTCATTCTGAATGGCTGGGACTGCCTCCCCAGTGGGTGCGCCCATGCCCACTTACGTGAAATCCATAGGTTAGTGCCTAATTCATTTATTTCAATTGACTCATTTCCTTATGTGAACTGAAATTGTTCAGTATGGAATACCGCATAGAATGGCTACTTTGCTCATTTGCAGAGGCCTACCTGTGATTTGATTGGAGGAAAGAATATATATGATGATCTGCATGTCACTGTGGCAGTAAGGGGAAACACTGCATGAAAGCTTCTACTATAAAGTTAACACACTCCCTAACTCACACTCTTTCTGTCTCCCTTTCTCTCAAACACACACACCACTCTCTCTCTCACAAACATACACACACTGCTCCCAACTTAAATGTTAGGCACCAAGGAGCACCAGAAATATATATATATATATATATTTATTTTTTTTAAATATGTTTTAGGACTATATGAATCCTACCTTTTTGAAGCAGATTGCGTGAGATCCAAGATAGCAGTCAGACGTCTTTTGTCCTCGTCCTGTCGTGTCCAGTAAATATATCTTCGAATATCATTTTATATATTTTTTCTAATACTTAACTTCAAAACACTCTCCTGCAACCCATCTCACCCAATGTGGTACTGATATGTTTTTTTTTTCAAGTATCCACCTCGAATCCGGAATTCCCTTACAGAAGCTAGCTCACTAGCTAACGTTAGTATTTAGCTTACCATTGCTAACGGACAGCAGCAGCTAACCTTTAGCTTGGAAAAGCTCTCGCCGTTCGTATAACGCAACTCAAACCAGAGCATTCCAGACCTATTTTCTCTCCATATCCCCGGATTCCTACCGCAAGCTCTGGATATTTTCACCTGGATCTTGCAGCTAGCTAGCTAGCTGCTATCCGTGTGACTGTTGGCTAACGTTGGTCCCGGAGCAATGCACCAATTAGCCTGAAGCTAGCCTGTGCTTGGCTCATCTTCCGGCTGGCTGAAGAATCCCATCAGCCACTCCTGAGCTACAACACCTATCCGGACCCGTTTTTACTGCCGGTGTGGAGCCTCACCGGGCCTTCACGACTGGACCACCGACGTTATCTGCCCGAGGGGGTTATTCAACCGGCCCTCCGTTGCGACGTCACCTGAACGCCCATCAGCTAATTGCGGCCCGTTAACGTTAGCTGTCTAGAGCATATCGGCTGCTAGCTAAACAGGTCCATCGGACAATTTCTTGGGCCACTATTACCTATTTTGCCAATTGGCCTGGTCCCTTTCACCACACGGAACCTCACTAACCCATCACGACTGGTCTACCGACGGAAACGTACGAAGAGGCTATAAACAGACTTCCTCCGTCTTTGTTAGCCGGCCTGCTAGCCTTTGCTAGCTTGCTAACCCCGGCTAGCTGTCTGAATCGCCGTGTCCCCAACCAGCCTCACTACTAACTGAACCCTTATGATCACTCGGCTAAGCATGCCTCTCCTCAATGTCAATATGCCTTGTCCATTGCTGTTCTGGTTAGTGTTTGTCTTATTTCACTGCAGAGCCTCTAGCCCTGCTCAATATACCTTATCCAACCCTTCAGTTCCACCACCCACACATGCGATGACATCACCTGGTTTAAATGTTTCTAGAGACAATATCTCTTTCATCACCACTCAGTGCCTAGGTTTACCTTCACTGTATTTACGTCCTACCATACCTTTGTCTGTACATTATGCCTTGAATCTATTTTATCGCCCCCTGAAACCTGGTCTTTTTACTCTCTGTTCAGGACGTCCTAGACGATCAGTCCTTATAGCCTTTAGCCGTACCCTTATCCTACTCCTCCTCTGGTGATATAGAGGTTAATCCAGGCCCTGCAGTGCCTAGCTCCACTCCTATTCCCCAGGCGCTCTCATTTGTTGACTTCTGCAACCTTAAAAGCCTTGGTTTCATGCATGTTAACATTAGAAGCCTCCTCCCTAAGTTTGTTTTATTCACTGCCCTAGCACACTCTGCCAACCCAGATGTCCTAGCCGTGTCTGAATCCTGGCTCAGGAAGACCACCAATAACGCTGAAATTTTCATCCCTAACTACAATATTTTCAGACAAGATAGAACGGCCAAAGGGGGCGGTGTTGCAATCTACTGCAGAGAGAGCCTGCAGAGTTCTGTCTTACTATCAAGGTCTGTACCCAAACAATTTGAACTTTTACTTTTAAAAATCCACCTTTCTAGAAACAAGTCTCTCACTGTTGCCGCTTGCTATAGACCACCCTCTGCCCCCAGCTGTGCTCTGGACACCATATGTGAACTGATCGCCCCTCATCTATCTTCAGAGTTCGTGCTGCTAGGTGACCTAAACTGGGACATGCTTAACACCCCGGCCATCCTACAATCTAAGCTTGATGCCCTAAACCTCACACAAATCATCATTGAACCTACTAGGTACAACCCCAAAGCCGTAAACACGGGCACCCTCATAGATGTCATCCTAACTAACTTGCCCTCCAAATGCACCCCTGCTGTTTTCAACCAAGATCTCAGCGATCACTGCCTCAATGCCTGCATCCGTAATGGTTTTGCAGTCAAACGATCTCCCCTCATTACTGTTAACTACTTAGGGAGCTAGCGCCCCACTCCCGACACTACCCGGTGAAATGTAAAAATCCAAAGGTTTAATTATTAAACATTCATCAATATACAAGTGTTGCATAGTCATCAAAAGCTCTGATTCTTGGCAATATCACAGCATTGTCAGATTTCAAAAAGGCTTTATGTCGAAAGCACAACATTTGATTGTTTGAGGATAGCCCCTCTCATATTTTATGCATTAGCATGAATCCATAACCAACACGGGTCTCAAAAAACGCATAAAATCGCTTACCTTTGATGAACTTCTGCTGAGGGCTTCCCAAGTGTCCAACGAAGACAATCCATGCTTCTTTTGTTAGAAAAGGTCATTTATTATATCCATTAATCTCTGTTTGGTTGGCTCGTTATGTTCATAAAATCCACCGTCGAGTCGCCCATAGAACCGTGAAGAGAACGCGTTCAAATTATACTTATCATATTTCTCCAAACAATCAAACATCACTTTTAATTTTTCCTTAGGTATCATTTTATGTATATTTACTATAATATTTCAACCGGATTGTAGCCTGACTGATAAGAAAGGAAAATAAAGTGAGGCGCGCTCTCGTTCTCGTGACCGAAAAAAGTATTTCTCATTTCCACTTCCTTCAGTAAATCTTCTATACAGTTCCCTTTAGCCCTATTGTTTTGAAACCTTGTCTAGACTGTTGACATCCTGTGGAAGCCATAGGTACTGCAGTCTCAGTCCTACATAACAGAGAAATGAATAGCCACAATGGAGAAAAAGGTCATTTACAAAAAAAACAGCAAATCCGTATGGATTTTCCTTGGGTTTTCGCCTGCTATATCACTTCTGTTATACTCACATACATTATTTTAACACTTTTAGAAACTTCAGAGTGATTCTTATCCAATAGTACTAATTATATGCATATCCTATTATCTGGGCCTGAATGGCAGGCATTTTACTTTGGGCACGCCAGACTCTCCAAAACCGGCTCCTCGGTAGCCGCTCCCTAAGAAGTTAAACGTAAACACTTCAGGGAGCAGGCCTTTCTAATCGACCTGGCCCGGGTATCCTGGAAGGATATTGACCTCATCCCGTCAGTAGAGGATGCCTGGTTATTCTTTAAAAGTGCCTTCCTCACCATCTTAAATAAGCATGCCCCTTTCAAGAAATTTAGAACCAGGAACTGATATAGCCCTTGGTTCTCTCCAGACCTGACTGCCCTTGACCAGCACAAAAACATCCTGTGGCGTTCTGCATTAGCATCGAACAGCCCCCGTGATATGCAACTTTTCAGGGAAGTCAGGAACCAATATACACTGGCAGTTAGGAAAGCCAAGGCTAGCTTTTTCAAGCATAAATTTGCTTCCTGTAACACAAACTCTAAAAAGTTCTGGGACACTGTAAAGTCCATGGAGAATAAGAGCACCTCCTCCCAGCTGCCCACTGCACTGAGGATAGGAAACGCTGTCACCACCGATAAACCCACAATAATTGAGAATTTCAATAAGCATTTTTCTATGGCTGGCCATGCTTTCCACCTGGCTACCCCTACCCCGGTCAACAGCCCTGCACCCCCCTCAGTAACTCGCCAAAGCCTCCCCCATATCTCCTTCTCCCAAATCCAGTTAGCTGATGTTCTGAAAGAACTGCAAAATCTGTAACCCTACAAATCAGCCGGGCTAGACAATCTGGGCCCTTTCTTTCTAAATTTATCTGCCGACATTGTTGCAACCCCTATTACTAGCCTGTTCAACCTCTCTTTTGTGTCGTCTGAGATTCCCAAAGACTGGAAAGCAGCTGCGGTCATCCCCCTCTTCAAAAGGGGAGACAATCGTGACCCAAACTGCTACAGACCAATATCTATCCTGCCCTGCCTTTCTAAGGTCTTTGAAAGCCAAGTTAACAGATTATCGACCATTTCGAATCCCACCGTACCTTCTCCGCTATGCAATCTGGTTTCAGAGCTGGTCATGGCTGCACCTCAGCCACGCTCAAGATCCTAAACAACATCATAACCGCCATCGATAAGAGACATTACTGTGCAGGCATATTCATTGATCTGGCCAAGGCTTTCGACTCTGTCAATCACCGCATCCTTATCGGCAGACTCGACAGCCTTGGTTTCTCAAATGATTGCCTCGCATGGTTCACCAACTACTTCTAGTTCAGTGTGTCAAATCGGAGGGCCTGTTGTCCGGGCCTCTGGCAGTCTCTATGGGGGTGCCACAGGGTTCAATTCTTGGGCCGACTCTCTTCTCTGTATACATCAATGATGTCGCTCTTGCTGCAGGTGAGTCTCTGATCCACCTCTACACAGACGACGCCATTCTGTATACTTCTGGCCCCCTCTTTGGACACTTAACTACCCTCCAGACGAGCTTCAATGCGATACAACTCTCCTTCTGTGGCCTCCAACTGCTCTTAAATGCAAGTAAAACTAAATGCATGCTCTTCAACCGATCGCTGCCTGCACCTGTCCGCCCGTCCAGCATCACTACTCTGGACGGTTCTGTCTTAGATTATGTGGACAACTACAAATACCTAGGTGTCTGGTTAGACTGTAAACTCTCCTTCCAGACTCACATCAAACATCTCCAATCCAAAATTAAATCTAGAATTGGCTTCTTATTTCGCAACAAAGCATCCTTCACTCATGCTGCCCTCGTAAAACTGACCATCCTACCGATCCTCGACTTCGGTGATGTCATTTACAAAATAGCCTCCAATACTCTACTCAACAAATTGGATGCAGTCTATCACAGTGCCATCTGTTTTGTTACCAAAGCCCCATATACCACCCACCACTGTGACCTGTACGCTCTCGTTGGCTGGCCCTCTCTTTACACTCGTCGCCAAACCCACTGGCTCCAGGTCATCTACAAGTCCCAGCTAGGTAAAGCCCCGCCTTATCTCAGCTCGCTGGTCACCATAGCAGCACCCACCCATAGCACGCGCTCCAGCAGGTATATCTCACTGGTCACCCCCAAAGCCAATTCCTCCTTTGGCCGACTCTCCTTCCAGTTCTCTGCTGCCAATGACTGGAATGAACTACAAAAATCTCTGAAACTGGAGACACTTATCTCCCTCACCAGCTTTAAGCACCAGCTGTCAGAGCAGTTCACAGACCCCTGCACCTGTATTTAGCCCATCTGTAAATAGCCCAACCAACTACCTCATCCCCTACCGTATTTATTTATCTTGTTCCTTTGCACCCCAGTATTTTTACTTTGCACATTCATCTACTGCACATCTACCATTCCAGTGTTTATATGCTATATTGTAATTACTTTGCCACCATGGCCTATTTATTGCCTTACCTTCCTTATCTTACCTCATTTGCACTCTTTGTATATAGATTTGTTTTTCTACTGTATTATTGACTGTATGTTTGTTTTACTCCATGTGTAACTCTGTGTTGTTGTATGTGTCGAACTGCTTTGCTTTTTCTTGGCCAGGTCGCAGTTGTAAATGAGAACTTGTTCTCAACTTGCCTACCTGGTTAAATAAAGGTGAAATAAAAATTTAAAAAGTACCCATGAGTAGCAGACACTAACTTTAAATCTTTATGTAACATGGTTTGTAAAATTCTATCAAATGCGTGCGAAATCTTGCATGAAGAAAATAGGCAGCTCTGGTTACGATTCATTTATTTATTTTGCCGTTTTGAGCTAGATACAAGCCATTTGCTATGCTGTAACGCTGCAAGCATGTCTGTCACAAAGCTGTTTTTCCCTCTCTGGCACTGCTGCTTGACAGTGAACTTGCAAAGCCTATACTCAGACTGGCCTGTGCTCTTGGTTATACCAGGGATTCAATTATATACAATGTATAACTTTAGCTCGCGCTGCTCTAATGTAACAACAGAAGACTGATGGGTCTCCATCCCCGCTCTCCATCATGGCTAAATTATATATTTTTTTAAAACTGATGGCGGAATAGATGCGCATGAAGAGCGGCCGGAGAGAAGCTGGTAGGGGATGCAGATGGCTGTTCGCAGCTGCCACACGTGATATGTGCATGACAGTGAAGTGGACATTATTGGAGCGGTGCATATGAGACTAATTGCTGTTGCTTCAACAATTAAACAGAATTTATAAACTGACTTTATAAACATTTTATAACAGGCGCCAGCGGGTTCTTTAGATAGGGCCGAAAAAGTCTATATGAAACAGTTATTATATAAAACATTTTATGAAAGGTTTTGGTACCGTGATATAACCGTGGGAGTAACAAAATGCTTGTGACTTGAATCTAGCTAGTGACTATACATCATCTACAGTACTACTCCAAACATGGGTATATCCCTGGGACAACTCTTACCCTACGAGGTCGGAAAACTGCTGGTTTTCTGTTCTACCTAATTAATTGCACCTATCTGGTGTCACAGATCCAAACAAGTCCATGATTTAGAGGGGAATAATGGGGGGGAGAAGCAGTGGAACTTGCTTTAAGATCCAGATTTATTTGAGGGTATAGGTTTGACGTCCTTTGGAAAACATGTACACAATGACATCAAAACAAGTACTACAGTTTCTTTTCGGTCTCTTTCCAGGCCACTATGGAGTTATTCCCATTCTCAAATGGATGATAAGCATGGAGTACGTTCTTAGCGTGTGGACTACACACCCCAACTCTACAGGCAGGAGACCATACCCTCCCATCATCAGTACAGGTGAGATTTAGCTAAGTGCATTTATAGGCCTAATGAGAGTTCATACAGTGCCTTTGGAAAGTATTCAAACCCCTTCCCTTTTCCCACATTTTATGTTACAGCTAGGGATGCACGATATATCGGAATCTAGTTTAACACCCGATGTTAAAAACCGATGTCAAAGCTAACGTGCATACCTATATAACGTAGGTACATGACGTAATGATGCCACGTAAAATGTTGCGCTACACATGCAACGCAGCATTCCTAACCTAGCCCACGCAATGTCTGCTGTGTGAATCAAGCAGTCAACAAGTCGAGCAGTCATTTGAAAGAGTAAGAATTTCAGCGAGACAACTCAAAAGATGAAATCCATTAACGGCAAGATAATGGAATTCATTGCCCTTGACAATCAACCGTTCTTTGTCGTGGGTGATGTTGGCTTTCGCCAACTGGTCGAGCATCGGTACACACTACCAAGTGCGCAATTTTTCAGATGTTGCCCTACCGGAGTAAACCCACTGGCTCCAGGTCATCTACAAGTCTTTGCTAGGTAAAGCTCCGCCTTATCTCAGCTCACTGGTCACCATAGCAACACCCACCCGTAGCACACGCTCCAGCAGGTATATTTCACTGGTCATCCGCAAAGTCAACTCCTCCTTTGGCCGCCTTTCCTTCCAGTTCTCTGCTGCCAATGACTGGAACGAATTGCAAAAATCACTGAAGCTGGAGTCTTATATCTCCCTCACTAACTTCAAGCATCAGCTGTCAGAGCAGATTACCGATCACTGCACCTGTACACAGCCCATCTGTAAATAGGACCCATCTATGTGAAGCTAGCCACAATAAGGTATTAGGTACAATAGTGGAATTTGTGGTTTGCCTTCAAAATAAAAGTATGTCATTGACAGTGATGCAATGGAATAAAAAATTGTAGAATTATGCCATACTTTTATTTTGAAGGCTAACTGCCAAGTCCACTATTGTGGCTAATCCTTATTGTGGCTAGCTTCACATAGATGGGTCCGGCCACTATTAATCAATTAAGAACTGTCTTATAAATTAGGGTTATTTTAGATGACACCTAGCTATATATCTAAATGTTTTTTTGCTGTGTTCACAGCCGGATGTGATACAGCCTAGATTCGAACCAGGCACTGTTGTTACGCCCCTTGCACTGAGATGCAGTGCCTTTAGACCACTGCGTATGTGTGTGTTAACTATTTAACTGTACTAGAATGCTTAAGGCCGCTCAAATTTTTTATATCGGTATCAGGGTTTTTGGCAAGGAAAATATCAGATATCAGTATCTGCCAAAAATGTCTTATCGGTGCATCACTAGTTACAGCCTTATTCTAAAATTGATTAAATTACATATTTTCCTCATCAATCTACACACAATACCCCATAATGACAGAATGACAACAGGTTTATATTTTTTTTTAATACTGTATTTACGTAAGTATTCAGACCCTTTGCAATGAGAGTTGAAATGGAGCTCAGGTTCGTCCTGTTTCCATTGATCATCCTTGAGTTTCTATAACTTGATTGGAGTCCACCTGTGGTAAATTCAATTGATTGGACATGTTTTGGAAAGAAACACATCTGTCTATATAAGGTCCCACAGTCCGAGCAAAAACCAAGCGATGAGGTCGAAGGAATTGCCCGCAGAGCTCAGAGACAGGATTGTGTTGAGGCACAGGTCTGGGGTAGGGTAACAAAACATTTCTGTAGCATTGAACGTCCCCAAGAACACAGTGGCCTCCATGATTCTTAAATGGAAGAAGTTACGAACCACCAAGACTCTTCCTAGAGCTGGCCCCCTGGCCAAACTGAGCAATCCGGGGATAAGGGCCTTGGTCAGGGAGGTGACCAAGAACCCGATGGTCACTCTGACAGAGCTCTATAGTTCCACTGTGGAGATGGGAGAACCTTCCAGAAGGACAACCATCTCTGCAGCACTCCACCAATGAGGCATTTATGGTAGAGTGGCGAGACAGAAGCCACTCCTCAGTAAAAGGCACATGACAGCCCGCTTGGAGTTTGCCTAAATGCACCTAAAGACTCAGACCATGAGAAACAAGATTCTCTGGTCTGATGAAACCAAGATTGAACTTTGGCCTGAATGCCAAGCGTTGTGTCTGGAGGAAACCTGGCACTATCCCTATCCCTACGGTGAACGGTGGTGGCAGCATCATGCTGTGAGGATGTTTTTCGGCGGCAGGGACTGGGAGACTAGTCAGGATTGAGGGGAAAGATGAACAGAGCAGATCCATGATGAAAACCTGCTCCAGAGCGCTCCGGTCCTCAGACTGGGGCAAAGGTTCACTTCCAACGACCCTAAGCACACAGCCAAGACAACGCAGGAGTGGCTTTGGGACAAGTCTCTGAATGTCCTTGAGTGTCCCATCCAGAGGCTGGACTTGAACCTGATCTAACCTCTCTGGAGAGACCTGAAAATAGCTGTGCAGCGAAGCTCCCCATCCAACCTGACAGAGCTTGAGAGGATATGCAGAGACAAACTCTCCAAATACAGGTGTGCCAAGCTTGTAGCGTCATACCCAAGAAGATGTAATTGGTGCTTCAACAAAGTACTGAGTAAAGGGTCTCAATACTTAAGTAAATGTGATATTTCTGTTTTTATTGTTAATACATTTGCAAAAAAAATCTAACCTGTTTCTGATTTGTCATTTGTAATTATTATGGGATATTGTTAGTAGATTGAGATTTTTTAATCCATTTTAGAATAAGGCTGTAACGTAACAAAATGTGGAAAAAGTCAAGGGGTCTGAATACTTTCCGAATGCACTGTATATACTTTGTCGCAACGATATATACTGATGACTGTGTTCTTGACAAGTATGCCCATACCATCTATTGGTTTATTTGGCGATCTGGAGTGCAGGTAATTGTTTTAAAAGCGTTATGACGTGATAGTGTGTGTTATCCCCCATCTCCAGTAACGAGAACCATGTAACTATGACACATTTCTACACGATTTCCTGATTTCACAGATGGACCATTTAGAAGTTAAATCATGGGGGAAATTATTTTACCCACTGATAGAACTAAGGCGTGGATTATCCCTTTTAAGGAGCAGATATCCACACCTGATTCTATCAATCAGCATAGGCATACATGGTTACCAGCATTAGGTCATAGAGAGAGATTGATGACTCGTCTTTATATCTGTGCCATTATAGCATCTGTGATTATAGCATCTGTGATTAAGGCTATCTCCATTTGGAAGTAGTACATTTTCTTCCTCACGATTGGCTGATCTCTCCTGAAGACCCAGTTGGACATGACTCCAACAGGGTCACCAGGAGGGATCAGCCTATGAAGTTGGAAGTCCCACCCAGTTGACTAAATTAAATGGTGGAAGCCCACAATGGCGCTGCCCATGTTAATAAAAAGGTTTTATTTTTATAACTAACCCAAGCTAGACACAACCTGTAATTTACAATGGGAGCAAATTAATCATAGTGGCAGAACAAGCAAAGAGGTGGACAGAGCCAAGAACGAGCTAGCGAGATCCTATTTGTGCGTTCTAGCATGTATTTGCATATTTCCGTTTGGGAACGCCTACTCTCTGAAATGTGCTTGCGCAGTAACTCAATTTGCGCTAGCACTGTTTCTCAACAATGCAATTTTTATAGACTTTGGCATAGGGTAAAGTATAAAAAAAAATTGTCCCACTCTGTTCGTAACAGATTCAAGTTTCGTGGACAGAAAACTGCATTGATGTGAAGTGTTTCGTCAATGAGAAAATTAGCAGAATGTTGGCCAAAATCTTCTCCCACTGCCGGCCACTGGGCTTCCTCTCATCACCATAGTTGGTGGTGGGTGGTAATGTCAAACGGATGCTTCAGATTTATACACCCTGTGAAACATCTGGGGCCTCCTTTTATAACCGTTGTGTAAATTTTACACAATCTACGTACACCACTTCTGAAAAGACTTATCAAGTACAAACATTGATTTATGAATTTGGCGCATGCCATACATACATACACATTTTTCCGGTTATGAATTTTTTTATTTTTTATTTTATTTCACCTTTATTTAACCAGGTAGGCAAGTTGAGAACAAGTTCTCATTTACAACTGCGACCTGGCCAAGATAAAGCAAAGCAGTTCAACACATACAACAACACATAGTTACACATTGGAGTAAACACACACACAGTCAATAATACAGTAGGAAAAAATAAAAAATATCTATATAGAATGTATGCAAATGAGGTAGGATAAGGAACATAAGGCAATAAATAGGCCATGGTGGCAAAGTAACTACAGTATAGCAATTTAACACTGGAATGGTAAATGTGCAGTAGATGAATGTGCAAAGTAAAAATACTGGGGTGCAAAGGAGCAAGATAAATAAATGACTATGGTAGGGGATGAGGTAGTTGGTTGGGCTATGTGCAGTGATCTGTGAGCTGCTCTGACAGCTGGTGCTTAAAACTAGTGAGGGAGATAAGTTCAGTTTCAAGTATTTTTGTAGTTTGTTCCAGTCATTGGCAGCAGAGAACTGGAATCAGACCTGTCGTAAAACTGCGTGTGAACGAGCATTGTAACGCCGCCTAAAAATCGTCCATCATTCACCTTTTATGGTGACAATAACACCCTTATTTTCTGTATACTTTGGAAGTATTGGAAATAGGCCAATACAGTATAGTATCTAAAGGAAATATCAATGGGGAACATCCAAATGTTTTTGGGAATGCTGGCAGAATATTTTATTTTGCAGGCTACAGCAAATGTCAGACATAAACAATGGCAAATTGTTGTGGACCTGTAAACCGATACAGCTGAAGTCGGAAGTTATTAAAACTCGTTTTTCAACCACTCCACAAATTTCCTGTTAACAAACTATAGTTTTGACAAGTCGGTTAGGACATCTACTTTGTGCATTTCCCAACAATTGTTTACAGACAGTGAATTATAAATTAAATAATCTATCACAATTCCAGTGGGTCAGAAGGTTACACAAACTAAGTTGACTGTGCCTTTAAACAGCTTGGACATTTTCAGAAAATGTCATGGCTTTAGAAGCTAATTGACATAATTTGAGTCAATTGGAGGTGTACCTGTGGATGTATTTCAAGGCCTACCTTCAAACTCAGTGCCTCTTTGCTTGACATCATGGGAAAATCAAAAGAAATAAGCCAAGACCTCAGAAAAAAATTGTAGACCTCCAAGTCTTGTTCATCCTTGGGAGGAATTTCCAAATGCCTGAAGGTACCACGTTCATCTGTACAAACAATAGTACGCAAGTATAAGCACCATGGGATCACGCAGCCGTCATACCGCTGAAGGACCTTGTGAAGATGCTGGAGGAAACAGGTACAAAAGTATCTATATCCACAGTAAAACGAGTCCTATATCGACATAACCTGAAAGGCCGCTCAGCAAGGAAGAAGCCACTGCTCCAAAACCGCCATAAAAAAGCAAGAGTATGGTTTGCAACTGCACATGGGGAAATGTCCTCTGGTCTGATGAAACAAAAATAGAATTGTTTGGCTATAATGACCATTGTTATGTTTGGAGGAAAAAGGGGGATGCTTGCAAGCCGAAAAACACCATCCCAACTGTGAAGCACGGGGGTAGCAGAATCATGTTGTGGGGCTGCTTTGCTGCAGGAGGGACTGGTGCATTTCACAAAATAGATGGCATCATGAGGAAGGAAAATTGTGGATATATTGAAGCAACATCTCAATACATTAGTCAGGAAGTTAAAGCTTGGTCGCAAATGGGTCTTCCAAATGGACAATGAACCCAAGCATACTTCCAAAGTTGTGGCAAAATGGCTTAAGGACAAGAAAGTCAACGTATTGGAGTGGCCATCACAAAGCCCTGACCTCAATACTATAGAAAATGTGTGGGCAGAACTGAAAAAGCGTGTGCGAGCAAGGAGGCCTACAAACCTGACTCAGTTACACCAGCTCTGTCAGGAGGAATGGGCCAAAATTCACCCAACTTATTGTGGGAAGCTTGTGGAAGGCTACCTGAAACGTTTGACCCAAGTTAAACAATTTAAAGGCAATGCTACCAAATACTAATTAAACTTCTGACCCACTGGGAATGTGAGGAAAGAAATAAAAGCTGAAATAAATCACTCTCTACTATTATTTCACATTCTTACTTTTTCCCAACCTAAATATGCTGCACTGCCTGTGAATTCTGAAACATTGTATACTACGATTTATTTTCACTACAGTAGGCCTACTTAGTGGTAGTCTACACACTTCAGTGCAAAAGATCAACTGTCTGTTCACTTGTTTTAAATTCTTCTGTATGTTGTAAATAAACCGCGCTTTCGGCTGCATAAAACAAAAACTAGAAATTATCATCTACACTTAGATGAAGGGAAGGAGACAGGTTACATAAGTATTTTTAAGCCTTAAGACAATTGAGACATGGATTGTGTATGTGTGCCATTCAGAGGGTGAATGGGCAAGACAAAATATTGAAGTGCCTTTGAAAGTGGTATGGTAGTAGGTGCCAGGCACACTGGTTTGTGTCAAGAACTGCAACACTGCTGGGTTTTCCACGCTCAACAGTTTTCTGTGTGTATCAAGAATGGTCCACAACCCAAAGGACATCCAGGCAACTTGACACAACTGTAGGAAGCATTGGAGTCAACATGGGCCAGCATCCCTGTGGAACGCTTTCGACAACTTGTAGAGTTAATGCCCTGACGATTTGAGGCTTTTCTGAGGGCAGGGGCGGCGGGCACTCAATATTAGGAAGGTGTTCTTATAGTTTTGTACACTCATTGTAGATGCCTGTTAATGATTATTTTAGAATGCAAAGATAAAACAAATTGTGTATTAAGTACGGAAGCTGTTTAGTTTTAAGATCCAAACAGAAACAAATGGAGCGAAATGAGGAGAGATCTACCTGAATTTGTCAAATAGAAATTCTTTTGCATTTTCCATTAGGAGTAAACGGTTTGTAGCTAAAAAATTATGCAACAGAATCAGTGTAATGATTACACTTGGCTGCTCTGTATCGAAACTGAAAGTTTGATGTATACTGAACAAAAATATAAACGCAACATGTAAAGTGTGTTTTCCCTTGTTTCATGAGTTGTAATAAAATATCTCATACATAGAGCTTATTTCTCTAAAATGTTGTGCACGACTTTGTTTACAATTCTGAGTATTTCTCCTTTGCCAAGATAATCCATCCACCTGGCAGGTGTGGCATATCAAGAAGCTGATTAAACAGCATCATCATTACACAGGTGCACCTTGTGCTTGGGACAATAAAAGGCCACTCTAAAATGTGCAGTTTTGCCACAACACAATACCACAGATGTCTCAAGTTTGGATGGGTGTGCAATTGGCATGCTGACTGCAGGAATGTCCACCAAAGCTGTTGCCAGATAAGTTTGTGTTAATTTCTCTACCATAAGATGCTTCCACCGTAGTTTTACAGAATTTGTGAGTATGTCCAACCAGCCTCACAACTGCAGACCACGTGTAACCACGCCAACCCAGGACCTTCTATCAGGTTTTTTCACCTGATTTTACTGATTTCCTTATCAACTGTAACTCATAACTGGTGAAATTGTTGCATGTTGCATTTTTTTCATATTTTTGTTCAGTATAAGACCGGTTCAAGTATGAAATAACCCCAACGCTTTGCAGTACTTAGGTTATGCCACAAGAGGGCGACATTGACTAACATATAGGTCCCCTACAATTACAGTACAATGAGTCATGGTTTGCTTTTCATATTTGGTTAGAAAATAATTTTGGGGGTGCTTATATTTGTCCTGTTACACACGTGTCAGTAAGACCAAGGAGCTGATCGTGTACTATGGGAGAAAGAGGGGAGAGCACACCCCCATCCACATCGACAGGGCTGTTGTGAAATAGGTTGAGAGCTTCAAGTTCCTTGGGGTTTACATCACTAAGGACTTAACATGGTCCACACACACCTGCACAGTCAAGAAGAGGGCACGGCAGTGTCTTCTCTCCCACAGGAGGCTGAAAAGATTCATGGGCCCTCGGATCCTCAGTTAGTTCTACAGCTGAACCATCGAGAGCATCTTGACTGGCCGCATCACCGCTTGGTATGGCAAATGTACCGCCCTTGACCGCAAAGCGCTACAGAGGGTGGTGCGGACAGCCAAGTACATCACTGGGGCTGAGCTCCCTGCCATCCAGGACCTCTATCAGGCGGTGTCAGAGGGCCTGAAAAATTGCAGAAGGATCCAGCCACCCAAGCCATAGACTGTTTGCTCTGCTACTCCCCGGCAAACATGTTCTGAGACAGCTTCTACCCCCAAGCCATAAGACTGCTAAATAGCTAGACTGATGAATAGTCAATTAATGGTACCCGAACTAACAGAGGGTAGTACACACACACTCACTAGACTATATTATATATCTATATGTCGCTATCTATATATATCTAGACTATATTATATATATCTCTAATATATATATATATATATATATATATATAATTACACACACAAGCATACCAACAACACAAACACACATTACACACTTAACTCACACACTTTTACACATCATTTTGCGACTGCTACTCTTTCTTATTTGACTCTCATCTATCCTGATACCTAGTCACTTTACCCTGCCGTCATGTACATATCTATCTCAAATACCTTGTACCTCTGCACATTGATCTGGTACTGGTATTCCTTTTATACAGTATATCATAAAAGTGAGTACACCCCTCACATTTTTGTAAATATTTGAGTATATCTTTTCATGTGACAACACTGAAGAAAGGACACTTTGCTACAATGTAAAGTAGTGAGTGTACAGCTTGTATAACAGTGTAAATTTGCTGTCCCCTCAAAATAACTCAACACACAGCCATTAATGTTGAAACCGCTGGCAACAAAAGTGAGTACACCCCTAAGTGAAAATGTCCAAATTGGGCCCAATTAGCCATTTTCCCTTCCCGGTGTCATGTGAGTCATTAGTGTTACAAGGTCTCAGGTGTGAATGGGGAGCAGGTGTGTTAAATTTGGTGTCATCGCTCTCACACTGACTGGTCACTGGAAGTTCAACATGGCACCTCATGGCAAAGAACTCTCTGAGGATCTGAAAAAAAGAATTGTTGCTCTACATAAAGATGGCCTGGGCTATAAGAAGATTGCCAAGACCCTGAAACTGAGCTGCAGCACGGTGGCCAAGACCATACAGCGGTTTAACTGGACAGGTTCCACTCAGAACAGGCCTCGCCATGGTCGACCAAAGAAGTTGAGTGCACGTGCTCAGCGTCATATCCAGAGGTTGTCTTTGGGAAATAGATGTATGAGTGCTGCCAGCATTGCTGCAGAGGTTGAAGGGGTGGGGGGTCAGCCTGTCAGTGCTNTTGGTCTGCATGGCTGTCGTCCCAGAAGGAAGCCTCTTCTAAAGATGATGCACAAGAAAGCCCGCAAACAGTTTGCTGAAGACAAGCAGACTAAGGACATGGATTACTGGAACCATGTCCTGTGGTCTGATGAGACCAAGATAAACTTATTTGGTTCAGATGGTGTCAAGCGTGTGTGGCGGCAACCAGGTGAGGAGTACAAAGACAAGTGTGTCTTGCCTACAGTCAAGCATGGTGGTGGGAGTGTCATGGTCTGGGGCTGCATGAGTGCTGCCGGCACTGGGGAGCTACAGTTCATTGAGGGAACCATGAATGCCAACATGTACTGTGAAATACTGAAGCAGAGCATGATCCCCTCCCTTCGGAGACTGGGCCGCAGGGCAGTATTCCAACATGATAAGGACCCCAAACACACCTCCAAGACGACCACTGCCTTGCTAAAGAAGCTGAGGGTAAAGGTGATGGACTGGCCAAGCATGTCTCCAGACCTAAACCCTATTGAGCATCTGTGGGGCATCCTCAAACGGAAGCTAGAGGAGTGCAAGAGGTCTCTAACATCCACCAGCTCCGTGATGTTGTCATGGAGGAGTGGAAGAGGACTTCAGTGGCAACCTGTGAAGCTCTGGTGAACTCCATGCCCAAGAGGGTTAAGGCAGTCCTGGAAAATGATGGTGGCCACACAAAATATTGACACTTTGGGCCCAATTTGGACATTTTCACTTAGGGGTGTACTCACTTTTGTTGCCAGCGGTTTAGACATTAATGTCTGTGTGTTGAGGTATTTTGAGGGGACAGCAAATTTACACTGTTATACAAGCTGTACACTCACTACTTTACATTGTAGCAAAGTGTCCTTTCTTCAGTGTTGTCACATGAAAAGATATACTCAAATATTTACAAAAATGTGAGGGGTATACTCACTTTTGTGATATACTGTATAGCTCCATTCTTGTATTTTATTTTATTCCTCGTGTTACCATTTTATTTTTAGACTCTGCAATTGTTGGGAAGGGCTCTTAAGCAAGCATTTCACGGTAATGTCTACACCAGTTTTATTCAGAGCGTCTGACAAATACAATTGGATTTCTTGCCTAAACAAACTTCCCCTGAGACACCCGCAAGGAGTGAGGTCACGGCCAGGGTCATAATTTCTCACACCAGTCTGCTGCACTTGTATTCAACTACTCAAGTAGCCCATATAGAGTTTGTGCATCCCTTGTAATGTATAGAAACATTTGGTTTGTTTTACAGTTAAAATACACTACATGACCAAGTATGTGGACCCCTGCTCGTTGAACAACTCATTCAAAAATCGGGCATTAATATGGAGTTGACCCCCCCCCACCCCCATTCTTCTGGGAAGGCTTTCCACTAGATGTTGGGACATCGCTGCAGGGACTAACTTCCATTCAGCCATGAGCATTAGTGAGGTCGGGCACTGATGTTGGGCGATTTGGTCTGGCTTGCGTCGGCATTCCAATTCATCCCAAAGGTGTAAGACTCCAACACCATCATTAAGTTTGCCGATGACACAACAGTGGTAGGCCTGATCACCGACAACAACGAGACCGCCTATAGGGAGGCGGTCAGAGACCTGGCCGTGTGGTGCCAGGACAACCACCTCTCCCTCAACGTGATCAAGACAGAGATGATTGTGGACTAAAGGAAAAGGAGGACCGAGCATGGCCCCATTCTCATCGATGGGGCTGTTGTGGAGCAGGTTGAGAGCTTCAAGTTCCTTGGTGTCCACATCATCAACAAACTAACATGGTCCAAACATACCAAGACAGTCGTGAAGAGGGCACGACAAAACCTATTCCCCCTCAGGAGACTGAAAATATTTGGCATTGGTCCTCAGATCCTCAAAAGGTTCTACAACTGCACCATCGAGAGCATTCTGACCGGTTGCATCACTGCCTGGTATGGCAACTGCTCGGCCTCCGGCCGCTCTACAGAGGGTAGTGCGTACGGCCCAGTACATCACTGGGGCCAAGCTTCCTGCCATCCAGGACCTCTATACAAGGCAGTGTCAGAGGAAGGCCCTAAAAATTGTCAGACTCCAGCCACCCTAGTCATAGACTTGTTCTCACTGCTAAACAAATCAAAATATATTTGAGATTCTTCAAAGTAGCCACCCTTGGCTTTGATGACAACATTGCACACTCTTGGCATTACTCTCAACCAGCTTCATGAGGTAGAATGCATTTCAATGAACAGGTGTGCCTTAAGTTAATTAGTGGAATGTCTTTCCTTAATGCATTTGAGCCAATCAGTTGTGTTGTGACAAGTTAGTGGTGGCATACAGAAGACCAAGTTCATATTATGGCAAGAAAAGCTTAAATAAGCAAAGCAAAACGACAGTCCATTACTTTAAGACATGGTCAGTCAATGCGGAAAATTTCAAGACAGTTTCTTCAAGTGCAGTCTCAAACCATCAAGCGCAATGATGAACCTGGCTCTCATGAAGACCACAACAGGAAAAGAAGACTGAGTTACCTCTGCTGCAGAGGATAAGTTCATTAAAGTCCACTGCACCTCAGATTGCAGCCCAAATAAATACTTCAGATTTCAGGGAAGACACATCTCAACATCAACTGTTCACAGGAGACTGCGTGTATCACGCCTTCATGGTAGATTTGCTGTAAAGAAACCACTACTAAAGGACACTAAGAAGAAGACTCATTTGGGACAAGAAACACGAGCAATGGACATTAGACCGGTGGAAATCTGTCCTTTTGGTCTGAGTTCAAATTTGATATTTTTGGTTCCAACCGCCATGTCTTTGAGATGCGGTGTGGGTGAACGGATGATCTCTGCATGTGTGGTTCTGACAGTGAAGCATGGAGGTGGGGGTGCTTTGCTGGTGATACTGATTTATTTAGAATTCAAGGCACACTTAATCAGCATGGTTACAACAGAATTCTGCAGTAATGCGCCATCCCATCTGGTTTGCACTTAGTGGGACTACCATTAGTTTTTCAACAGGACAATGACCCAAAACAGCTCCAGGCTGTGTAAGTGCTATTTGTCCAAGAAGGATAGTGATGGAGTGCTGCGTCAGATGACCTGGCCTCCACAATCATTCGAACTCAACTCAATTGAGATGGTTTGGGATGAGTTTGACTGCAGAGTGAAGGAAATGTGGGAATTACGGATGCACCGATATGACGTTTTTGGCCGATACCGATATCAGATATTTTCCTTGCCAAAAAAATACGATACAGATATTTACTATTTTAGCGGTCTTTTAAGCATTCTAGTACAATTTTAAATAGTTTAAACACACACACACACTGTCCGAAAAGTTATTTTGTTGGCATTTACATATGTCCCCATTACCAGTAAAACGTAATCAAAACCTATTTCTTTCACCTACTTGCTGTGCTGTTTCGTTGTTCATTTGTTCAGTCTCAACCAGGATTTCATCATACATGTCAAGCAGTGAAGTTTCAGCTCTGTCTGTCCGTGGCCTCTCTTCCTCGGTGCGCACTGTCACTGTCAGTTTCCATCTTGTCCAGCTGTGTGTGTATTTTATTTTTATTTTATTGAACCTTTATTTAACCATGTAAGCTAGTTGAGAACAAGTTCTCATTTGTAACTGCGACCTGGCCAAGATAAAGCAAACGTGTAACATTTCACATAAACCCTGTTTCTTGCCTGCATCGAAGTAGCGGTCCTTGTACCTCACATCGAGCATGGTGGTGACACCGTAGAGGCTGAGAGAATGCCACCGAATCGTATGTTCACAGCCTCTAGTAGAGTACTTTTCCAGGTTAACCCGACATTCTGTGTTGGCATTTTTGTTGAGCAGGCGTTTCAATGCCATGACAGGGTATCATGTCTGCTGCAGACGCAGTTGATGAGCTTATTTCTCGAGTCAGTTGTTCATGTTTCAAACATGTTCTCAAATGCTATTGCAATACGGCTTTCCTCAGTACGAAATCTTCGTCGACCCACTGTGCTGTCAGACTCAGCATGCTCATGGGGCTGACATCGCTGGTCCAAATGTCAGTCGTGAAGCTAATAGCAGTGACGCCCATAGCAAGTAGCTCATGGATGTGAGTTTCAATAATATTGTGTAACTCCGGTAGGGCAACATCTGAAAATAATGCCTACTTGGTAGTGTGTGCCGGTGCTCGACCAGTCGGCGAAAGCCAACATCAACATATTTTTTAACTCATGTACATAATGTTGCTGCTACCGTCTCTTATGACCTTAAATAACTTCTGGACATCAGAAAAGCAATTACTCACCGCAGACTGGAAGAAGCTTTTTCCTTTAATGAGTCCGACAGGAAGGATACCCTGCTTTCACTGGAACAGGACCAGATCCACACCTGGTGCTTGAAGAAAAGACGCTGAAAAAGAGGCCGCAGATCGGGCACCCTTCTAAGAATCCGGAGACGAGCGAGTAAACTCCCATTGCACGTTAGCAAGAAGAATAGAAGGCAATCATTGGACAATAAAATTGATGACCTACGATTTAAGATTATCCTACCAACGGGACATTAAAAACTGTAACATCTTATGTTTCACAGAGACTAGGCTGAACGAAGATATGGACAATGTAGAGCTATCGGGATTTTCCATCCACCGGCAGAAAAGAGATGCTACCTCTGGTAAGATGAGGGGTGTGTGTCTTTTTGTCAATAACAGCTGGTGCGCGATGTCTAATATTAAAGAAGTCTTGAGGTATTGCTTTCCTGAGGTAGAGTACCTTATGACAAGCTGTAGACCACACTATCTACCAATAGTTCTCATATGTATTATTCCTCCTGATTCCTGCTTACAAGCAAAAACTAAAGCAGGAAGTACCAGTGACTCGCTCAATACGGAAGTGGTCAGATTACGCGGATGCTACACTACAGGACTGTTTTGCTAGCACAGACTGGAATATGTTCCGGAATGCATCCAATGGCCTTGAGGAATACACCACCACAGTCATTGGGCTTCATCAATAAGTGCATCGATGACGTCGTCCCCACAGTGACTGTACGTACATATCCCAACCAGAAGCCATGGATTACAGGCAACATCTGCACTGGGTTAAAGGCTCGGGCTGCTGCTTTCAAGCGCAAGAGACTAATCCGGACGCTTATAAGAAATCCCGCTATGCCCTCAGACAAACCATCAAACAGGCAAAGTGTCAATACAGGATTAAGAGTTAATTCTATTACACCGGCTCTGACGATCATCAGATGTGGCAGGGCTTAAACTATTAAGGACTAGAAAGGGAAACCCAGATGCGAGCTGCCCAGAGCCTACCATACGAGCTAAATGCCTTTTTAGTTCGCTTAGAGGCAAGCAACACTGAAGCATGCACGAGAGAATCAGCTGTTCTGGATGACTGTGTGATAACGCTCTTGCTAGCCGATGTGAACAAAACCTTTTAAACAGGTCAACATTCACAAAGCCGCTGTGCCTGACGGATTACCAGGACGTGTACTCAAAGCATGCACATACCATGTGGCAAGTGTCTTCACTGACATTTTCAACCTCTCCCTGACCGAGTCTATAATAATGTTTCAAGCAGACCACCATAGTCCCTGTGCCCAAGGAAGCGAAGGTAACCTGCCTAAATGATTATCGCCCAGTGGCACTCACGTCGGTAGCCATGACGTTCTTTGAAAGCTGGTCATGGCTCACATTAACGGCATCCTCCCGGACATCCTAGACCCGCTCCAATTCGCATACCGCCCCAACAGATCCACCGATGACGCAATCTCAATCGCACTCCACACTGCCCTTTCTCACCTGGACAAAAGGAACACAAATGTGAGAATGCTGTTCATTGACCTACAGCTCAGCGTTCAACACCATAGTGCCCTCAAAGCTCATCACTAAGCTAAGGACCCTGGGACTAAACACCTCCCTCTACAACTGGAGCCTGGACTTCCTGACTGGCCACCCCCAGGTGGTAAGGGTAGGCAACAACACGTCTGCCACGCTGATCCACAACACTGGGGCCCCTCGGGTGTGTACTTAGTCCCCTCCTGTGTTCCCTGTTCACCCACGACTGCGTGGCCAAACACGACTCAAACACCATCATTTAAGTTTGCTGACGACACAACTGGTAGGCTTGATCACTGACAACGATGAGACAGCCTATGGGGAGGAGGTCAGAGTACTGGCAGTGTGCCAGGACAACAACCTCTCCCTCAATGTGAGCAAGACTAAGGAGCTGATTGTGGACTACAGGAAGAGGCGGGGCCAAACAGGCCCCCATTTAACATCAACGGGGCTGTAGTGGAGTGGGTCGAGAGTTTCAAGTTCCTTGGTGTCCACATCACCAACAAACTATCATGGTCCAAACATACCAAGACAGTCGTGAAGAGGGCACGACAAAACCTATTCCCCCTCAGGAGACTAAAAAGATTTGGCATGGGTCCTCAGATCCTCAAAAGGTTCTACAGCTGCACCATCGAGAGCATCCTGACCAGTTGCATCACAGGCTGGTATGGCAACTACTCAGCATCTGACTGGAAGGCGCTACAGAGGGTAGTGCGAACGGCCCAGTACGTCACCAAGCTTCCTGCCATCCGGGACCTATATAATAGGCAGTGTTAGCGGGAAATCCCATAAAATTGTCAGAGACTCCAGTCACATTAGTTATAGACTGTTTTCTCTGCTACTGCACGGCAAATCACCTCCGGACAATTTACTTTGACCCCCCTCCCCCTTTGGACACTGCTGTTTGTTTGTTACCTATGCATAGTCACTTCGCACCCACCTACATGTACAGATTACCTCAACTAGCCTGTACCCCTGCACACTGACTTGGTACCAGTGCCCCCTGTATATAGCCTCGTTATTTTTGTTCCTTTTTATTTCAGTCTACTTGGTAAATATTTTCTAATTCTTGAACTGCACTGTTGGTTGAGGGCTTGTAAGTAAACATTTCACGGTAAAGTCTACACTTGTTGTATTCTGAGCATGTGACAAATACAGTTTGATTTGACAGGGAACAGTTGATTGTCAAGGACAATAAATTCCCATATCTTGCCGTTAATGGATTTCGCCTTTTGAGTTGTCTCACTGAAATGTTGTTACTCTTTCAAATGACTGCTCGACTTGACTGCTCGATCCACACAGCAGACATTGGTCTAGGTTAGGAATGCTGTGTGGCACGTGTAGCACTATATTTTTTTGTGGCGTCATTACGTCATTACGTAGGGTAGCCTAGTGGTTAGTGTTGGACTAGTAACCGAAAGGTTGCAAGTTCAATTCCCCGAGCTGACAAGGTACAAATCTGTCGTTCTGCCCCTGAACAGGCAGTTAACCCACTGTTCCTAGGCCGTCATTGAAAATAAGAATTTGTTCTTAACTGACTCGCCTAGTAAAATAAAGGTTACATTTTCATTTTTTTTTTTTTATCTACCTACGTTATGTAGGTCAGCTTTGACATCGTCCCGATGTCTAGTTTAACGCTGATGTTGTCATTTTTAGCTAATATCGTACTTTTCTGATATGCTTACCGATGTATTGTGCATCCCTTGTGGGAACTCTTCAAGACTGTTGGAAAAGCATTCAAGGTGAGCTGGTTGAGAGAATACAAAGTGTGTGCAAAGCTGTCATCAAGGCAAAGGGTGGCTACTTTGAAGAATCTAAAATAACATGTATTTTGATTTGAACACTTTTTTGGTTACTACATGATTCCATATGTGCTATTTAATAGTTTTTTTGACTTCACTTTTATTGTAGAAATAAAGAAAAACCCTTGAATGAGTAGGTGTATCAACTTTTGACTGGTACTGTATTGCATTATTTTTTTTCTCATACACGTTTTGTGCAAAATATTAATCATCACTGCAGAGCTGTCTGTCTCTGTACTGTGGAATACAAAGGACATTAGTACTGCAAGTGATTTTGTTCGCGGGTAGCGCGCACTGGTTTGTAGCTTCCTATCCTAATCTGTGAATTAATATCTACGGAGGGAGCGTGTGAGTACTCTCCTTTCACCAGGTTGCCACAAAGTCAAAATTTACTATATTATAAAAGTTCATAAAAACAAATAGTTTTTCGGTCATAATTTAATTTTAGACATAAGGTTTGGAGTGTGGTTTAGTTTAAAATCACATTTTAAGAAGAAATTGTAGAAATGGGCGGGGTTTGACTTTCTGTCTGTGATAACTAGTGACAACACTTCCACCAGTGTTCCCGCCCCTCGGGGCTCCGCGAGCACGCATGCGCGCGATACGGTATGGGAATGGCTGTTGTGTGATCGAGGGTTGGGCCGCCAAGAGCGAAGGGACAGCTGCAAGAATTTGTAATGTCCGCCATGTTGGCTATGGCGTATTGAACCAGGGAGGGAGAGCGGAGCCTAAGAAAAAAGAGACCGACAGTAATCGACCAAAATCCGGGCCTTCCCGGCTCCCGTTCGCATCGCCGTATACCTTTCCTGCTACCAAGCGAACTGTTGACTTCTGATGAACAACACAGATCCATCCATGAGAACTCAAACCAGTACTGCTGTGAACATTATTAGATCGGATAGATTTATGCTGCATGTTACTTTATAAAAAATGAGTAAATTGTCGTTTCGGGCACGGGCGCTGGACGCTACCAAGCTTCTACCCGTCTTCCGATGCGTGGACTTGCCTGACCTGCACGAATATGCCTCTATCAATCGGGCAGTACCGCAAATGCCAACTGGTATGGAGAAAGAGGAGGAATCGGTATGTTTTTTATTATCGCTGTCAGATTCATATTTGAGATGTTTGCACTATGTTCTCACAGTATGGGGGTCGCCCCTATCTTGCCTGCGCAAGTTTGCACAAAATGGCGGCCGTGTCGGTTATCTGTCAAGTGTAAATTGCGACGACATTTGCGTGTAACACCGACATTTTACCGCCAACATTATCCCAGCCGTGTATTGTTTCGAATTTAGTTTAGAAAACCGTGTTGTATCTACTTATTTCACTTGGATTTACATTGGAAAGCACAAAGGGGTCACGTGATTCTTTTTGCATCCGCCATTTTGTTTACGTTGTCTTTGCCAAAAATAGTTGGGGATGGGCTTTGAAGTGGTGCCTTTAACATTAACAAATACCAGGGGGAGACACTGAGTCGACTTGTCTTTCCAATGCATGTTTTGAATGGGCTATACATTTGGACAGATCGGTAAAACAGCCATCACACGCACGACGTTGTGCGAGTGTCACTATCAGTCAATAACTGAACACGAACGTGCATGTGTTTTGCATGAAGCAAACTAAGGCGCTGATACCTCTTTGCAAGACTGCACAGGCTGTTTTTCTAAAACATACGTGTGCACAAAAGCTATTCTTAGCCAAGTATCTCAAATTGACAGGAACATTGAGTGTTGGAATGTATACCATAGTCAAATTCTTTCAAGCTTGGACTACAGTTGACAGAAATTATGCAATTTAGAAGCCAGTGCAGGTATTCATAAAGCACCTCAGAGTAGGAGGCTGTAGTAAACTAGCTATAAAAGTAAAGAGCACATGCCTAAGGGTAATGAAGCACATGCTCTCCTGAACGTAATATAGCAGATCTGAGTGCTGATGTGTGCATATTTTTTGCCTGCTGGGGCGTGAAGCAAAACAACCCAGTTCTGGGTTATAATCCAAAACAAACCCTGTGGTCAATTTTGAGCGTTGTGGTGTGAGAAGAGAGACATTGCCTCTTCATCACCTAACTATAGCATCAGAGGGGGGCCTCCCTCTGAACCCAGAGGGAGGGATGGGGGAGCAGTAGTGCAGTTAATTTAACTACCAGAAGAATACCGCCAGCCCCTCTCCCTGTCTGTGATCTCTGTTACGTAACCTCCTGGAGTGATAGAGAGTGGCTGTTTTACCTCAGAGACTCAAGTGATATTCAGCCTGGCTTCTAAGCTGTCTGACCCTCATCTACCCCAGTGGGAACTAGATGGGAAAAGCCTGGACTGTTCTAAATGGCACCCTATTCCATTTTATAGTGCATTACTTGTGGCTTACTGCACATCGGGTTAGTGGTCCAGAAGTTTAGTGATATTTGGGTTGCAGTCTTGGGGCTGGGGCAGACTGAATGGATGAACTGCTAGCTAGCTTCCCCTGACCAGGTTGTTTTAAATCTGGAAAGCAAAGCTATGTGGCTGGTGGCCTGTAGTGAAACCATATAGGAATCAACAGCATGGATATTTTATTCTTCTCAATGTTTTTGTTTAATGCCGTTTTTATGGAATGTTGGAAATATTGTTTCCCTCATGCTTTGCTCTAAGACTGGGGTAGGCAACCCTATTTTTGATATAACCGACTTGGAAGACCAGGTGTGTTGAATTTTAGGCAATCACTGAACTGATCAATTAGCTCAGTTGGGCAGGTGTTGTCCCTAGTTTGAACAAAATCCTTCAGCACTCCAGGAACAGGGTTGCTTACCCCTCTAAGAAATAGAAGACCGTTTGGCTTGACCTGTCTTTTTCCTTGACTGTCTTCTAGCTCCGTTAAGTCCAAATTTATTATTTTTGTCTTTTGGTGGATTTCTCTTTGCACAATTAAGGTATTTGGTTACTGAATGGACTGTGCCAAATCTGTATGATGTCTTGGATTTGTTTGATACTTAGTACGACGGGTGAGCGCTAGGCCAGGGGTTCTCAAAGTGGGGTCCGTGTGAAGGTACTGCAGGGGGTCCGCTGCCAGATCTCAAAATATTTATTTTTTAACTGATTAAACATATTTGGCCAAAGGATCCTTGGAATAAGTTGAGGGTGTAATACAGTACAACGTGATTATTATTAATCTACAACAGGGATGGGATATTCCAGTCCTCGGGGGCCTGATTGGTGTAACCCTTTTGCCCCAGCTAACACACTTCAGTAATCAACTAATCATCTTCTGTTTAGAATGCAGTTTGTTTAATCAGCTGTGTTTTCTAGGGATGGGGAAAAAATGGCACAGCTCCAGCCCTCGGACTAGTTTCCCATCCCTGATCAACAATTGATCTTGTTAACCCTGCACAATATGGGCCTGGGAGGCTCACAGGAATATATTTTTATCGACAGTTCTCCATTTTTCAACTCAATATAACTTTTTTTTATTACGTAAATGTACTGTAATTTAAAGTAACTTTCCAGTCAGTCTCACTTTTTTAAAAGTTAATATTCTGTTAACTCATACTCAAATAATGTTGTTGACACATGCTATACCTGTATTTGTGGCCAAAATATAAATTGCAGGAAATTTACTTCAAAACTGCAACATTCTCTCTAATGCCAAGAGGCGGGCCTTTAAAATATTCCTTCCCAGGGTCCGAGACTTAGTCCCTCCAGTCATTCACTGCGGAAGTCATGGTAAAACACTTTATGCTATTTTTCTCACTCAAGTTGTTTTGATTTGAGTGTGTTCCTGATTAGTTTGCTGTAACTGCTGCATTACATGAAAAGGAGTTGGCATGATAGCACAAATACTATCACTGAGGCAAGTAAGCTGATGCTTGTAGCAAGGTTTCTGTATCATGGACTTTCATAACATCAGGGTGCTCTTCTGTTTATCACCCACACGACAGGTTGCACCTGCCTTAACTAAGGCCATAAGAAGGTAGGCTACCTGGGATAAGGATAAGCTTGCTGAATGATCTAATGTACAGTCCTTCTCCCTGCTGTGACTATTTTGTTCATTGGCTGTTTCATTCACAGACGTCCTTTATCACTACCATAAGCATACACATTAGTAGAGGAAGGTCCCTAACTTCACTAAGCTCAGTCTAGCAGCTGTGAGTAATTTTGCTGTCGTCAGGTCAGCTGTTATTCAGGTTAGTGGGTCGCTGCCTGGCGTTCTCCAGAGGAGCGTGCAAAGGAGTCTGGCTCAGGCCTGCTTCCAATTGGTTCCTTATGCAAGTTTTCACCCTGCCCGGAGTTCAGCATTGTGTGTCTGTCTGTTGATTTGGGGCTATGCTGGGACCTTCAAAATGGCTCATTGAGATTTTAATTCTTTATTGACTTTATATGCTATCATATCTGATATGAACATCCTGTCGGGGACATGGTCACATTACTAAAGCAACAGACTATCCTCCCAATATGGTTGTCTGGAGTTTGTTAATTTATTAATTAGTGAGTGCCACAACGGAGAAGTGAACAAATTGTTTTATTGTACACCAAATTCAGGTAGGTCTCTATCTTTTTCGGCCTGTTGGCTTCTGTTTTTTTTGGGGGGGGTGCAGATATTTTGCAATGACGACTATGAATTGCGTTTTTTCAAATTCAAATGACAAAAATAATAATATTAAACATTCATGAAAATAAAAGTGTTGTACACCATTCAAAAGCTTAGAATCTTTGTAATCAAACCGCGCTGTTGGGTTTACAATAGGCTTTACGGCAAAAGCAGAACATTTGATTATCTGAGGACAGCGCCCCACAACATATTATTCAAGCCAGCGCAGGCGTTACAAAATCAAATATAGCGATAAAATAAATCACTTACCTTTGAAGATCTTCCTCTGTTTGCAATCCCCAAGGGTCCCAGGAACACACAGAATGGTCGTTTTGTTCGATAAAGTCCTTTATATCCCAAAAAGTCAGTTTTGTTGGCGCCATGGAATTCTGTTATCCAGTCGTTCAACATGCAAAGAAATTCCAAAAGTACCGGTAAAGTTCGTCCAAACAAGTCAAACGATGTTTCTAATTAATCCTCATGTTGTCAAATATCTAAATAAACGATATTTCAAACTGAGAATAGTCTGTTCAAAAGGGAAGAGAAATAACGGAGAGCGCACCCCAGTCATGCGCTCAAAAAAGTAGTGTCCTTTTCATCAGCCACTTGGAGGAATAACAATTTCTTGTTCATTTTTCAAAAAACAACCCTGAAACCATGTCTAACGACTGACGACATCTAATGGAAGCCATAGGAATTGCAATCTGGGAGCTAATTCCCTCTATAGTCAATAGCAAGTCAATGGAAAGACTGTGACCTCAAATCAACTTTTCCGGATGGATTTTCCTCTGGTTTTCGCCTGCCATATCAGTTCTGTTATACTCACAGACATTGTTTGAACAGTTTCAGAATGTTTTCTATCCAATACTACCAATTATATGCATATCCTAGATTCTGGGCCTGAGTAACAGGCAGTTTACTTTGGGCACGTCAGACTCTCTGTATTTCCGAACACTGCCCCCTAGCCCGTAGAGGTTAAAACGTCTTCTCCTTGACCAATTTGGCACCAAATTTGGTATGTCATCTCTGTACCCATGTCTTAAATGCACCTTTTCCAGGACTCTAGCGCAAACAATATGGCTGCTATGGGCCAATGAGCTTGCATGAATGTTTTTTCATGTCCAACAGCGCCACCATGCGGCATAACTGAATCATGCTTTACAGGTTAGCTAGACTCATATCCCTGAGCATGTGTGCCAAATTTCATCACCTGGAATCAAACAGATTAAGCTATGTTAACATGGGTGGGTTATAGAGCCACCGTGTGGTCGATCTGACTGCTTGAATATGTTGAGTCTTCAGTGTTTGGAACGGGTACCAAGTTTTGTTACAATACGAATATCTGTGACTGATTTAGATGCCAGACCACGCTCACGTGAATGCGTATTGGTCAATAGCGGCCATGTTTCATGTACTAGTCTGGAAAATTTTGTGTTGGTAGAACTTTGTCCATAGATGCCACAAGTGAAGTTTCGTACTGATCGCTCATTTGGTGCCAGAGAAGTAGCCTTTGAAGTGTAACTTTAAAAAAAAATATATATATATTTATATATATATAAAAATAAAATTATACGGAGGCAGATTTGTTTGAGAGATGCTGAATTTCATGACTAGGTCAAACTGGGTGAGGGGCATGACCTTACAAAGTTTCCATGTTAAATCGATTGTTATAGCATCACCATGTGGCCTTTCGGCATGGCATTGCATGAGAGGGTGTGGCCCTTAACCATCTTGCCAGGTTGCGCTCTCCTAGGCCTTATCTCACGAGAATTAGCATTTTAATTTGGCTTTATGGAAGAAATAATAAATGTCAACTAATGCAATAGGGTTTCACCAGCTTAGCTGCTGAACCCCTAACAAGTATTTTCCGACATTATTATATATATATGATAATATATAGGTCAGGATTGTTACACCTACATATTAAACATAATTTTTTTTAAATGATCATCAAAATATAGTGTGCTATAAGCACAGCACTTATTCATTAATTAATGATTAACAAAAGGTTTTATTTTACCATTGTTTATTTAATGTCATTCTCATTGAAAGCAAGTCTAAGCGGTAGATCTGTTCTATGTGCTCTAATTCTGACACATCCCGTTAAGTTTTGTTTTTACTTTTGGTTTTCTACACCAGCTTCAAACTACTGAAAATACTATTTTTGATAAAAATATATTTCATAGTTGTTTAGATGCTTGTTTTGTCACAAACTGAAATTAGGCTAACAATACACATTTTGGCAACCAGGAAATGGCGGAGTGATTTCTGAATATTGCACCTTTTTAAAAACATGTAGCCTACTGATTGCAAGGTGTGGCCTTTGCCACGTTTGCGGCATTATCGTTACCGGTAAAGTTTGTCGAAATAAGTCAAACAGCATTTGTAAATAATACTCAGATACCCTAAAATGAATATAAACGATAAAATTTCTGATGGAATACAACCTGCTGAATAGAAGACAAAAAGAAATAAGCGCGTACTCCCTGTTACGTGCAAAATCCATAACAGTACACTTGACTTGGACTCAGGAAGAAGTTGTCTTGCTCCCTTGATTTCCAAGATAAAAGCTTCAAACCTTATTCTAAAGAATGTTGACATCTAGTGGACGCCATAGGAACTGCAATCTGGGGGTTAAACTATGAGGCTTTGAATAGCTCGCCTATTGAAAACAGTGTGACATGACTGATTCAGACGGATGGATTTTGCTGTGGTTTTCACCTGCCATATCAGTTCTGTTATACTCACATTATTTTAACAGTTTTTGAAACTTCAAAGCTACTAATTATATGCATATCCTAGCTTCTGGGCCTAAGTAACAGGCAGTTTCCTTTGGGCATGTTTTTCATCTGAACTTCAAAATTCTACACCCTAGCCCGTAGAGGTTAACCAGACATACAGGAATCCCCAATTTGATGGAATAGTCCATCTGCTTGCTCTCTGCAAATGAAATGACATTGGCATGTTGACTTCCATGGAGCGAAAGGCTAGTGTGCGGCATGAGGACAATGTGATGGCAGTTATTTTTAATTGGTATGAAATGTTTTTTAGATTATGGGCCTATGGAAAATTTGGACCTATTTTGAATGCATACATAATGTTATACACAGTGTACACAACATTAAGAACACCTTTTCTAATATTGAGTAGCACACCCTTTTGCCCACCGAACCGCCTCAATTCATCGGGGCATTACTACAAGGTGTCGAAAGCGTTTTCTACGGATGCTGGCTCATGTTAACTCCATTGTTTGCCACAGTTGGTTGGCTGGATGTCCTTTGGGTGGTGGACAATTATTTATACACATGGGAAATTGTTGAGCCTGAAAAGCCCAGCAGCGTTTCAGTTTTTAACACAAACCAGTGCACCTGGCACCTACTACCATACCCCATTCAAAAACACAATCCATGTCTTAATTCTCTCAAGGCTTAAAAATAATTTCACCTGTTTCCTCTACACTGATTGAAGTGGATTTAACAAGTGACCTCAATAATGGATCATAATGTGTATTAGGGCTGACTTCATTTTTAGTCGATTGTTTGGTCAAAAGGCTGTTGGTCGAACATGATTTTTTTTGGTTGAGCAGTGGCAAATATATTTTTTAAATGGAATGGCACGAGACACCTGTGAGTGGGCTAATCCATTGCAGGGTTGCATACCAGTATCACATTTTACCTTTTAATTACCATAATTTTTTGCTCTGGATATTTCCTTCCTGTGGGTTATTTTTACTAATTGGCAATGGCAATAAAGTTACTTTTAGATGTGTGTATTTTTCATTTAGATAGAATTTTGATTAATACCACATGACATTGATTTTGAGATATTATAACTGAAATGAATCTTCCACAAAATCACAACTGCCACGCAAATCAGTGGATTGGTACGACAACTTGGCGCTCCAAATGGAAAAGGTTGCCTACCGCTCGTGTAGCCGATCACCGGCAACTCCAGGTGCATAATGGTAGAATCTGTAAAGGGCAGCGGGAGGAGGGGGTCGGGGAAGGAACAGTTCTTTTTTTGTTGTCGTTGCTTAGGCTATATTGATCTCTGGCTCCCTCTTTAGTAATTTGTGTTAATTTTTTTATTTCAGTGCTTAAAGCATCAGGCAAAAGCCCTATTCGGACGGGATACACTTTACTGGGGGAGCTCAGGTAATATAATTGTGCACGAGCACAAATCGCCACATCTGTGTTATTAGTACTGTACGACTCTGCCATCTTGGGAATTTTTACTTGGCAAGAATGTTATCCCAGCCATAAAACCTACTGTTTTTCAGCAAACTTTTATGTCCTCTGATAATACTTGTCCTGTGTGAATCGTCATCCCTGTGTTTTGAGTGATATTAGAGTTTAATAGGTGCTGCACCCAATTTGGATAAGAACATGGGAACAAATTGATGCTAAAAACTACATTTAAACTTAGTTTTTCACAATTCCTGACATGTAATCCTAGTAAAAAGGCCCTGTCTTTGGTCAGTTAGGATCACCACTTTATTTTAAGAATTGTTAGGGTGCGTAGTTCAAATCTGATGTAAGAATAAAATATGGACCTGAGTCATAAATTGTCTAATGTTAGTTTTATTTAGCTAAGCAAAATATGTGGTAAATGCAATCTTCGTATATACGGGTTCACTGTAACACCACGCAGGGCAAACAGGGAACTGACTAGCGCCTTACACTACCTAATTTTAATACTCTGACAGTGTTAGTTCCTGCTTCATGAGCTGGCCTGTCAGAGTAGAGACTGGGCGTGGTTTTAGACTTGCCCAATCTGTCGTAGGCGCAAATGCTGGTCCCAGCCCCCAGGCGCTTCAGCTTTCAGGCGTTGTTGCTGAGCAGATTATCTATGCGCTCACCCCTAGATACTGAGGCCAAAAGTTCAGCTCCTTTTTTGTCTCAACCTAGAAACTGCTTGTTTGCAACATTTTTCTATTCATGGGTTCCTAGCTCAACATACTGTTATCTCCCAAGGTTATACTGCCCCTTAGCCAGACACCAGGTGTTTGCACAATTCACTGTATTGTTCCACAATTTATCAGCCTTAGCTCAAACATATTCCTGTGTAGCAAAGAAACATTCTCAAACCTAACAGAATGTGAGATGTCAGAATAATAGAGAATGATTTATTTCATGTTTTCTTTCATAACATTCCCAGTGGTTCAGAAGTTTACATACACTCAATTAGTATTAGGTAGCATTGCCTTGAAGTTGTTTAACCTGGGTCAAATGTTTTGGGTAGCCTTGCACAAGTTTCCCACAATAAGTTGGGTGAGGTGAATTTTGGCCCATTCCTCCTGACAGAGCTGGTGTAACTGAGTCAGGTTTGTAGGCCTCCTTGCTCGCACACGCCTTTTCAGTTCTGCCCACAAAGTTTCTATAGGATTGAGGTCAGGGCTTTGCGATGGCCACTCCAATACCTTGACTTTGTTGTCCTTAAGCCATTTTGCCACAACTTTGGAAGTATGCTTGGGGTTGTCCATTTGGAAGACCCTTTTGCGACCAAGCTTTAACTTCCTGACTGATGTCTTGAGATGCTGCTTCAATATATCCACAATTTTCCTTCCTCATAATGCCATCTATTTTGTGAAGTGCACCAGTCCCTCCTGCAGCAAAGCACCCCCACAACATGATGCTGTCACCCCTGTACTTCATGGTTGGGATGTTGTTCTTCGGCTTGCAAGCCACCCCCTTTTTCCTCCAAACATAACGATGATCATTATGGCCGGTTCTATTTTTCTTTCATCAGACCAGAGGACATTTCTCCAAGAAGTTGTCTGGCAAACCGTAGTCTGGCTTTTTTATGGTGGTTTTGGAGCAGTGGCTTCTTCCTTGCTGAGCTGCCTTTCAGCTTTTGTCGATATAGGACTCGTTTTACTGTGGATATAGATACTTTTGTACCTGTTTCCTCCAGCATCTTCACAATCAAATCAAATTTTATTAGTCACATACACATGGTTAGCAGATGTTAATGCGAGTGTAGCGAAATGCTTGTGCTTCTAGTTCCGACCATGCAGTAGTATCTAACAAGTAATCTAACAAATTCACAACAACTACCTCATACACACAAGAGTAAAGGAATGAATACGAGTATGTACATATAAATATACGGATGAGCGATTGCTGACCGGCATAGGCAAGATGCAGTAGATGGTATGGAGTACAGTATATACATATGAGATGAGTAATGTAGGATATGTAAACATTATGTGAATGGCATTGTTTAAAGTGGCTAGTGATATTAATTTCATCCAATTATAATTATTAAAGTTATTAAAGTGGCTTGAGATTGGGTCGATGGCCGAACGGCATAGGCAAGATTCAGTAGATGGTTTAGAGTACAGTGTATACATTTGATATGAGTATGTCGGATATGTAAACAGGTCCTTTGCTGCTGTTCTGGGATTGATTTGCACTTTTCGCACAAAAGTACGTTAATCTCTAGGAGACAGAACGCGTCTCTTTCCTGAGCGGTATGACGGCTGTGTGGTCCCTTGGTGTTTATACGTGCGTACTATTGTTTGTACAGATGAACGTGGTATCTTCAGGCATTTGAAAAATGCTCCCAAGGATGAACCAGACTTGTGGAGGTCTACAATTTTTTTTCTGAGGTCTTGGCTGATTTCTTTTGATTTTCCCATGATGTCAAGCAAAGAGGCACTGAGTTTGAAGGTAGGCCTTGAAATACATCCACAGGTACACCTCCAATTGACTCAAATGATGTCAATTAGCCTATCAGAAGCCTCTAAAGCCATGATATAATTTTCTGGAATTTTCCAAGCTGTTTAAAGGCAGTCAACTTAGTGTATATAAACTTCTGACCCATTGGAATTGTGATACAGTGAAGTAACCTGTCTGTAAACAATTGTTGGAAAAATGACTTGCATTGCACAAAGTAGATGTCCTAACCGACCTTCCAAAACTATAGTTTGTTAACCTCTCAGGGATCATTGGGGCGCTAGCGACCCACTCCCGACACAACCAGGTAAAATGTAAAGCGCCAAATTCAAAATCCCAAAGTTGAATTATTAAAAATCCACCAATATACAAGTGTTTCATACTCATCAAAAGCTCTGTTTCTTGGCAATATCACAGCGTTGTCAGATTTCAAAAAGGCTTTACGGCGAAAGCACTACATTTGATTGTTTGAGGGCATCACCTCACATACTTTTCACATAGCCATGAATTCATTAGCCAGCGTGGCACACAACACATTTCACAGCAAAAACAAATCAATTACCTGTTGAAGAACTTCTGCTGAGGTCATCCTAAGTGTCCAACGAAGGCAATCCATGGTTCTTTTGTTAGAAAAAGTCATNGAGGGGTTCCAAATGAGGCACTCTGTGAAAACCACTTTCTCCAGGACAGAAATTCCTCGGGGTTTTGCCTGCCATATCCGTTCTGTTTTACTCACAGACAAATGGTTAACAGTTTTACAAAATTCAGAGTGTTTCCTATCCAATGGTACCAAATATGTGCATATCCTATTTTCTGGGCCTGAATGGGAGGCATTTTACTTTGGGCACGCCAGGCTCTCCAAAACGGTCAAGTTGTGCAGTGATCCCTAAGAAGTTAACAAGAAATTTGTGGAGTGGTTGAAAAACGAGTTTTAATGACTCCAACCTAAGTGTATGTAAACTTCCGACTTCAACTGTATGCGATATTAACTTCTTTGGGAGCAGCACACGAGGTGACGGTTTTGGAGAGCCTGGCATGCCCAAAGTAAAATGCCTCCCATTCAGGCCCAGAAAATAGGATATGCACATAATAGTACCATTGGATAGGAAACACTCTGAATTTTCTAAAAGTGTTAACCATTTGTCTGTGAGTAAAACAGAACTGATATGGCAGGCGAAAACCAGAGGAATTTCTGTCCTGGAAAAAGTGGTTTTGACACATTGCCTCATTTAGAACCCCTCCCTTATGAAAATGCCCATATAAGGGCATATGAATGCAGTACCTATCGCTTCCTCTGGATGTCAACAGTCTCGAGAGTGTTCTGATACTTTTTAGGGACATTAGATGGCAGAAGAAGAATTAGGAAGTGGTCACAGAATGTCAATAGAGGAAAAGGCGCGTTCACGGCTGGCGCGCTCTTTGTTTTTTTTCCTTATCGCCCAGTTTATATTCCGGTTGAAATATTATAATATTTATACATAAGTGTTCCTAAGGATACATTTAAAATTGTTTGATTGTTCTTGGACAAGTTTATAGGTATAAGTTGAACGAGTTCTAGTCACGTTTCAATGGACGATTGGAGGCTCTATTTTCTCATAACGCGCCAACCAAACGGAGATTCATGAATATAATACATTACTTTTTCTAACAAAAGAACCATGGATTTTCTGTGAATCGTGAAGGCTTATGAATTCATGGTAATGGGAAAAATATGTGGGGTGCTATCCTCAATCAAATGTGTTGCTTTCGCCGTAAAGCCTTTTTGAAATCTGACAGCGCTGTGATATTGCCAAGAAGCAGAGCTTTTGATGACTATGAAACACTTGTATATTTATGCATGTTTAATAATTCAACTTTTGGATTTTGAATTTGGCGCCTTGCATTTCACCTGGTAGTGTCGGGAGCGGTGTAGCGCCCCACGGCTCCCTAAGAAGTTAACTGAAGGCCGTTAGGCCAATATTAGTCTATCCCTAAACCTTTGAAATGTCTTCACATCTAGAAGAGCCTCCAGGCTGATGTCATATCGGTTAATTTTCAATGAGGTTTTTTTTTATTACAGGGATGAAACTAATCCCGACCAAATCGTCCACTGGAGAAACGGACATGCTGGTGTGATGATTACATAACCGATGTTCTATAGTAATACTAGTCCCGTGCGAATAGGGCTAAAGTTACCAACATATAGTTAATTTTATTCTGTGTATGGAAAAATAGATGTTGAACATTTTCTACCAATCGATTGGTCGAAAGAACAGACTCGTTTTTTTTTGTCCCAAAGTTTATAGACTCACCTGTACTGATTTTGTTTTGAGTTGATCTAAGGATGCTGAAAGTCCGACCTCGAATTCCCCTGAATTGATTTCCCCCGTAATGTGAATTAAAGTTGGATGAGTACTGTGAATGTGACCTCTGATTGGGACACTGGACCTACTGCTGGATTGAGTCGGGGGTGTAAGCCTATATGTGGAATTGCTGCATGGGGGGGGCTTAACCTTTTCACAGGTACCAACAAACGTGTGTGTGAACATTCTACGTTGGTCGCTGCAGCGCACGCTTATACCGGTTGGATTAGAAAGCTCATCTAGAACGTCCAGTTACGATTGACGCAACAGTCAGCGTTTGAGCCAGCCACACTTTTTTCAGAACCATGTTGCACGAACACAGTCTTTACACAGTTATGTCCTGAATGTGACAAGTTTATTTTGGGATGCAATGTTAAGACAATCACAGAAGTAGCAACAGCATACACAATCATCCAAACCAGAAAATGTAGACTATTCGTCCTAGCGCTAACTGAGGAAATATTGATGTAACAGAAGTATATTTAGATAACTCTCGGCTGACAGAGACCACAATATGAATTAGCTAATAGCAATTACTGTTTATAGTACATCACGGGTGAGCTCAACATTGATCGAAATAATTGAGTTAAACGCTTTCTAGAAATCGAAGTAATCCAACGATGGGTAGTTTGTGCGCGCCGCCATGTTTGTTTTTCACGTCAACCAAAGATATTAACTTGTTAGGGAGTGGCAGCTGAGGGGTCGGTTTTGGAGAGTCTGGCGTGCCTAAAGTAAAATGCTTGCCGCTCAGAAAATAGGATATGCACATAATTAGTACTATTGGATAGGAAACACTCTGAGGTTTCCAAAAGTGTTAACATAATGTCTGTGAGTGTAACAGAACTCATTTGGCAGGCAAAAACCAGAGCGAATTCCATCCGGAAATGTCATTCTGGTGGCTTATGGCTCACTTAGAGACACTGCCTATTGAAAAGTATTTATACCAGGACACTGGATGTAGTACCTATTGCTTCCACTGGATGTCAGCAGTGTATACGTAAAGTTTCATGGCAATCGGAACCAATGCGTTCAATAGGTAGAGGTTTTAGTGAGGGGAGCTCTTTTTCAGTTGCACGTTTTTGGGTGCATGTTTGGCTGAGCGGTCCACTTTATTTGACTTATATAACGTTTAGGTGACCATCCAAGTGAAAGATTATCACTTTAATTCATAAAAGATAAGCTAAGGATGCATTTTAATTGTTTTTTGTTTTGTTGAGGGAAAGTTTATAGGTTTAGTTGAACGCGTTCTCTTCACGTTGGATTTTCTGAACACAAGGCGCCAACCAAACTGAGATTTATGGATATAATAAATTACTTTTTCTAACCAATACCCATGGATTGTCTTCGTTGGACACTTAGGAAGCCCTCTGCAGAAGTTCTACAAAAGGTAAGGCACAGGTTTTCCCTGTGAAATGCATTTTCTATCGACCGCGCTGGCAAAAGATTTCATGGCTATGGAAAATAGTGAAGGTGCTACCCTCAAACAATCAAATGTAGTGCTTTCGCCGTAAAGCCTTTTTGAAATCCGACAACGCTGTGATATTGCCAAGAAGCAGAGCTTTTGATGAGTATGAAACACTTGTATATTGGTGCATGTTTAATAATTCAACTTTTGGATTTTGCCTTGCATTTCACCCGCTAGCGCCCCACCACTCCCTAACAAGTTAAGAGACTATATTAGTTTGGTTGGTTTACAGTATGCATCTTGAAAGGGGTGTGTCTTCTATGATCAATTACTTATGTTCGTTCTCTTCTGAAAGTTTACTCGAAAGATGAGTGAACCATTCCTTGACCTCAATACATTTTTGGTCTGACAGACGTTTACGTGACACCCAGAATGCATTGTATAATTTCAACAAACATGGCACCACACATAGCTGGCAAATAGCTTAGCATTAGCTCATTATAATCAGTACAACCTTCAAAAAAGTATTTTACACACATCGTAGGTGTCCATTACAATTTATGCAATAATCGGAATGCATTATTTGTCACCAGTACATGAAAACGTGAATAACACTGTAAATACATTATGCTCCATACATACATATTTCATGCTACAGTAGAAATGACAACGATATACAGAAAATAAGGCACTTACTTTGATAGGAATGCACACATCCACACAAAGTTCTTATTTGTAAGGAAAACAACAATAGAGGCAATGTGAGCGCCAGCCAGAAAATGTGCCAGTTCGTGCAAGACTGCACAAATGTCTGCACACTTGATGTGTGGAAAACTTGGGGAAGGGCTCTCCTCAGAGGGAAGTTTGTCCGGATCAGTAAAGCCTCAAACATAAATTGTCCACCACACTAAAATGTGAATTAATGAGGAGTCTGAACACACCTCTATTCAAACTGTTAGAAAATACAACTTGTTAGTAGTGATGCACCGATAGGACAATTTTGGCCGATACCGATATCCGATATTTTCCTTTCCCCCCAAAAAAACAATACCGATAGTAAACATTTTAGCGTCCTTTTTAAACATTCTAGTACAGTTAAATAGTTAACACACACACACACATGGACACAGCGGTTTAAGGCACTACATCTCAGTGCAAGAGTCATCACTGCAGTCCCTGGTTCAAATCCAGGCTGTATCACATCTGGTTGTGATTGGGAGTCCCATAGGGCAGTGCACAGTTGGCCCAGCGTCGTCCGGGTTAGGCAGTCATTGTAAATAAGATTTTGTGCTTAACTGACTTGCCTAATTAAAGGTTACACATACACACCGACCAAAAGGTTATTTTGTTGGCATTTACATATGTCCCCATTACCAGTAAAACATAATCAAAACCTATTTCTTTCACTTACTTGCTGTGCTGTTTCTTTGTTCATTTGTTCAGTCGTTTCGTTCTCAACCAGGATTTCATCATACAAAAGCAGTGAAGTTTAAGCTCTGTCTGTCTGTGGCCTCTCTACCTCAGTGCGCAGTTTACTGTGTCTGTTTCCGTCTTGTCCAGCTGTGTATGTACCATTTCACGTAAACCCTGTTTCTTGTCTGCATCAAAGTATCGGTCCTTGTTCATAGCATTGAGCATGGTGGCGACACAGTAAAAAGAGTGCCACCAAATCGCTTGTTCACAGCCTGTGTGGGCCGTTTTGTTGCTGGGGCAAACTGTTGACAAGCGCAACTGTTTCATTCGCCAATGTGGGCCAGTAATAACATCCACATCGTTGGGAAAAGGGGCCATGTTAACTCCATAAAAACAAGTCAGCACTAACTTCGCACACAAGCTGCAAGCTAACTGGTTAGCTTTGACGAAGTCAGAATGGGCATGCACACTCGACTGTTATGACAGAATAGGTGGCGTTAGAATTAGGAATTAGAATACAAATACTACACTGAACAAAAATATAAACGTAAAGTGCTCGACCAGTCGGCGAAAGCCAAGATCACCCACGACAGAGAAGGGTTGATTGTCAAAGGCAATCAATTCCATCATCTTGGTGTTTTAATGGATTTTGCCTTTGAATTGTCTTACTGAAATGTTCTTACACTTTCAAATGACTGCTCGATCCACACAGCAGACTTGTAGCGCAACATTTTACGTGGCTTCATTACGTCATGTACCTATGTTATATACAAAGATGTTCTCGCCTGTGTTATGTAGGTATGCACGTCATCTTTGACATCAGTTTTGCACATCGGAGTTAAACTAGACATCGGGCCGATTCAGATGTTGGCATTTAGCTAATATCGGCCTATTCCAATATGTATATTGTGCATCCTTACTTGTTAGAAAATAATTTGAAATTGACAAGTTGAAACAGCCTATAGATAATTAGCAGGCACCGCTGGTTAACTGTCCTGTTGTGTATCGATCACATTTTGGAACTGTGAGTGCGTTCTGACATCACGTGCATAAAACAACTCACGCTGGGGCAACCGCTTGAAGTCCTGTATGAAAGGTTAAGGACCGGACTGAGAAACACTGGGTTAGCCTATACCGACTGCTTTTTGGTTCACACTTTTCCCAAATTAGCGTTTTGTTCACATGCTAGGTTGTTTTTCAATGTTTGCTCAACTTAGAAATGTCTTTGTTTTTGAAAGAACAGCTATTTTTTTCATTTTTTTAATAACATCACATTGATCAGAAATATAGTGTAGACATTGTTAACCTCTTAAGGAGCAGCACTACCAGGTGAAATGCAAAGCGCCAAATTCAAAATCCAAAAGTTGAATTATTAAACATGCACCAATATACAAGTGTTTCATACTCATCAAAAGCTCTTTCTTGGCAATATCACAGCGTTGTCAGATCTCAAAAAGGCTTTACGGCGAAAGCACCACATTTGATTGTTTGAGGGTAGCACCTTCACTATTTTTCCCATTACCATGAATTCATTATCCTTCACGGTTCACACAAAACACATTTCACAGCGAAAACAAATCAATTACCTGTTGAAGAACTTCTGCTGATGGCTTCCAAAGTGTCCAACGAAGACAATCCATGGTTCTTTTGTTAGAAAAAGTAATGTATTATATTCATAAATCTCAGTTTGGTTTGCTCGTTTATATTCAGAAACTACAGCCTCCACTCCTCCATTGAAACGTGAACTCATTCAACTTATACCTATAAACTTGTCCAAGAACAATCAAACATCCTTTTTAATGTATCCTTAGGAACACTTATGTATATTTACTATAATAATTCAACCGGAATATAAACTGGGCGATAAGAAGGGGAAAAAACAAAGGACGAGCCTGGCGGGAGCGCGCGTTGTCTTGTATAGGACATCTGGGGGGACACTTCCTGATTCCTCTTCTTCTCTGCTCTAATGCATCTAAAACTAAAAAAAAAATCTGGACACTTTCTCGAGACTGTTGACATCCAGAGGAAGCGATAGGTACTGCATTCATATGCCCTTATATGGGCATTTTCATAAGGAAGGGGTTCCAAATGAGGCACTCTGTCAAAACCACTTTTTCCAGGACAGAGATTCCTCAGGGTTTTGCCTGTCATATCCATATCTGTTTTACTCACAGACAAATGGTTAACACTTTTAGAAAATTCAGAGTGTTTCCTATCCAATGGTACTAAATATGTGCATATCCTATTTTCTGGGCCTGAATGGGAGGCATTTTACTTTGGGCACGCCAGGCTCTCCAAAACTATCTCTGCACAGCAGGTGTATGGGGAGAAACGGACAACATGGTCATTAAATACTGACTTTTTTCCCTTCTCACCAATTTACACACAATACCCAATAATGACGATGTACATATTTATTTTTAGACGTTGTTGCAAACCATTTTGAAAATGAAATACGGATATCTAATTTACATAATTATTCATACCCCTGAGTAAATACTTCGTAGAATCAAATTATTGGTCACTTACACATGGTCAGCAGATATTAATGCGAGTGAAGCGAAATGCTTGTGCTTCTAGTTCCGACAGTGCAGTAATGTCTAACAATTCCCCAACTACTGAATACACACATCTAAAGGGGTGAATGAGAATATGTACATATAAGTATATGGATGAGCCATGGCCGAGTTGCATAGGCAAGGTCCAGTAGATGGTATAAAATACAGTATAAGGTTTTCAAAGTAGCAAAAAATAAAAACCGCAATTACAATTCCCTTAAGGCTTTTTTATGTTGATTGGAGTGTCACCTATGCCCTTATATTAGTTATATTCAAGAATAAAGCCAATAATTTATTGTGATTCAGTATGTGTTTAAAAAAAAGAGAGATAATTAGTATGGCAATTCAAAACGGTCACCTCGTGCGCTACTCCCTAAGAAGTTAATGTTGTAAATGACTTGTAGCTGGAAACAGCTTTTTTTTTATGGAATATCTACCAAGGTGTACATAGGCCCATTATCAGCAACCATCACTCCTGTGTTCCAATGGCACGTTGTTAGCTAATCCAAGTTTACAGCTACAATAGTTATTTACAACGTTAACAATGTCTACACTGTATTTCTGATCAATCTGATGTTATTTTAATGTCTTTTCTTCAAAAAATGAGGACATTTCTAAGTGACCCAACTTTTGAATGGTTGTGTGTGTGTATATATATATGTGTGTGTGTGTGTGTGTGTGTACTCATTGTAAAAAATGTCGGCGTAGAGCCCTGAACTATAATAATAAATGAGCAGCATCACTCAGCATTTTGTGGCAGGACAGACACTTTGTTGATGCTTGATGTTCTGTTGTAGATATGTTTGTTTTTATAATTGGATCTAAATTATTTATTTTAACATACACTGCTCAAAAAAATAAAGGGAACACTTAAACAACACAATGTAACTCCAAGTCAATCACACTTCTGTGAAATCAAACTGTCCACTTAGGAAGCAACACTGATTGACAATAAATTTCACATGCTGTTGTGCAAATGGAATAGACAACAGGTGTAAATTATAGGCAATTAGCAAGACACCCCCAATAAAGGAGTGGTTCTGCAGGTGGTGACCACAGACCACTTCTCAGTTCCTATGCTTCCTGGCTGATGTTTTGGTCACTTTTGAATGCTGGCGGTGCTTTCACNGAGGGCCCGACGTCCACAGGTGGGGGTTGTGCTTACAGCCCAACACCGTGCAGGACGTTTGGCATTTGCCAGAGAACACCAAGATTGGCAAATTCGCCATTGGCGCCCTGTGCTCTTCACAGATGAAAGCAGGTTCACACTGAGCACATGTGACAGACGTGACAGAGTCTGGAGACGCCGTGGAGAACGTTCTGCTGCCTGCAACATCCTCCAGCATGACCGGTTTGGCGGTGGGTCAGTCATGGTGTGGGGTGGCATTTCTTTGGGGGGCCGCACAGCCCTCCATGTGCTCGCCAGAGGTAGCCTGACTGCCATTAGGTACCGAGATGAGATCCTCAGACCCCTTGTGAGACCATATGCTGGTGCGGTTGGCCCTGGGTTCCTCCTAATGCAAGACAATGCTAGACCTCATGTGGCTGGAGTGTGTCAGCAGTTCCTGCAAGAGGAAGGCATTGATGCTATGGACTGGCCCGCCCGTTCCCCAGACCTGAATCCAATTGAGCACATCTGGGACATCATGTCTCGCTCCATCCACCAACGCCACGTTGCACCACAGACTGTCCAGGAGTTGGCGGATGCTTTAGTCCAGGTCTGGGAGGAGATCCCTCAGGAGACCATCCGCCACCTCATCAGGAGCATGCCCAGGCGTTGTAGGGAGGTCATACAGGCACGTGGAGGCCACACACACTACTGAGCCTCATTTTGACTTGTTTTAAGGACATTACATCAAAGTTGGATCAGCCTGTAGTGTGGTTTTCCACTTTAATTTTGAGTGTGACTCCAAATCCAGACCTCCATGGGTTGATACATTTGATTTCCATTGATAATTTTTGTGTAATTTTGTTGTCAGCACATTCAACTATGTAAAGAAAAAAGTATTGAATAAGATTATTTCATTCATTCAGATCTAGGATGTGTTATTTTAGTGTTCCCTTTATTTTTTTGAGCAGTGTATAAGACTCCGGTCACAAAAATGAAATTAAGCAGTTATACCCCATTATTACTTACTGTTGATCATTGTTTTTGAAACATTAGAATGCGTGCTCAGTTTGTGATTTTTGGTGTTATTACGCATAATTTTTTACCTGCCACAGTGGCAGGTGGACCAAAAAGTTTATTTCCCACCCCAACTGTTGTAGTGTAGGCCTACTGACTCACTGACCTTTATCTTCCTCCCCCACAGGAGCACCATCTACAGCGGGCTATCTCTGCACAGCAGGTGTATGGGGAGAAACGGGACAACATGGTCATCCCCGTCCCCGAAGCAGGGAGCAACATCGCCTACTACGAGTCCCTCTACCCTGGTGACTTCAAGATGCCAAAGCAGCTCATTCACATACAGCGTAATGAGTATTACTGTTCATGTAGCTTGTTTGTCAGCGGTCTTTCTGCTGTCTCTCTGTTAGCTCAATGTCTGTGTCTCTTTTGGTCAGTCGGCAGATGTTTGTTTTTCTTCTCTTGAGTGTGCCTGGCGTGTGTGCACATACTGCAGTTTGTGTTCATGCTGCTGTATGTTTGCAGTGCCTCTGTGCTCTGTCTGGGGTATGTTTAAAGCCCCAGGGCAGTCCAAAATGTGGTGTTCCTGTGTTTTATATATATTTCCACACTAAGGTTGGAATACTGTGAAATTGTGAAAATTATGGTTTTACCGTTTTAGTGTAAAAGTAGTTTCAAAAGACCCTGACATTTTGGTGGGATGGAGTTTTGGCCTTCCATGTTGACATCACCATGCGGTAAATTAGTGAGGTGCAATACATCAATAAGAAGGCGTTCCAAACCTCTGCTGATTTTAATGACACATTTTTCAGTTTTCTCCTTCCCACTCAGACCACTACCAGACAGTCGTAGCAAAATTCTTGTTTGAGAAATTGCCCTTTGCTAAGAAGCTGTTTTTTGTTTCTGTTTTCAATAAAAAAAAATCTAAAAATCACGGTACGGTACTTAATTGTTACCCAGAAAGGATTTGATATTGAGATTAAAATGGTTGCATTGGACCTTTTTAAGTAATTGTCAGCCCCTGGGGTTTCTCTAATAGCAGCAGTGTGATCCAGAGGTGTCCTGCAGTCTGAAAGCATTTAAGCACACACGCACAGATGGGGAGGTAGAGGGGCACAGGCTAGGCAGGGGGTGTGGGACACTGAATAGTCTAAGCCCAAGGGACCCCCTCTGAGCCCCAGCTCACAAACACTCCTGTCGGCTCTGTTTTTTTGTAAGGTGCTTTCATGTCGAACCAAAGGCAAAGGGAGGGCGGGCTTTTTGCAAATTTAGTGTATTTCTGGAGTTGGCCGCATTACACTGCTGATTGTGATCTGCACTAATTATAGAGACGTGTGTTTTTACCAGAGTTCCCATGGTCATCTTTCTGTAACCCCTTTTCACTATTAAGTACACGGTTTGTCTATAAAAATAAAGTAGTGGCGTGGATCATAAAACCAGTTGCTATCTGGTGTGACCACCATTTGCCTCATGCACTGCGTCACATCTCCTTCGCATAGAGTTGATCAGGCTGTTGATTGTAGCCTGTGATTGGACGTACCACCAAATTCTCAAAAATGACGGAGGCTTATGGTAGAGAAATTAACGTTAAATTATCTGGCTACAGCTCTGGTGGACATTACTGCAGTCAGCATGCCAATTGCTCGCTCCCTCAACCTGAGATCTGTGGCATTGTGTTTTGACAAAACCGCACATTTTAAAGTGGCCTTTTATTGTCCCCAGCACAAGATGCACCTGTGTAGTGATCGTGCTGTTTTAATCAGTTTCTTGGTATACCACCCTGTTAGGTGGATGGATTATCTTATCAAATAAGAAATGCACACTAACAGGGATGTAAACAAATTTGTGCACAATTTGAGACGTTTTTGCGCATATGGAAAATTTCAAGGAGTTTTGTTTTTCAGCTCATGAAACATGGGACCAACACTTTACATGTTGCGTAACAAAAAATTATTCAGTGTAGAAAGTTGGCCAAATTAGTTAAGATTTTGCTACCATGGAAAGGACAATACCTGTATATTTGTGGAAAAATCACATTGATTCATTCTTTAGTCATATCCTAGTTTACCTATTTACTTATGGCCCTGCCTACGCATGACAACTTTTTTTATTAATTACATGATCACAAAATATTGTTTTATTTGGAACTGCAAGCCAGACAAAATTGAAACGGGCCTATGTGCCTTCAGAAAGTATTCATACCCCTTGACGTATTCCACATTTTGTTATAGCCTGAATTAAAAATGTATTAAATACTGACTTTTTTTTCCTTCTCACCAATTTACACACAATACCCAATAATGACGATGTACATATTTATTTTTAGACGTTGTTGCAAACCATATTGAAAATGAAATACGGATATCTAATTTACATAATTATTCATACCACTGAGTAAATACTTCGTAGAATCAAATCCAATCAAATGATTGGTCACTTACACATGGTCAGCAGATATTAATGCGAGTGAAGCGAAATGCTTGTGCTTCTAGTTCCGACAGTGCAGTAATGTCTAACAAGTAATCTAACAATTCCCCAACTTAGTGTTAATTTTGTCACCTATTTTTAATTTAGTCTTAGTCTTGTGCCAAATGTCCTTGTTAGTTTTAGTCATATTTAGTCATTCACATATCTTTTTTTGTTAGTCAAGTTTTAGTCAAAAAAGAACTCAATATATTTTAGTCAAGTTTTAGTCAAATGTTAGTCTTTTTTTTTTTAAATAACACATTATTACTGAGATTATTTCTGATAAACATTTCAGTAAAAGTGTTTCACATATCTCAAATATTGGTTAAATGTCATAATTACCTGACAAAATACACTTGTTGAATGATTTTTGTTGAATGCAACTGTTAAATGTGTCTGGTTTTCAATTTCTGATTTAGGCGACACATTTACAAATGATGAACCTGTTCTGAAGAGTATTTTATTTTAACCAACACAATTCAACAGCTGGGGCCCAACAGACTCCGACTGACAAGTTACAAAGGTTTTTAAAACTCTTTTGGTTGCCTTGTGTCTCATGTTTCTGTTCAAAGCAGAAATAAAATAAATATACCCAGAAAAACTGAAAAGAATAGGCCTACTTTACTGTGGGTCTAAAATACAACCTATTTACAGTCTAGGTTGATCTTGAGAAATAACAAATAAGATTTAACAAGGCTTTAACAAGGCTCAACAATTAACAGTTCTGCTGTTACTACAGCTGCTGATACTAAAGCTTACTACAGCTGCTGAAACTTCAACTTTAGGAATGAATTAAACAATCAAGTTCAAAGGCAATATTTGCAACAGTAAGCAAAATCCATTACAAGGTAGAGTGCTAGAAAAAAAAT
>QNTS01000185.1:627691-716234 GCA_003317085.1 Hucho hucho
GCATTCCTAGCAACATATGCTGGTGAGTACAGTACAACTCCGACAGGTCTGATTTCTTACCAACTTAACGTCATGATAGAAATGTAGTGGATATGTTACAATGCATATCAAGTTATTCATAGTCTGGTGGATTTGTATTTCTTGATAACAGACCGCTGCTAAGTATAACACACCGTTGCCATGAAAAACAGAGCGTTGCCATGGACACACAGGATTCTAACCGTAGAGACGGAGCGCACTATTTTCTTTTTTCAAATTATTGATTTATTTGGTAGGTAGCCATGTAATAAGCGGGATCCGCTTCGCGTCGGGGTCCTAATAAGCCTGTCGGGGTTGTATTCGCTATAACAACCGCCTCGCGGTTTGAAATAGCCAATTCAAAGTGTTTATTACAAATAAATGAATAAATGTTAATGAACAAACATGCATTTACAGCACTTTCCGCGCCCGTGTGATGTGAAGACCCACACATGCATGTGGCAAAATAACATACATTATGCAGGTTATATATATTTTATGTGCCAAAACACCATAGCTAACTTGTTGATTTACAGCGTAGATGCCTAAAATCAGCATTAACTTATGAGACGTTAATTTAGGTTAACTTACCTGAATACCTGTGGGTGCTGTGTTCTGCAGTGTCGTGTTGCAGCCACAGGCTGGCAGCAACAGGAGTATGAAACCTGTACTTGAGCACCAGCGCGAACTCATTCGGAATATTTTAAAGGCGTAACAGCTGATGAAAAAGCAGAGACGATTGTAGACAAATGAAGAGATTTTATCTTAGTTTTTATTTTATGCAAAACATTTTAGTCTAGTCTTTTTTCGTCAACAATAATGCATGTTAATTTAGTCTTAGTCAGCGTTTTTGAACGGTGGTGCAGTCTCGTCATCGTCTCGTCTTAGTCATGGAAAAAAAGGTCGTTGACGAACATATTTCGTCTCGTCTTGTCTGACGAAATTAACACTACCCCAACTACTGAATACACACATCTAAAGGGGTGAATGAGAATATGTACATATAAGTATATGGATGAGCCATGGCCGAGTTGCATAGGCAAGGTCCAGTAGATGGTATAAAATACAGTATAAGGTTTTCAAAGTAGCAAAAAATAAAAACCGCAATTACAATTCCCTTAAGGCTTTTTTATGTTGATTGGAGTGTCACCTATGCCCTTATATTAGTTATATTCAAGAATAAAGCCAATAATTTATTGTGATTCAGTATAAGTGTTTAAAAAAAAAAAAAGATATATAATTAGTATGGCAATTTTTTAATCACAAGGTTATTATATCCATGCTTAGCTTGGCAGAAATAGAACTACCCAGAAAAAAAGACATTCTATTTTGAGTACCACATATTTGATGTCACGGGTAGGGTTGCAGATTTTGGAGAATATTCAGAGGTGGGAATTAACAGAAATATTTGCAAGTTAATATTAATACCATTTAAACGTAGATGTTTTTTGCATTGGGTATATTTACCATATAATATGGAGACAAACATAAACCTTTTACCTTATCATAAGTAGACATAATTGCAAGTGATTCAGTCCTTCCACTAGAAATAAAAAACTATTTAGTTACGAATTGAACTTTTGAGTTGACTCTTCACATCGGTTGATTTCACTGAACAAAAGAAAGGGAATATTGAATGATCCCCAATGATCATCGCATCTCCCAAAAACTAAAAGCTTTGGTTGTCTTCCTCTCAGGCTTCCATGTCTTCTCCCTAGCCTCCTCAGTATCCACCTCTTGAACATCAGACTCTGAGGCCTTATCTTCACTGTCACTTTCCAACCTTGTTGAGGATGGCTCGTTGTCAGGCTCAAAAAGCCAGACATTTCCCATCAGAGATGATTGCAATACAGTCTGCTTTCTCTATGATTTGCTTGACCTTGAACTTTGTTGAACTCTGCATCCATCAAATTAGTAGATAAAGCATGTCTGGTTGGAGGGGTGTATGCTGGGCGAAGAACATTCAGAAATCTCTTCCAATACACATTGCTTGTGAGCATCAAAGGTGAACCCGTTGCATACACAGCTCGAGCAAGACATTCATCAGCAATTCTCTGACTACGTATCTCCATTGAGTCAAAACAACTTCTGATTCCAGGAGGACCGTGAGCTGTTGCTGTCGATAAGGTGTCTGATTCATCATTTTCATCTCGAATAGAAGTAGATGGACTGGTGTGAGAGGTTGCGTGTAGTGAGCGCTGAGGGGACTTTATGCATTTGGCCAGATGATTCTGCATCTTTGTTGCATTCTTCACATATGATTTGGCACAGTATTTGCAAATGTACACAGCTTTTCCTTCTACATTAGCTGCAGTGAAATGTCTCCACACATCAGATAGTGCCCGTGGCATTTTCCTGTAAAGATTAGGGAAAAATAAGGAAAAAAACTCATACAATTCCGTGTACAGATAAATAGTTAAGCAGTTAGATTAACTCCTTTGTAAGAAATGTTTTTAAATGAATTATGTATGGAAACAGGTGAATTAACACTCCTCAGTTCGTAGGCTCAAGCAAGCTAAAATCCACATGGTAGCAAACTAACTAGCCGAAAAGAATCAGCTGGACATGTGGAATAATGTACTGTGCATGCAGAGGGTTGCAATTCCATTGAATTGGGAATAGTTTAACCAAAATATGCCACAAGACCTAGAATTGCCTCATGTGTATCCCACAAAAAGGTTCTCTGTTATAAGCTAACCTTTTTGATGAATTTAAGCAAAATTCCAGGGCTTAACTACTTACGGAGTGGTGGGGCGCTAGCGAAATTCAAAATCCAAAAGTTGAATTATTAAACATTCATCAATATACAAGTGTTGCATAGTCATCAAAAGCTCTGCTTCTTGGCAATATCACAGTGTTGTCAGATTTCAAAAAGGCTTTACGGCGAAAGCACAACATTTGATTGTTTGAGGATAGCACCTCTAATATTTCTGCATTATCATGAATTCATAAACCATCGCAGTTCACACAACACATTTCACAGCGAAAACAAATCCCTTACCTTTTGAAGAACTTCTGCTGAGGGCTTCCCAAGTGTCCAACGAAGACATCCAATGGTTCTTTTGTTAGAAAAGGTCATTTATTATATCCATAAATCTCCGTTTGGTTGATGCGTTATGTTCAGAAAACCCAACGTCGAATCGCCCTTTGAAACGTGAAGAGAACGTGTTCAAATATACCTATAAACCTTTCCTAAATAAATCAAATACCAGTTATAATGCATCCTTAGCTATCCTTTTATGAATATTAGCAATAATATTTAACTCGGATGGTCACCTAAACCTTATATAAGTAAAATAAAGTGGGGTGCGCAACCAGACTCGCGCCCGAGAAATCTTGTTGACATCTGAGCTACCTTGGCCATTTCCTGTATCTATTCGTTCTGCTTACTCCAATCTCCCTGAGTCTTTGTATATAGACTGTTGACATCTAGTGGAAGCCATAGGTACTGCAGTCTGAGTCCTGGTTACAAATGGATTCAATAGGGAGTGTGTCAAACAGAGCAATAGGTCACCAGAAACTGATTTCCGGATAGATTCTTCTCTGGGTTTTGCCTGCTAAATGAGTTCTGTTATACTCACAGACATTATGTTAACACTTAGAAACTTCAGAGTGTTTCCTATCCAATAGTACTAATTATGTGCATATCCTATTTTCTGAGCCTGAGTGGCAGGCATTTTGCTTTCGGCACGCCAGACTCTCCAAAACAGTCACCTCACCTGCCGCTCCCTAAGAAGTTAACTTCACATCGGAAATTTCCCGGAAAGCTTCTGACCCTTTGCAATCCTAGTCATGGGTACAACTCAAAATGTGTTGAAGGTTTTTTGCCTTACACTGAACAAATGCGATAATCTATGAAAATAAGTTCCACTTAATCCTTTGAGATTTGTTTTTGTCTCTTTTAGTCAACAAACCAAAGTTATTGTATTTTAATATAAAATACTGGTGTTATACTGTATGACAATATTTTGTTACCCTGAATGACACACATCACTACAGCCCACAAATATTGATTTAAATGTGAGTCCTTCAGCAATAACAATGATTGTTTTGATGGTTTTAGTTCCATTTCCAGTTGGAGAATTTTCTTCTGGAGTCAAGGACTCCGATGGTTGCTCCAGCTCTGGAGGTGAAGGTTCATGTTGTACTTGTACAAGCTGTTCAGGGGGCTGCTCAAGAGTTTCCTTCAGTGGATACTGGAGTTAAGTTAATCACCACATTCATTCGTTATATTTTTTCACGGTGCCGCCTCTGATTTAGTCTAAATTTGTCCCTCTTTTTCAGCATCAGATTGTCATTTTATGGATTGGTGGATGATCAGGATTTACATCTATCTTCTCTGATAGCTAAAAAACAAACGTAATAGTTCTGTCACTGGCACAGAATAGGATTTGCATCCATTAAATGTAATTAGTGGTCTATTAATAGTAGGCTATACAATAACACTCAGTTTAAAAGTTAAATCAACTCCCTCTTCCTTTCTCTCTCAAACATATTTTTTTACTATTTCATTGCTTATGTTAATAATCACTTTACTATAATTTGAGTTTGCTGCACACTTTACGTTGTATTATTACACGCTTATTAAATGATAGTTAGAGTAACAATGCATAATTACAACATTAACTGGTACATTTCTATTCAATGCAGGTACACAAATGCAATTTCAAAATAGCTACATAAAATTCCCACAACTACTTAATTTCAAACTTGTACATTCTCGATTTTTCATAGTTTTATTTTACGTTTATTTTACTAGGCAAGTCAGTTATGAACAAATTCTTATTTTCAATGACTGCCTAGGAACAGTGGGTTAACTGCCTTGTTCAGGGGCAGAACGACAGATTTTTACCTTGTCAGCTCGGGGATTCGATCTTGGAACCTTTCGGTTACAAGTCCAATGCTCTAACCACTAGGTTACCTGTGACCCAAATGTGAAGTAGCTATTAACTATATAATTCATAATCCGTAAGTGTGTGTAATATTATATTAACTAATATAATCCTTCAGTTATACCTTAACTGCAGTATAATAAAACATTAACTACAGTGTAATAGTGCAACTTATTGTTAAGTGTTATCCACCCAGCTTTATATACTATTCTGTTGCTGACAGTAGCATGAAACCATGAAAACAATACCTTGCTAGTCTTTGCTCCCTAGCAACTGGATTTGCATTAATCTTGTGTCTCTGCCGTGCATCCCTCTCCTTATTAGACAACGGCATCTACAGTATAAAGATAATGTGCCTTGAAATACCTTAATGCCATAAAATAGTTTAAAATTAAAATATTCAGTATTTGTACAACAAGTAAATATGAATTTCATGATTAAATGTAAACTAGTGAAAACATTGGATAACAAAGCTACTATCATTCAGCATAATGGGTGACATTGTGGTATAACATGACACTTTTGTTGTGCTGAAGGACAAAAGCGTGATACTTAAGGACTGATTTTTATACGTGAACATATTTAACAGATAGTCCCTTGGCCACTTATATAAAGTTATGACCTTGACCTATAAAGATGATCCTTTTCATATTTAATATAGCTTTTTATAGTATAATAACATAAAACGTGTGTTTTCTGTGTTGTACAGAAGGACGTGTTTTTGTTAAAAAGGTTACTAGAGGGTGAAAAGGTGAAATCATCAAATATTTCAGAGATTTACCCACATCACATCATTGATAGAGGGTCTTCAATGGGTCATCTTTGTGATGTCACATGATTACGATCATGTGCTATGCTTTAAAATGTTTTTTTTACTTTTGTTATACTGAATGACATTGAAGCGCAGAAGTCCGGACAAAAGTTAAATATTTTTTAGATGCAGTATGTCGCCCATTATTCTATATATTGTTGCAAACACTAACACAATTATGCCATGGGTGTTCATCTACATTTTTAGGATGTATTTCTACATTTTGAAATTGCACAGGGTGGGGTTGAGACCCAGGGCCTCCAGCTTGATGATGAGCTTGGAGGGTACTATGGTGTTGAATGCTGAGCTGTAGTCAATGAACAGCATTCTTACATAGGTATTATTTTTGTCCAGATGGGATAGGGCAGTGTGATGCCGATTCCGTCATCTGTGAATAACAACACTGTTTATATTCAGCCATATTCCCAGACCTCATTCTATGATTGTTAAATGTGGTGGATCGCGCATTCAGTTTTGTGTGAATGCGGCCATCCATCCACGGTTTCTGGTTAGGGTATGTTTTAATAGTCACAATGGCTAGAACATCTCCAATGCATTTCTTTATAAACGCACTCACCGAGTCAGCGTATAGGTCAATGTTGTTCTGAGGCTGACCGGAACATATTCCAGTCCGTGTGATCAAAACAATTTTGAAGTGTGGTTTCCTATTGGTCAGACCAGCGTTGAATGGTTCTCGTCACTGGTACATCCTGTTTGAGTTTCTGCCTATAAGACGGAACGAGCAGATGGCTTCGTGGTCGGATTTTCCCGAAGGGGGGGGGGGGGGGGGGGGGAGGCTTTGTATGCATCGTGGAAGTTAGAGTAGCAGTGGTCGAGAGAATAAGCCCTGTGAATTTAGGTAGCCTTGTTCTCAAATTTGCTTTGTTCAAATTAGAGGTCGACCAATTACGATTTTTCAATGCCGATACTGATTATTAGAGGATCACAAAAAGCCGATAACGATTAATCTGACGTTTTAAAAAAAATAATTAAAAAAATGACAATTACAACAATACTGAATGAACACTTATTTTAACTCAATATGATACTTAAATAAAATCTATTTAGTCTCAAATAATGAAACATGTTCAATTTGGTTTAAATAATGCAAAAACAGTGTTGGAGAAGAAAGTAAAAGTGCAATATGTGCCAGGTAAAAAAGCTAACGTTTAATCTGTTTGTTGTCGCAGGTGGACCTAGCCCATTCGGTGAAATTGCAGACCGCCAAATTAAAAATCGTAATATTGAACATTCATGGAAATACAAGTGTTTTACAGCATTCAAAAGATTAGAATCTTGGTAATCTAACTGTTAGATTTCAAAAAGGCTTTACGGCGAAAGCATAGCGTTCGATTATCTGAGGACAGCGCCCACAGCAATATATTATTCAAACCAGCACAGGCGTTACAAAATTAATAATAGCGATAAAATAAATCACTTACTTTTGAAGATCTTCCTGTTTTCAATCACAAGAGTCCCAGCTACAACATGAATGGTCGTTTTGTTCGATAAAGTCCTTTATATCCCAAAAACGCTGTTTACTTGGTGCCATTGAATTCAATAATCCACTCGTTCATTATGCAGACAAGAGTCCAAAAAGTTACCGGTAAAGTTCGTCCAAACAAGTCAAACGACGTTTCTAGTTAATCCTCAGGTACTCTAATATCTAAATAAACGATAATAATTAATTCAGAGAGAACTATGTTCAATAAGAAAGGAATAGAACGAAGAGCGCGCACTCAATCACACGCGCCAAAACAGTACTATTGCCACGGTGCTACTTTTGGAACAACAACAAGTTCTTGTTCGTTTTTCAAATAACAAGCCTGAAACCTTGAATAATGACTTGACATCTAGTGGAAGCGATAGGAACTGCAATCGGGGAGCTATTCCCCTATACAGTCAATACCGAGCCATTGGAAAGACCAGGGACATTAACAACAACAAAAAATCTGGATGGTTTTTCTTCTGGTTTTCGCCTGCCATATCAGTTCTGTTATACTCAGACATTATTTTAACAGTTTTAGAAACTTCAGTGTTTTCTATCCAATGCCACTAACTATATGCATGTCCTAGCTTCTGGGCCTGAGTAACAGGCAGTTTACTTTGGGCACGTCAGACAGGCGGAAATTCAGAACTTGACCCTAGCCCGTAGAGGTTAAGTTCCTTGCTCAGAACATGAGAACATATGAAAGCTGGTGGTTCCTTTTAACATGAGTCTTCAATATTCCCAGTTAACCTGTTACGGATCCAATCCCGTGAACGGGATCGATTTTGACAACATCCAGTGAAATGCAGAGCAACAAATTCAAATTACAAAAATACTAATTTCAAACATTCATGAAAATACAAATGCTGCACACCCTTCAAAAGCTTAGACGCTTGTTAACTACTTAGGGAGAAACGGCGCGGTAGCGGGCCGCTCCCGACACTACCCAGTGAAATGTAAGGCGCCAAATTCAAAATCCAAAAGTTGAATTATTAAACATTCATCAATATACAAGTGTTGCATAGTCATCAAAAGTTCTGATTCTTGGCAATATCACAGCGTTGTCAGATTTCAAAAAGGCTTTACGGCAAAAGCATAACATTTGATTGTTTGAGGATAGCACCTCCAATATTTATGCATTAGCATAAATTCATATCCAGCGCGGGTCACACAAAACCCATATAAGAGCTAAAAAATATCACTTATCTTTCGAAGAACGCCTGCTGAGGGCTTCCCAAGTGTCCAACGAAGACATCCAATGGTTCTTTTGTTAGAAAAAGTCATTTATTATATCCATAAATCTCCGTTTGGTTGGCGCGTTATGTTCATAAAATCCACCGTCGAGTCACCCATCTTTGCACAAACAAATCAAAGATCATTTATAATGCATCCTTAGCTATCCTTTTATGAATATTAGCGATAATAATGCACTCTATCATAAACGATATAAAAGGAAAACAAAGTGGGGCGCGCTCACAATCTCGCGCCCGAGAAAAGTTGACAAATGTGGTCCCTTGACTATTTCCTCTTCCTATCAGTTCTGCTTAGTGCTAGAGCCTCCAAACACTGTATAAAGACTGACATCTAGTGGAAGCTATAGGTACTGCAGTCTCAGTCCTACATAACATTGAATCCTGTAAGCAGCTTGGAGAAAAAGGTCATCTACAAAAAAAACTGCAAATCCGAATGGATTTTCCTCGGGTTTTCGCCTGCTATATCAGTTCTGTTATACTCAGACATTATCTTAACGGTTTTAGAAACTTGAGTGTTTCCTATCCAATAGTACTAATTATGTGCATATCCTAGTTTCTGGGCCTGAGTAGCAGGTATTTTACTTTGGGCACGCCAGACTCCAAAACCGACACCTCGGCTGCCTAAGAAGTTAATCTAACAGCATTGTCAGATTTCAAAAAGGCATTACGGCGAAAGCAGAGCATTTGATTGTCTGAGGACAGCGCCCCTCTCAAATATTCAATTAGCATAATAACATAACCAGCAGAGGTGTCACACAACTCAAAAATAGCATAAAATAAATTGCTTACCTTTGATCTTCCTCTGATGGCATACCCAAGCGTCCAGGTTACACGATAAAAGGTCCTTTTGTTCGATAAAGTTCCTCTTTATATCCTTATAGCTCCGTTTGGTTGGCGCGTTTTGTTCAGTAATCCACCTACCCAAAGGCTCTTATCCATGCAGACAAACGATATCCCAAAGGTACCCGTAAAGTTTCTCGAAAAATTCAAACAGCATTTGTAATCAATACTCAGATACCCTAAAATGAATATACACTATAATATTTCAGACGGAATATAACCTGCTGAATAGAAGAGAAAATGTACTGAGCGCGCATTCCCTGTTAATCGCAAAATCCAAAACAGTACACTTGACGTGGACTCAGGAACAAGTGGTCTTACTCCCTTGATTTTCATGATTGAACGTTCAAACCTTTTTCTAAAGACTGTTGACATCTAGTGGAAGCCATAGGAATTGCAATCTGGGGGTTAAACAATGAGGCTTTGAATAGCATGCCAATTGAAAACAGTGTGACATGACTGATTCAGACATCCCGGATGGATTTTGCTCGGGTTTTTGCCTGCCATTTCAGTTCTGTTATACTCACAGACATTATTTTAACAGTTTTAGAAACTTCAGTGTTTTCTATCCAAAGCTACTAATTATATGCATATCCTAGCTTCTGGGCCTGAGTAACAGGCAGTTTACTTTGGGCACGTTTTTCATCCGAACTTCAAAATACTGCCCCCTAGCCCTAAGAAGTTTTAGGTTGTAGTAATTATAGGAATCATAGGGCTATTTCTCTCTCTACCATTTATATTTCATATACCTTTGACTATTGGATGTTCTTATAGGCACTATAGTTTTGCCAGCCTAATCTCGAGTTGATAGACTTGAAGTCATGTTTGAATGAATGCTAACGAGCCTGCTGCTGCCTACCACAGCTCAGTCAGACTGCTCTATCAAATCTCAAATCATAGACTTAATTATAATATAATTAACACCGAGAAATACGAGCCTTGGGTCATTATCTTCTGAGGGAGTAGCGCACGAGGTGACCGTTTTGGAGACCCTGGCGTGCCCAAAGTAAAATGCCTCCCATTCAGGCCCAGAAAATAGGATATGCACATAATAGTACCATTGGATAGGAAACACTCTGAATTTTCTAAAAGTGTTAACCATTTGTCTGTGAGTAAAACAGAACGGATATGGCAGGCAAAACCCCGAGGAATTTCTGTCCTGGAAAAAGTGGTTTTGACAGAGTGCCTCATTTGGAACCCCTCCCTCATGAAAATGCCCATAAAAGGGCATATGAATGCAGTACCTATCGCTTCCTCTGGATGTCAACAGTCTCGAGACAGTGTTCAGATATTGTTTGGATGCTTTAGAGCAGAGAAGAAGAGGAACCAGGAAGTGTCCCCTTGGATGTCAACAGAAGAGAGCGCGCGCTCCCAAGGAGGCACGCTCTGTGTTTTTTTCTGTCTTTATAGCTCAGTTTATATTCCGCTTGATTTATTATAGTAAATATACGTAAAAGTGTTCCTAAGGATACATTTAAAATGATTTTTGATTGTTCTTGGACAAGTTTATAGGTTTAAGTTGAACAAGTTTCAATGGAGGAGTGGAGGCTGTAGTTTCTGATTATAACGCGCAAACCAAACGGAGATTTATGGATATAATAAATGCCTTTTTCTAACAAAAGAACCATGGATTGTCCCCTTGGCTCCCGAGGTGACGGTTTTGGAGAGTCTGGCGTGCCCAAAGTAAATTGCCTCCCACTCAGGCCCAGAAAATAGGATATGCATAATTAGTACTATTGGATAGGACACACTCTGAAGTTTCTAAGAGTGTTAAAATATTGTTTGAGTATAACAACGGATATAGCAGGCGAAAACCCGAGGAATTTCTGTCCCGGAAAAATGTATTTGACACATTGCCTCATTTTGAACCCCTCCCTGTTGAAAATGACCATATATGGGAGTAAGATTGCAGTACCTATTGCTTCCACTGGATGTCAACAGTCTAGACAATGTTTGATGTTTAGTTGCTCTGGATGGTAATAGAAGAAGAATTTCGAAGTGGTCATCGGATGTAAACAGAAGAGGATGCGCGTTCACGGGCTCGCGCGCTGTGGTTTTTTCCTTTCCTATCGCCCAGTTTATAATCCGGTTGAAGTATTATACTAAATATACATAAAAGTGTTCCTAAGGATACATTATCAATGATGTTTGATTGTTCTTAGACAAGTGTATAGGTTGAACGAGTTCTCTTCACGGTTCAATGGGCGAGTGGACGCTGTATTTTATGAACATAATGCGCCAACCAAACGGAGATTTATGGATATAATAAATGACTTTTTCTAACAAAAGAACCATTGGATGTCTTCGTTTGACACTTAGGAAGCCCTCTTCAGAAGTTATTCGAAAGGTAAGGGATTTGTTTTCACTGTGAAATGTGTTTTGTGTGAACCGTGATGGTTTATGAGTTTATGCTAATGGTAAAAATATTGGAGGTGCTAGCCTTAAACATTCAAATGTAGTGCTTTCGCCGTGAAGCCTTTTTGAAATCTGACAACGCTGTGATATTGCCAAGAAGCAGAGCTTTTGATGATTATGCAACACTTGTATATTGATGAATGTTTAATAATTCAACTTTTGGATTTTGAATTTGGCGCCTTGCATTTCACCGGGTAGTGTCGGGAGCGCCCCACCACTCTAAGTAGTTTTAAGCACATTTTTACTCCTGAACATATTTAGGCTTGACTTAACAAAGGGGTTGAATACTTGTTTACTTGACATTTCAGCTTAAAATGTTTAATTGGCAAAGAATTTGAAATTTGACATTATAGAGTATTGTGTGTAGGCCAGTGACCAAAAAAAATCTTAATTTAATAAATTTTAAATTCAGGCTGCAACACAAAGTGCGCATTGTCTAGGGTTGTGAATACTTTCTGAAGGCACTGTATATAATGAATATGAATTCAGAGGAGAGAATTTATTTTAAATATTTAAGCATTGGACCTCTTACTAAAGGCTCTAGTCGTACAAAAACTATACTTAAATCCGAACTTGTTCTCAAGCAGATTAGTAAGAATGTCTCCTCCCCTGTTAAAAAAGGGCCTTTTCCCCTTCATTCAGATAACCTCTCACTTTAGTTTTTTTGAAGATGAAGTAATCTCCAAAATATAGCTATTTTTAATACAAGCTATAGGAAGGCTGGTTCCAATTTCAGTTTGAGCCACCAGAAAAGGCAGAAATATTGCAACAAATATTATGGTTAAACTCAAATATACGAATTTATAAATAAAAAAATGTAGTTGTTGGGGATGATGTTTGTACATTATATCATAAATAGGACTGGTGGAGTTGTTACACATGCGGTTAGCAAAAATAAATGGAAATGTCTGCTCTATCCAAAGGTGGTATAACCAACTGATTTCAGCATTACCTCAAATGGAGGAGGCAAGTGTAAAGGGGAGAAGTTTAGGAACTTGTCTGTTTGCCCAGCATTAAAGACCAAATTGTGATCAAGTATACCAGTTTCTATTAATGACCAAAAAATGTAGAGCTGCGCCATACAGGTTGCAAAACAGGAGATTTTCAATGTACCGATTCCATGGCACATGTTTTGTGTATCAGTTCATAAACAAACGCCAGATTCATAACTTAATTTTTCAATTTAAATTATACAACTACCTTGAACCCTATGGAATGTTATATGTATGAGGGATACAAAGAGACCGTATCATTAGATCACTTGTTTAGGTACTGCCCATATATAGCTTGTTTGTGGTCGCAAGTTCAGGAATGGCAAAAAAAATATGCAACATTTACTTGGAGCTAACTCTGCAAATACCATTGCTGGGTGATTTTCAAAGTCCTAGTCAATCGATCAATAATATAATACTCAAAGCGAAAATGTTTCTTTAATTTACAATTTGTAGAAACTATTAGAATAGAAAAGTTCAACTTTTGAAACGGCACAGTGGAAAGACTATATGGCAGCTAGAAATCAACTGGAGGGTCTTCAGAGATAGATGGGAGGAGTTGAGGGTAGCTGAAGGCTGGGACTAAAAACAAAAGATAACTAATGTAAAATATACTGTCGTAAAATGTATATATTATGTAAACTCAGCAAAAAAAGAAACAGACCTTTTTCAGGACCCTGTCTTTCAAAGATAATTCGTAAAAATCCAATTAACTTCACAGATCTTAATTGTAAAAGGTTTAAACACTGTTTCCCATGCTTGTTCAATGAACCATAAACAATTAATGAACATGCACCTGTGGAACGGTCTGTTAAGACACTAACAGCTTACAGACGGTAGGCAATTAAGGTCACAGTTATGAAAACTCAGGGTCCCTGCTCATCTGTGTGAATGTGCCATAGGCATGCTGCAAGGAGGCATGAGGACTGCAGATGTGGCCAGGGCAATAAATTGCAATGTCCGTACTGTGAGACGCCTAAGACAGCCCTACAGGGAGACAGGACGGACAGCTGATCGTTACATCCGAACATCACACCTGCAGGACAGGTACAGGATGGCAACAACAACTGCCCGAGTTACACCAGGAACGCACAAGCCCTCTATCAGTGGTTAGACTGTCCGCAATAGGCTGAGAGGCTGGACTGAGGGCTTGTAGGCCTGTTGTAAGGCAGGTCGTCACAAGACATCACTGGCAACATCGCCTATGGGCACAAACCCACCGTCGCTGGACCAGACAGGACTGGCAAAAAGTGCTCTTCACTGACGATTCGCAGTTGCAGGCAATCTCAACCCTTACTGCATGGTTCATCCTGACATGACCCTACCGCATGACAATGCCACCACTCACAGAACGAGCAGTATGGCTGATTTCCTGCAAGACAGGAATGTCAGTGTTCTGCCATGGCCAGCGAGGAGCCCGGATCTCAATCCCATTGAGCACGTCTGGGACCTGTTGGATCGGAGGGTGAGGGCTAGGGCCATTCCCCCCCAGAAATGTCAGTGAACTTGCAGGTGCCTTGGTGGAAGAGTGGGGTAACATCTCACAGCAAGAACTGGCAAATCTGGTGCAATCCATGAGGAGGAGATGCACTGCAGTACTTAATGCAGCTTGTGGCCACACCAGATACTGACTGTTACTTAGAATTTTGACCTCCCCTTTGTTCAGGGACACATTATTCCATTTCTGTTAGTCACATGTCTATGGAACTTGTTCAGTTTATGTCTCAGTTGTTGAATCTTATACAAATATTTACACATGTTAAGTTTGCTGAGTTATAAGCTGGAAGTAGAAGCCTACGTATTGTTGTCCATTAGTTTACTCCAATTAGGGGAGGGGTGGTAAGGTCAGGGAGAAATAGTAAAAGAAAATATTTATTTACAAAAAATATATGGGGAATTTGAAAGGATGCAGATAATTACATTGATAGATTCCACAATTTGTCTGCAATATTAAAGCTGGTTTACCACCTAAAACAATAAATTATTTTTTACTTCAACCTGTCACAGCTTTCAGTTTGGATACAGAGCAGCCGGATTACGACCTGGGTTCAGAGGATGAGGTGTTTGTGAATAAGCTGAAGAAGAAGATGGAGATCACCTCTCTGCAGTTTGAGGAGATGATTGACCGGCTGGAGAAAGGCAGTGGCACGCAGGTACTTTACCAAACCACAATGCTGAAGGCAGTTTTCTCAGAAAATGAGAACTTATCAAACCTCTTGTCGACTCTACGATTTAGATTTTTAAAAAGTTAGGGGTTGTGGCTAGGTAACGGCTAGGGGTAGGCGGTGGTTTATTGAGTATTAGGAAGAACAGTGTGACTAAATGTGTGTTGTCTGCTCAGCTGGTGAACCTGCAGGAGGCCAAGCTGCTGCTGAAGGAGGATGACGAGCTGATCAAGGAGGTGTTTGACTACTGGACCAGGAAGAGGAAAAACTGTAAGAGCGGCTCGCTCATCCCCACGGTGAAGCAGGAGAAGAGGGACGGATCTAGCACCTCAGACCCCTACGTGGCCTTCCGCAGGAGGACCGAGAAGATGCAGACCAGAAAGGTGAGCCACGTCCTAGGTAGGATAATGGGACTGAACAAGGGCTGCATGCAAGTATAATAAACAATTTCACTTTCAGAAAGGTGAACTTTTCACAGGGCATTGGGATCCAGGACATGGTTGAGGGAATGTTCTTACCCACCTTTCTGTATTCACTACTGTGTAATTTAGCTGTATACTATTCTCAGGAAGTGACAGTAAAGCAGAGAACCTAGTTAACATTTTATAGTAGGAAAAATGCTGCTCCCATGCTTTATTCCTGCACCAACATAGATGTTAGATGTTAACTTGTGTCTGCAGAACCGTAAGAATGACGAGGCTGGTTATGAGAAGATGCTGAAACTGCGGAGGGATCTGAGCCGAGCCGTCACTATTCTGGAGATGATCAAGAGGAGGGAGAAGAGCAAGAGAGAGCTGCTCCACCTCACCCTGGAGATTGTAGAGAAGAGGTGATACAGCTTTCATATTTGTATATTTTATTCATATGAATGAGGGAGACGGATGAGGTTGTCACCGTGAGGAAAGAATGGATAACTTTGGAATCAAAACCCCACCTTTTCTCTGGAATTTAGTTTATTGATTTTTCAGCTGTTAACTATTAACTACACAGCTTTTTTTTTTGACAAATCGGCCATTTTGTGTCTGTGGCTATCTGTAGTAGCCTGTCTGGTTGATTAAACCTGTGATGTTTGTTAAAAGAATACATGCTAATACCCATCATACAGGATGCGTCCCAAATGGCACCTTATTCCCTAGTACACTACGTTTTGACCAGAACCTGGTCAAAAGTAGTGCACAAGATAGAGAATTTGGGACGCATCCTGTATGATGGGTATTAGTATTTTTTTTTTTTTTTTTTTTAAGGAAACAGGCTCTGCTGCTCATGTTAATTGGCGCCATGTTTCAGTGCTCTGTTTTGCATGCATTATCAAATAGAGTTCACCTTATTTGTGCAGTAAGGTCGAAGCAATGAGCTCGTTGACTTTCCCTTGTTACACTGCTGCCCATTGAAAAATTGTATTGTCAGCACAGAATGGAATAGAATAAGCTGGGCTTATTGTTGGTTAGTTGCATATTATATTTCTTAATAATTTTTTGGGGTGCTCGCTGTTCCCTTGTGGAGCAGTCCAAATGAGTCCCAAATGGCACCCTATTTCCTATATAGTGCACTACTTTTGAAGAGGGCACATTGTGCTCTGGACAAAAGTAGTGCACTTTATAGGAAATAGGATAAGTCCAAAATGGCACCCTATCTTAATATCACGTATTAGAATGAATAGATTTCATTTGAAAGTAGCTGTCACTGTGACTTTAGACTTCTTTCTGATTTGTAGTGCTTCTGATTTGTAGTGACATTTCAATTTCCGCCTGTTATCAGCCTACCCTGCGCTGGTGGCTCCCTGTATTCCTATGGTTTTATTTTTACTTAGTTAGATTGGGATATTCTATTTTTGATGGGAGATGTTTTGCACTCCTATGCTGAAAGGCCTGTCAGTGGCATGGCAGAGACAGGTGGCAAACTTCCTTCACTGTACTTTTCTGGGCATTTTCTCGAATTTAGAAATGTTGTAGCCTACTCGTGTCCAGTAACCTGCAGGTGTAGAGTACGAAAAGTGAAGTCATAAAAAAAGATTGCACACTGTTGAGTGCTACTGCAGTTTTATTGTGCAACGTTTTGACCCCAAAACGGTCTTTCTCCGAGTCTTAACCAATCCCCCTTTCTCTCCGTGTGTCCTCCCCAGGAACGGCATGCCTGACTACGGCAGTGAGTTGATGGCTGAGGCCCTGGCCCAGAGGGCTCTGGTGAAGCCCATCTACACGATACCCATCATTCCCCTCTCCAACAGCAACCAGTACCGCCACCAAGACCACATGGACATGAAGGACTACAAAACGAAGGTAAGAGACAAGGCATAAAATCCACCAGCCATGTAAATTAGACCAACTTTTATTCCTGTGCGCAGCGCTTCTAAAAAATAATTCTTCACTCAGCTCTTCACACGTGCATAGCCCCCAGCCAGGCAGGCAGTATTGCAGCACGAGGAAGGCTATATAGTATTTGAAGTTTAACTTTCTGCAATTAATATACCAGCTATGAAACAAAATGGTGAAAATTATAACAGCTACTGCAGCATTTATTTTACTATATACAGTTGAAGTCTGAAGTTTACATACACTTAGATTGGAGTCATTCAAGCTCATTTTTCAACCACTCCACACATTTCTTGTTAACAAACTATAGTTTTGGCAAGTCGGTTAGGACATCTACTTTGGCATGACACAAGTCATTTTTCCAACAATTGTTTACAGACAGATTATTTCATTTATAATTCACTGTATCACAATTCCAGTTGGTCAGAAGTTTACATACACTAAGTTGACTGTGCCTTTAAACAAAATTCCAGAAAATGATGTCATGGCTTTAGAAGCTTCTGATAGGCCAATTGCCATCGTTTGAGTCAATTGGAGGTGTACCTGTGGATGTATTTCAAGGCCTAGCTTCAAACTCAGTGCCTCTGCTTGACATCATGGGAGCAATTTCCAAATGCCTGAATGTACCACGTTCATCTGTACAAACACCATGGGACCACACAGCCGTCATACCGCTCAGGAAAGAGACGCGTTCAGTCTCCTAGAGATAAACGTACTTTGGTGCGAAAAGTGCAAATCAATCCCAGAACAACAGCAAAGGGCCTTGTGAAGATGCTGGAGGAAACAGGTACAAAAGTATCTATATCCACAGTAAAATGAGTCCTATATCGACATAACCTGAAAGGCTGCTCACCAAGGAAGACGCCACTGTTCCAAAACCGCCATAAAAACTACGGTTTGCAACTGCACATGGGGACAAAGATCGTACTTTTTGGAGAAATGTCCTGGTCTGATGAAACAAAAATAGAACTGTTTGGCAATAATGGCCATTGTTATGTTTGGAGGGAAAAGGGGGAGGCTTGCAAGCCGAAGAACACCATCCCAACCGTGAAGCACGGGGGTGGCAGCATCATGTTGTGGGGGTGCTTTGCTGCAGGAGGGACTGGTGCACTAAACAAAATAGATTGCATCATGAGGAAGGAACATTTTGTGGATATATTGAAGCAACATCTCAAGACATCAGTCAGGAAGTTAAAGCTTGGTCGCAATTGGTCTTCCAAATGGACAATGACCCCAAGCATACTTCCAAAGTTGTGGCAAAATGGCTTAAGGACAACAAAGTCAAGGTATTGGAGTGTCCATCACAAATCCCTGACCTCAATCATATAGAAAATGTGTGGGCAGAACTGAAAAGGTGTGTGCGTGCAAGGAGCTCTACAAACCTGACTTAGTTACACCAGTTCTGTCAGGAGGAATGGGCCAAAATTCACCCAACTTATTGTGGGAAGCTTGTGGAAGGCTACCTGAAACGTTTGACCCAAGTTAAATAATTTAAAGGCAATGCTACTAAATACTAATTAAACTTCTGACCCACTGGGAATGTGAGGAAAGAAATAAAAGCTGAAATAAATCATTCTCTCTTCTATTATTCTGACATTTCACATTCTTAAAATAAAGTGGTGATCCTAACTGACCTAAGACAGGGAATCTTTACTAGGATTAAATGTCAGGAATTGTGAAGAACTGAAAAAACAAAGGTTAAACAAATCAAAATGTATTTCGTATTTGAGATTCTTCAAAGTAGCAACCCTTTGCCTTGATGACAGCTTTGCGCTCTCTTGGCATTCTCTCAACGAGCTTCATGAGGTAGTCACCTGGAATGCATTTCAATTAACAGGTGTGCCTTAAGTTAATTTTTGGAATTGATTTCCTTATTGCGTTTGAGCCAATCAGTTGTGTTGTGACAAGGTAGGGCCATCTTCTGTATACCACCCCTATCTGGTGAAAGTACAAGTCCGTATTATGGCAAGAACAGCTCAAATAAGCAATGAAAAAATACTGTCCATTACTTTAAGACATGAAGGTCAGTCAATCCGCTATGATGACACTGGCTCTCATGAGGACAGCCACAGGAAAGGAAGACCGAGAGTTACTTCTGCTTCAGAGGATAAGTTCATTAGTTAACTGCACCTCAGATTGCAGCCCAAATAAATGCTTCACAGAGTTCAAGTAACAGACACATCTCAACATCAACTGTTCAGAGGAGACTGCGTGAATTAGGCCTTCATGATCGAATTGCTGCAAAGAAACCACTACTAAAGGACACCAATAAGAAGAGACTTGCTTGGGCCTAGACACATCATCAATGGATATTAGACTGGTAGAAATCTGTCCTTTGGTCTGATGAGTCCAAATTTGATATTTTTTGTTCCAACTGCCGTGTCTGAGTCGCAGAGTTAAGTGGACGGATGATCTCCGCATGTTTGGTTCCCACCATGAAACATTGAGGAGGTGTGATTTTATGGGGGTGCTTTGCTGGTGACACTGTCTGATTTATTTAGAATTCAAGGCACTCTTAACCTGTTACGGATCCAATCTTCTGAACAGGATCGATTTTGACAACATCCAGTGAAATGCAGAGCGCCAAATTCAAATTATAAAAATTCTCATTTCAAACATTCATGAAAATACAAATGCTGCACACCCTTCAAAAGCTTAGACTCTTGTTAATCTAACAGCATTGTCAGATTTCAAAAAGGCTTTACGGCGAAAGCAGAACATTTGATTGTCTGAGGACAGCGCCCCACTCAAACTCAATTAGCATAATAACATAACCAGCAGAGGTGTCACAACTCAAAAATAGCATAAAATAAATCGCTTACCTTTGATCTTCCACTGATGGCATATCAAAGCGTCCAGGTTACACAATAAAAGGTCCTTTAGTTCGATAAAGTTCCTCTTTATATCCATATAGCTCCGTTTGGTTTGCGCGTTTTGTTCAGTAATCCACCTGCCCAAAGGCTTTCATCCATGCAGACAAACGATATCCCAAAGGTACCCGTAAAGTTTCTCGAAAAAAGTCAAACAGCATTTGTAATCAATACTCAGATACCCTAAAATGAATATACACTATAATATTTCAGACGGAATATAACCTGCTGAATAGAAGAGAAAACGTACTAAGCGTGCATTCCCTGTTACGCGAAAAATCCACAACAGGACACTTGACGTGAACTCAGGAACAAGTGGTCTTACTCCCTTGATTTTCATGATTGAAGCTTCCAACCTTTTTCTAAAGACTGTTGACATCTAGTGGAAGCCATAGGAACTGCAATCTGGGAGCTAAAATACCCTGCTTTGAATAGCATGCCAATTGAAAACAGTGTGACATGACTGATTTAGACAGATTCTGCTCAGGTTTTTTCCTGCCATATAAGTTCTGTTATACTCAGACATTATTTTAACAGTTTTAGAAACTTCAGAGTGTTTTCTATCCAAAGATACTATTATTATATGCATATCCTAGCTTCTGGGCCTGAGTAACAGGCAGTTTACTTTGGGCACTTTTTCATCCGAACTTCAAAATACCACCCCCTAGCCCTAAGAAGTTAACCAGCATGGCTACCACGACATTCTGCAGCAATACGCCATCCCATCTGTTTTGGGTTTAGTGCGACCATTTGTTTTCCAACAGGACAATGACCCAAAACACACCTCCAGGCTGTATAAGGGCTATTTGACCAATGAGTGATGGTGCTGCATCAGATGACCTAGCCTCCACAATCACCCGACCTCAACCCAATTGAGATGGTTTGGGATGAGTTGGACCGCAGAGTGAAGGAAAAGCAGACAAGTGCTCAGTATATGTGGGAACTCCTTAAAGACTGTTGGAAAAGCATTCCCAATGGCTAAAATGCTACTATTGGTACGTGGTTCCGCAATGCTGCACGAGACAAACTGAGCATTAAGTTTCCATTATCAATGTTCATTGATGCTTCCGTTTCCCGTTTTTGTAGCTTCTGCTCTGCGTGCAATTTGAGTTGAGACAAATGGTATCGTTAGAAAGGTTAACTTCTCTATTACAGTAAAATAATGTCTCGACGTATTCCACTTTCCATATGACCGAGATTGTTGGACCAAACCTCGAATGCAAATAGCTAATTGAAACCACTTGTCAGAGAGGAAGAATTGATCTCAGCCTTGTTTTTGTGAGTCACAGGGGTAGGAGCTTTGTGTGTGTAAAAGGGAAGTTGCACTGAAGGTTAGAAGGAGATGAGACCAAAAAGACATGAGAACAAGAGACGTAAACACTTATAAAAAATACATTTTGGAATTAATTTAATATAATATTTGACTTATGACACCCCCTGCTCCCCCGTATTGTAGCATTTCCCCCTGCCTCTTCCCCCTGGGGCCTTGGGTTGAATGAGAGTTCAGTTCACTAACCCTCAGTAGGGGTGTAGAGGAGTGTGTGTGTGTGTGTGTGTGTGTGTGTGCGTGCAGTCAGGTAGGGTGGGTCTGGTCTTGGAGGAGTCAGGGAGAGGCACCATCTGTCTGGGCAGAAGCATCTGTCGCGTGCCTCGCCCACCATCTGCATATCAATGAGTCTTAACTCACTACACGGTTCTGTTTCTAAATGGTTTTCCCCATCACAGCACCACCTCCATAAGAAATGCTACAGGGCTCAGATACATTTCTGTTGCTCGTGGAGTAAATGGACCATTAATTAGTCTTCTATATTCTTCCTTCCAGCCAGAGAAACCTGAAGTGGTTCGAATGAAGAGGAAGTATGAGAAGAAGCCAAAGATTCCTCCTCTCCCTGCACCCCAACACTCTGGCCCCTCTGTGTTCAACCCCAAGGACCTCAACCAGTACGACTTCCCCAGCTCTGACGACGAACCTTTTTCCCAGGTAAACTCATAAATAACACCGCTGGTGGTAGTGAGTGATGCGTCCTAAATGGCACCCTATTCCCCATTTATTTACGAAATGGGATGCCATTTAGGACATAGATGATAGTAGTGAAGGCGATAATGTGTAGAGGAACTAGTAGTAGTAGTAGAAACACTAGTAGTAGAAGAACAATTAGAAGTAGTAGTAGAAGAACTAATAGTAGATTAACTAGTAGAAGTAGAAGAACTAGTAGAATAACTAGTTGTAGTAGAATAAGAACTTGTAGTAGTAGAAGAACAATTAGAAGTAGTAGAAGAACTAGTAGTAGTAGAAGAACTAGTAGTAGAAGTAGAAGAACTAGTAGTAGAAGAAGAACTAGTAGTAGAAGAAGAACTAGTAGTAGAAGTAGAAGAACTAGTAGTAGAAGTAGAAGAACTAGTAGTAGAAGAAGAACTAGTAGTAGAAGAACTAGTAGTAGAAGAAGAACTAGTAGTAGAAGAAGAACTAGTAGTAGAAGAAGAACTACTAGTAGTAGTAGAAGAACTAGTAGTAGATTAACTTGTAGTTGTAGAAGAAGTAGAACTGGTAGAAGAAGAAGTAGTAGTAGATTAACTTGTAGTTGTAGAAGTAGAACTGGTAGAAGAAGTAGTAGTAGATTAACTTGTAGTAGTAGTAGAATAACTAGTTGTAGTAGAATAAGAACTTGTAGTAGTAGAAGAAGAACTTGTAGTAGTAGAAGAAGAAATAGTAGTAGAATAACTAGTTGTAGTAGAATAAGAACTTGTAGTAGTAGAAGAACAATTAGAAGTAGTAGTAAAATAACTAATAGTAGATTAACTAGTAGAAGTAGAAGAACTAGTAGAATAACTAGGTGTAGTAGAATAAGAACTTGTAGTAGTAGAAGAACAATTAGAAGTAGTAGTAGTAGAACTAGTAGTAGAAGAACTAGTAGTAGTAGAACTAGTAGTAGAAGAAGAATAAGAACTAGTAGTAACAGACTAAGAATTAGTAGAAGAAGTAGTAGAAGAATAACTAGTAGAAGAAGTAGTAGTAGTAGAAGAACAGGTAGAAAAAGTAGTAGTAGAGGAACTAGTAGAAGTAGTAGTAGTAGAAGATCTAGTAGTAGAAGAAGAACTAGTTGTAGAAGATCTAGTAGTAGTAGAAGATCTAGTAGTAGTAGTAGTAGAAGAAGAACTAGTAGTAGTAGAAGACGAACTAGTAGTAGTAGTAGTAGAAGAAGAACTAGTAGTAGTAGTAGAAGAACTAGTAGTAGTAGAACTAGTAGAAGAAGAACAGGTAGAAAAAGTAGTAGTAGTAGTAGTAGTAGAAGATGTAGTAGTAGAAGAACTAGTAGTAGTGGTAGTAGAAGAACTAGTAGTAGAAGAACTAGTAGAAGAAGAAGAACCTGGAGAAGTAGTAGTAGTAGAAGAACAGGTAGAAAAAGTAGTAGTAGAGGAACTAGTAGAAGAACTAGTAGTAGTAGAAGAAGATCTAGTAGTAGTAGTAGAAGAACTAGTTGTAGAAGATCTAGTAGTAGTAGAAGAACTAGTAGTAGAACTAGTAGTAGAAGAATAACTTGTAGTAGTAGAACTAGTAGAAGAAGAACAGGTAGAAAAAGTAGTAGATTAACTAGTAGTAGAAGAACTAGTAGAAGAAGATCTAGTAGTAGTAGTAGTAGTAGTAGTAGTAGTAGAAGATCTAGTAGTAGTAGAAGATGAACTAGTAGTAGTAGAAGATGAACTAGTAGTAGTAGTAGAAGAACTAGTAGTAGTAGAAGAAGAACTAGTAGTGGTAGTAGAAGAACTAGTAGTAGTAGAAGAACTAGTAGAAGAAGAAGAACCTGGAGAAGAAGAAGTAGTAGTAGTAGTAGAAGAACAGGTAGAAAAGGTAGTAGTAGAAGAACAGGTAGAAAAGGTAGTAGTAGAAGATCTAGTAGTAGATTAACTAGTAGTAGTACAACTAGTAGAAGAACTAGTAGTAGTAGAAGAACTAGTAGTAGTAGAAGAACTAGTAGTAGTAGAAGAACTAGTAGTAGTAGAAGATCTAGTAGTAGAACTAGTTGTAGAAGATCTAGTAGTAGAACTAGTTGTAGAAGATCTAGTAGTAGTAGAAGAACTAGTAGTAGAAGAATAACTTGTAGTAGTAGAACTAGTAGAAGAAGAACAGGTAGAAAAAGTAGTAGTACAAGATCTAGTAGTAGATTAACTAGTAGTAGTAGAACTAGTAGAAGAAGATCTAGTAGTAGTAGTAGTAGTAGAAGATGAAGTAGTAGTGGTAGAAGAAGAACTAGTAGTAGAAGAACTAGTAGAAGAAGTAGTAGTAGTAGAAGAACAGGTAGAAAAAGTAGTAGTAGAAGATCTAGTAGTAGATTAACTAGTAGAAGAACTAGTAGTAGTAGAAGAACTAGTAGTAGTAGTAGAAGAACTAGTAGTAGTAGTAGAAGAACTAGTTGTAGTAGTAGTAGAAGAACTAGTTGTAGTAGTAGTAGATCTAGTAGTAGTAGAAGAAGAACTAGTAGTAGAAGAAGAACTAGTAGTAGAAGAATAACTTGTAGAACTAGTAGAAGAAGAACTAGTACTAGTAGTAGAAGAACTAGTAGTAGTAGAAGAACTAGTAGTAGTAGAAGAACTAGTAGTAGAACTAGTAGTAGTAGAAGACGAACTAGTAGTAGAAGAACTAGTAGTAGTAGTAGTAGTAGTAGTAGTAGAATAACTCGTAGTAGAAGAACTAGTAGTAAAATAAGATTAACTAGTAGTAGAAGACTAGTAGTAGAAGACTAGTAGAAGAACTAGTAGTAGAAGATTAACTAGTCGTGGAAGGACGTAGTAGTCGTGGAAGGACGTAGTAGTCGTGGAAGGACGTAGTAGTCGTGGAAGGACGTAGTAGTCGTGGAAGGACGTAGTAGTCGTGGAAGGACGTAGTCGTCGTGGAAGGACGTAGTAGTAGTCGTCGTAGAAGAAGTAGTAGTAGTCGTCGTAGAAGAAGTAGTAGTAGTCGTCGTAGAAGAAGTAGTAGTAGTAGTAGTCGTCGTAGAAGAAGTAGAAGTAGTAGTAGTCGTCGTAGAAGTAGTAGTCGTCGTAGAAGAAGTAGTAGTAGTAGTAGTCGTCGTAGAAGAAGTAGTAGTAGTAGAAGATGAACTAGTAGTAGTAGTAGAAGAACTAGTAGAAGAACTAGTAGTAGTAGAAGAAGAACTAGTGGTAGTAGAAGAACTAGTAGTAGTAGAAGAACTAGTAGTAGTAGAAGAACTAGTAGTAGTAGAAGAACTAGTAGTAGTAGAAGAACTAGTAGAAGAAGAAGAACCTGGAGAAGAAGTAGTAGTAGTAGAAGAAAAGGTAGAAAAGGTAGTAGTAGAAGATCTAGTAGTAGATTAACTAGTAGTAGTACAACTAGTAGAAGAACTAGTAGTAGTAGAAGATCTAGTTGTAGAAGAACTAGTTGTAGAAGATCTAGTAGTAGTAGATCTAGTAGTAGTAGTAGAAGAACTAGTTGTAGAAGAACTAGTAGTAGAAGAATAACTTGTAGTAGTAGAACTAGTAGAAGAAGAACAGGTAGAAAAAGTAGTAGTAGAAGATCTAGTAGTAGATTAACTAGTAGTAGTAGAACTAGTAGAAGAAGATCTAGTAGTAGTAGTAGAAGATGAAGTAGTAGTAGTAGAAGAAGAGCTAGTAGTGGTAGTAGAAGAACTAGTAGTAGTAGAAGAACTAGTAGTAGTAGAAGAACTAGTAGAAGAAGAACCTGGAGAAGAAGTAGTAGTAGAAGAAGTAGTAGAAGAAGAACCTGGAGAAGAAGTAGTAGTAGTAGAAGAACAGGTAGAAAAAGTAGTAGTAGATTAACTAGTAGTAGTACAACTAGTAGAAGAACTAGTAGTAGTACAACTAGTAGAAGAACTAGTAGTAGTAGAAGAACTAGTAGTAGTAGAAGAACTAGTAGTAGTAGAAGAACTAGTAGTAGTAGAAGATCTAGTAGTAGTAGAAGATCTAGTAGTAGTAGAAGAACTAGTAGTAGTAGAAGAAGAACTAGTTGTAGAAGATCTAGTAGTAGAAGAAGAACTAGTAGTAGAAGAATAACTTGTAGAACTAGTAGAAGAAGAACTAGTACTAGTAGTAGAAGAACTAGTAGTAGAAGAAGAACTAGTAGTAGTAGTAGAAGAATAACTAGTTGTAGTAGTGGAAGAAGAACTAGTTGTAGTAGTAGAACAATTAGAAGAACTAGTTGTAGAACAATTAGAAGAACTAGTTGTAGAACAATTAGAAGAACTAGTTGTAGAACAATTAGAAGAACTAGTTGTAGAACAATTAGAAGAACTAGTTGTAGAACTAGTAGAAGAACTAGTAGTAGTAGTAGTTTAAGAAGAACTAGTAGTAGTAGTTGAAGAAGAACTAGTAGTAGTCATAGTAGAATAAGAACTAGTATTAGAACAATTAGTAGAACTAGTATTAGAACAATTAGTCGAACTAGTAGTAGTATAAAAACTAGTAGTAGTAGAAGAACTAGTAGTAGAACTAGTTGTAGTAGTAGAAGAACTAGTAGTAGAACTAGTTGTAGTAGTAGAACAATTAGAAGTAGAAGAAAAAGACTAGTAGAAGTAGTAGGAGACTAGTAGTAGAAGTAGTGGAAGAAGAACTAGTAGAGGAACTAGTAGTAGTAGAAGAAGAACTAGTAGTAGAAGACTAGTAGTCGAAGAACTGGTAGTAGTAGAGGAACTAGTATTAAAAGAATATTAACTAGTAGTAGAAGACTAGTAGAAAAACTAGTAGTAGTAGAAGAACTAGTAGTTGTAGAAGTAGTAGAAGAACTAGTAGTAAAATAAGATTAACTAGTAGTAGAAGAAGACTAGTAGAAGACTAGTAGAAGAACTAGTAGTGGAAGATTAACTAGTAGTGGAAGTACTAGTAGTAGAAGGACGTAGTAGTAGTAGTAGAAGGACGTAGTAGTAGTAGTAGTAGAAGGACGTAGTAGTAGTAGTAGTAGAAGGACGTAGTAGTAGTAGTAGTAGAAGGACGTAGTAGTAGTAGTAGTAGAAGGACGTAGTAGTAGTAGTAGTAGAAGGACGTAGTAGTAGTAGTAGTAGAAGGACGTAGTAGTAGTAGTAGAAGGACGTAGTAGTAGTAGAAAGACGTAGTAGTAGTAGAAGGACGTAGTGGAAGAAGTAGTAGTAGTGGAAGAAGTAGTAGTAGTGGAAGAAGTAGTAGTAGTGGAAGAAGTAGTAGTAGTGGAAGAAGTAGTAGTAGTGGAAGAAGTAGTAGTAGTGGAAGAAGTAGTAGTAGTGGAAGAAGTAGTAGTCGTGGAAGAAGTAGTAGTAGTCGTAGAAGTAGTAGAACAAGTAGTAGTACTAGTAGTAGAAGAAGTAGTAGTACTAGTAGTAGAAGAAGTAGTAGTACTAGTAGTAGAAGAAGACGAACTAGTAGTAGTAGAAGACGAACTAGTAGTAGTAGAAGACGAACTCGTAGTAGTAGAAGACGAACTCGTAGTAGAAGAACTAGTAGTAGTAGTAGTAGAATAACTCGTAGTAGTAAAATAAGATTAACTAGTAGTAGAAGACTAGTAGTAGAAGACTAGTAGAAGAACTAGTAGTAGAAGATTAACTAGTCGTGGAAGGACGTAGTAGTCGTGGAAGGACGTAGTAGTCGTGGAAGGACGTAGTAGTCGTGGAAGGACGTAGTCGTCGTGGAAGGACGTAGTCGTCGTAGAAGAAGTAGTAGTAGTAGTAGTAGTCGTCGTCGAAGAAGAAGTAGTAGTAGTAGTAGTAGTCGTCGTAGAAGAAGTAGTAGTAGTAGTCGTCGTAGAAGTAGTAGTCGTCGTAGAAGAAGTAGAAGTAGTAGTCGTCGTAGAAGAAGTAGAAGTAGTAGTCGTCGTAGAAGTAGTAGTCGTCGTAGAAGTAGTAGTCGTCGTAGAAGTAGTAGTCGTCGTAGAAGTAGTAGTCGTCGTAGAAGTAGTAGTCGTCGTAGAAGTAGTAGTCGTCGTAGAAGAAGAAGTAGTAGTCGTCGTAGAAGAAAAGTAGTAGTCGTCGTAGAACTAGTAGTAGTAGTAGTAGAAGACGAACTAGTAGTAGTAGTAGAAGACGAACTAGTAGTAGTAGAAGAAGACTAGTAGTAGAAGAAGACTAGTAGTAGAAGAACTAGTAGTAGTAGAAGAACTAGTAGTAGTAGTAGTAACAGCAGTTGGCGATATGATACAATCATGGCTGTTGTCTAGTTAGCCAGCCACATTGTTGTTCTCATGGTCTCTGCCTCTTAATTTAACTCACCCATCCCCCCTCTGTGTTTATGTTTAGATCCATTCAGGTTCCTCGGAGGCAGAGGAGGAGAATGACCCAGATGGCTGCTTTGTGTTCCGGAGGAAGGCCGGCTGTCAGTACTATGCTGTGAGTAGAGTAGCTGCCTGCCCTCCTGTGACTCAACTGCTCTATTTATAGCCCTTACGGCTCTCTCTCGGCTGGCCAGCCACACACACACAGCCAGGGCTGCCACTGACCCTGCTGCTTTTTTGTTTCCACGTTCTGCTGGCCACACCAATGCCTTACTGACGTAGCTTTCCTCCTTTGTCTCGAACTCTCTTCTCTCGCTCTCCTCTCTCTCCCTGTCTCAGTCTCGCCTGGACCAGAGTGGTAACTGGCCATGGGTCAGCCCGTCGGAGGGCGGTTTGGGGGACCCTCGTTTCCGCTACTGTCTCACGTCCCTAACGGTGCCCCGGCGCTGCGTAGGGTTGGCACGGCGGCGCACGGGCAGAGGGGGCAGGTGAGTTCAGGCGCCTTTATTGCTCCCTAAGGCAGTGTGTCCTAAATGGCACCCTATTCCATATGTAATGGTCTACTTTTGGGCTCAGGTCTAAAGGTAATAGGATTCCGTTTGGGACGCATCCCAAATCTCACCTTGTGGCTCTACTAGCCTTGTATAGTAGCCGTTCGTTTGACGGGATCCTATTTCTGTGCTGGATGGCGTTCAGGACAGGGGTTTCCCAACCTTTTTTCCTCTAGGGCAGCTTCTCACGTTGGACAAAATTGTGGTTTAAAGCTCATTTCCTGCAATTCAACGTAATTTAACAAGACTCATTACACATTTTAGGTTGGCTATTTAATAAAAATTATGATGATAATAATAAACATGAAAAAGGAAAATAAAATCTAGACCCTATTTCCATTAACGTTATTCCGCTACTAAATGTTTTATGGTAATTTATATGAACCTTCTGTTTAACTATACGTATTCTCTTGTACAGGAAGTGATTCAAACAATTGACGGCGACAGTCACACATTGTATAAGATTACTTTCCAAGCATAGTCCAAAGTCGTAGCTCAGCTTCTGAATGTGATAGAGGTATTCCGATGTGCGTCAGTTGTATCTTCTTCTTTTCTACACCTGTTTGTTTTCAGTGCGCATGTGACAAATACAATTTCTTTGAGAAATCACAAGTAATACATCAACGGATCTATTACTGGTGTGATCAAATAGCCTAACTCTCATTTTGAAATGTGTACAGTACCAGTCAAAAGTTTGGACACACCTACTCATTCCAGTTTTTTTCTTTCTTTTTTACTATTTTCTATATTGTAGAATAATAGCGACGACATAAACTATGAAACAACACATAGAATCACGTAGTAACCAAAAAAGGGTTAAACAAATAAAAATATATTTTATATTTGAGATTCTTCAAAGAAGCCACCCTTTGCCTTGATGACAGCTTACCACACCCTTGGCATTCTCTCAACCAGCTTCATGAGGTAGTCACCTGGAATGCATTTCAATTAACTACTTAGGGAGAGGGCCACTCCCGACACTACCCGGTGAAATGTAAGGCGCCAAATTCAAAATCCAAAAGTTAAATTATTAAACATTCATCAATATACAAGTGTTGCATAATCATCAAAAGCTCTGATTCTTGGCAATATCACAGCGTTGTCAGATTTCAAAAAGGCTTTACGGCGAAAGCACAACATTTGATTGTTTGAGGATAGCACCTCCAATATTTATGCATCAGCATAAATTCATATCCAGCGCGGGTCACACAAAACCCATATAAGAGCTAAAATAAATCACTTACCTTTCGAAGAACTTCTGCTGAGGGCTTCCCAAGTGTCCAACGAAGACATCCAATGTTTTTTTTGTTAGAAAAAGTCATTTATTATATCCATAAATCTGTTTAGTTGGCGCGTTATGTTCAGAAAATCCACCGTCGAGTCACCCGTTGTACAGTGACGAGAACCCGTTCAAATATACGTATCAACTTTGCACCAACAAATCAACGATCATTTATAATGCATCCTTAGCTATCCTTTTATGAATATTAGCGATAATATTTAACTCTGATGATATAATAAACAATATATAAGGAAAATAAAGTGGGGCGCGCTCACAGTTAAGAGTTAATTTGTGGAATTTCTTTCCTCAATGTGTTTGAGCCAATGTTGTGACAAGGTAGGGGTTTGTATACCGAAGATAGCCCTATTTGGTAAAAGACCAAGTCCATATTATGGCAAGAACAGATTAAATACACAAAGAGAAAGGACAGTCCATTACTTTAAGACATGAAGGTCAGTCAATCGTAAAATGTCAAGAACTTTTAAAGTTTCTTTAAGTGCAGTCGCAAAAACCATCAGGCTCTATGATGATACTGGCTCTCATGAAGACCGCCACAGGAAAGGACGACCCAGAGTTACCTCTGCTTCAGAGGATAAGTTCATTAGTTAACTGCACCTCAGATTGCAGCCCAAATAAATGCTTCACAGAGTTCAAGTAACAGACACATCTCAACATTAACTGTTCAGATGAGACTGTGTGAATCAGGCCTTCATGGTTGAATTGCTTCAAAGAAACCACTACTAAAGGACACCAATAAGAAGAGACTTGCTTGGGCCAAGAAACAAGAAAAAGTGACATTAGACTGGTGGAAAACTGTCCTTTGGTTCCATCCACCGTGTCTTTGAGACACAATCACCCGACCTCAACCCAATTGAGATGTTTTGGGATGAGTTGGACCGCAGAGTGAAGGAAAAGCAGCCAACAAGTGCTCAGCATATGTGGTAACTCATTCAACACTGTTGGATAAGCATTCCAGGTGAAGCTGGTTGAGTGAATGCCAAGAGTGTGCAAAGCTGTCATCAAGGCTAAGGGTGGCTACTTTGAAGAATCTAAAATATGAAATATATTTAGAATTTAACACTTTTCTGTTTTGGTTACTACATGATTCCATATGTGTTATTTCATTCATAGTTTTGATGTCTTCACTATTATTCTACAATGTAGAAAATAGTGAAAATAAATAACCCTTGAATGAGTAGGTGTGTGACTGCTACTGTATATATTTTTTTATGTTATGAACAGCAGTGCATTGGCAGGGCAATTCAAGCAAAGCCAATATGCAGTGGTAATGTATTGGGCCTATAGCTTACCTCAAAAACCTCATTGCTAAAGTACTGTTTTTAATTGGTTAATGTTGCATTGGCTTGTGTTTTTAAGTCAAGCAACAACAAAAAATCTAAGCAGTAGATCTCGGTGATCTTGACTTGAAAAGGTTGGTGGCCACTGTTCTAGAGTTTTCCCTGTTAACACTGTCAACACTTCCCTTTATTGTGGCAATATTAGCCACTTTCGATTTAATTTAATTTTTTACGTTTTATTTAACTAGGCAAGTCAGTTAAGAAAAAAATCGTATTTTCAATGATGGCCTAGGAACAAACAGTGGGTTAACTGCCTTGTTCAGGGGCAGAATGACAGATTTTTACCTTGTCAGCGCGGGGATTCGATCTTGCAACCTTAGTTACTAGTCCAACGCTCAAACCACTAGGCTACCTGCCGCCCCAATGCAACATACTGAAACAAAACAAACTATGCAAGAGATTTTGTTGTAGGCAGAACGCATCGGAGTAGGATTCTATTACATTGACATGCACTACTCATCCCGTACTCTACACAGACCTTTGCGGCATGAACAAGCAGAGCTGCAGTTGGCCTATATGCAAATATACCATTGCCATATATGGATCTGTGCCATTTACTCTGAACTGGACTGTTTACAACATGAGTAGATGTTCTTGTTTTGAGGTCAAAGCGAGTGCTGCGTGTAGCCACGTGTGCACATTTTGTTCATATCCTTTGGTAGTTAGTGAGTTATTAGCCTAGTTATAGATAATTTATAGTCAGCAATAGGGGAGTGATTGATTTCACAAGAAAGCACAAAATGTGTACCTTTCTAGACATCTTTGAAACGCAAGTCCGGTAAAGAGCTTTTTATTTATTTTTATAAGGTTCAGGGTTGTATTTTGAGACTGGCTTGAATAAGCTAAGTAGCCAATAGGGAGAGGGTAGTATAATTTGTCTGATTCTCTGTAATAATGGTACGGGAATAATAATGCGTTTTATTTTAAGTGGTTTCTTCCATCTCAAACAACCTTTTCAGTCGTCCCCTTTTCTGAAGCAGAAGTGGATAAACAGAGCTATGTCAAGCCCTGCATGTTTTTCCAAAAGTCTGATTGAATGTAGGCCTACATTGAACACCACACATTAGCTGCTACTGTAGGCTGAATAATAGAACAGCTATTTCCATGTTACTATGTTATGGATGCATTTTCTCCATAGTTTTTGATGGTAGACCACTCTGGTAGGCCTACTTTATGATGAAATAGCCACAGTAGCCTACATGGCCCTGTTAAAATGGTAACTTGAAGTGGGTATAGCCACAGTGATCACAGTAAATGTGCGTTGGAAGTTGCACAGAATTTTCACAAGCTCAAGTTTGCGCTCAGCAGACCTGAAATTTGCTCAGTGCTGGAAAAAATTAGATGGATAAAAAAATACACTACGTGAACAAAGGTATGTGGACACTTCCTTGTCGAACATCTCATTCCAAAATCATGGGTGTTAATATGGAATTGGTCCCCCCTTTGCTGCAATAACTGCCTCCACTCTTCTGGGAAGGCTTTCCAATAGATGTTGGAACATTGCTGCGGGGACTCGCTTCCATTCAGCCATGAGCATTAGTGAGGTTGGGCGATTAGGCCTGGCTCCCAGTCGGCATTCCAATTCATCCCAAAGGTGTTCGATGGGGTTGAGATCAGGGCTCTCCATACCGATCTCGACAAACCATTTCTGCATAGACCTCGCTTTGTGCACGATGGCATTGTCATGCTGAAACAGGAAAAGGCCTGCTACAAAGTTGCAAGCACCAAATCGTCTATAATGTCATTGTATGCTGTAGCATAAAGCATCCAGAGCGGAGACACGTTGCTAAGCGATGCAAGTGTTGCCAACTATTTTTCAGAGAATCACTAAATTACGTTTTGCCGTTGCCCCGACGACACCACAGCACCAATTTGCCTTGCTCCAGCCCAACTGCGGTCCTCACCCTGCGCACACCCCTTCAGCCTGTGCTTCTTTACCTGTGTGTGCTCCGTTGCTGTGACATCTGTTGCATCGACAGCTTTTCCCACTCTCGTTTCCGGCAGAATTGAGTGGGGAAAGTCGCTAAATGTTTTCAAAACCATAGAAATCCCCAAAGGCAGCCTGAAAAGTAGCTGAATTTGACTCTAGCTAATTTGGCAACCCTGGCTGCTGCACAGGGAGCAGAGGGAGAGACAGAGGAGCAGCATGCAGCAGCGAACAAGGGCTAAGCTAGTAACCGAAAAGCTTCTTAGCATTACTCTCCTGTTCTACTGGTTTTCATAAACTTTCTTTCATTGTCCTGAAGCCAAAGGTACAATCGTTATCATTTTAACAACTTATCCTCATTCTTGCATGTTTAGATTTCCTATCTTTCTCTTGCATGTTTAGTTTTTCCCTTTTAAGTTTCTAACGGAGATGTTTCTCTGTCACATGAACCTGCTTGCACTAGGTGCGGCTTTTTTACAACAGTGTTTTCCCACACATTGCATTTTTGAGATTTGCAATGTATTACGTTGTCTGCTTCGTAACAGTAGTTTAGTTGTATGTTCAATAATATGAGACTAGGCTTGCTATTATCACGTTTTTTAAGCTATTAATGAAAAATGTCCATTCCTTGTACCCATGCATAGTATTTTCGGTTTGTCACGTAATTTTACTGGAATTAGTTTAACCGTTTGTTAACCCGTTAATGGGGCTCGCTTAGTAGGCAGCAAAATTGACTGAAATTTGCATCCCTACTGTGATTGTAATGAGTGTCTTTCTGATTATGTTTCAGGCTGTTACTGGACAGAGCACACACAGACCTGGACAGCATTTTCCACAACCTGGACTCGGACCCCGAAACCGAACCACTTCAAGCCTCATCTCCCACAAGCTCTCCTCTCCGCAACGCAGAGCCAGCCAGTACCTCAGACGCCAATACCTCGGACCGAACCAATGCTCCCAACAACCACCACCCCTCATCTTCCTCCTCCTCCATCCCCTCCTCTTTGTCGTCATCTGTGGACCTCAGTGAGATTCTTTTGAACATTAAGTCGTGCCGCTGGAGGCACTTTAGGCCGCGGACACTATCCCATCACCCCCTGAGTGGAGGTGACATCTCACACTATAGAGGATTTAACCGGACTACGTCCTCAGGACATAGCAAGCTCCCGGGGAGTGGAGTTAACACCCGACCCCGCACCGGCCCCGGAGCTACCCCCGTCACCGGTGAGTTAGTCCACTGTCCTGTGCTGGAGCACTCATCCCTGCCTAAGGAGGTTTATGCTAGTATTCAGGCATCAGGTAGCCTGCGTGGTCCTGCTTGAGAGTACGGAGTACTTTGTTTCTGTCAGTAACTACTTTGCTTCACGCAATGCAGGTATAGGCCTAGCGGTGCATGCTAATTTGCTTCTGAGTACTGAATGTAAATGGAATTGACCCCAGCCCTGTGATGGGGGGTGTTTCTGACATTCTGTTTTGACTTTTAAATATAACGAATAATAGAAAGAACCTGATCCTAGATTAGCACTCCTACTCTGAGATGCTTTGGACCCAGGGCCCATAGGACTTTGGTAAAAAAAAGTAGTGCACTATAAAGGGAGAAGGGTGCTGCATTCCACACTCTTGCTTTAGGGCACTATGTCGATGGTATGCAGGACACGCGTTCTCTTTAAAAAAATATCTTTATAGATTGAAAAGAGTTTGTCAGGCAGGTCAAGGAGGTGGTTGTTTTGACCTCGTCACACGATCATAATCTCAAATAGTTTTTCTGTTCTGGTAGAGCTATGAAGGTTTAGTGTGAAAAGTAAGAATTGAGCAGGCTTTGAGTGTGGGGAGGTGTGTAATTGTAAAATTTCTCCATGACTGAAATTATGTGAGCTGCCATATTTTCATTGATCGTGTGTGTGCGTGTGCACAGGTCTGTTGCTGTGACCGTAGGGCTGTTGCGGTGACCTTATTACTGTCACAGCACCAGCAGTCATGAGTCATGACCATAATCTTTTTTTATGTACTCTGGTTGTGTTGGGAATATGCAATTCGCTAATGGCCTGGTTCTCAGGGCTCTATTTATCCCACTAATAACTGACATCAATGCAAATGCAATCGAAAATTTCATCAAACTCTAAAACGCGCTGTGATTGATCAATTTGAAGAAAAAAAGTTCAGCAAGTTGTAACTGAGTGTATAGCATGGTTTTTGTGGATGTTTCAAAGCCTAACGCAGCAAAATGGACAGCACTTTCTAAGTTGATGATTGATTAATTCCAAACATCCATAGGCATGTTGGGGCTTATGTAAACGCATAGGCCTATATATGAGCCCAAGCCTGGGGGGAAAAAAAATTATTTCAAATAATGATTGTGACGTTATACAATATATTTGTATTTATCTTAGATCCCCATTCTTCCTGGGGTCCAGCAAAATTAAGTTTGTTTTAAAAACGTGACAATACATTCAGAACTGATTTCACAACACATTAAGTGTTAGCCTACCGCATATTACGCAGGGAAGAAAAACATTAAAAATATATATATTTTCTAAGATTTCTAGTACATAATTGGTATAGCCTATACTCCAAAATTAAACTATTATATTAATTGCCTTTGTGTGTACTATTTTATTATGCATACTGGATTGACTGGTTACCTAAACTTTCTATCCATGAGTCTGGGAGAGAAAGTATAGGCCTAGGTGATGCTGTTCGTTGATTGATTGTGCAGGGCAGTTTACGGAGTTAGCCTACAATTATAGTGAATTTGTATTTAATTTTGAATAGCCAAGTAATAGGGCATTTATATTTTCATAATTAATAGGCAGACACATTACCTTTAGCTACAGAATCTCACCTGTGTTTCAATCTCCTTTCTCTTCATTACTTTCTTGAGTGTGCATGAGGGGTTGTCAACAGTTTAATGAAATGTTTAGTTGTGAAAACATTAAGCACTGGTAACTGCAGGAACAGGGTTGGAGATTCCATGGTATACTTTCCACCCAAACTTTGTATCACCTGTCGCGCAGTGGGAGGCTGCATTCTCAAACAGTGGTTGATGCTTGGAGTGAAATAACCGGAGTAGGCTACCCGGCAAAATTGGGAATACGGCCTTCAGTGGCCTTCAGTTGCAATTCGAGTGCATATGCATACGGATTAAGTCTTTTTTTTTCCCCCCTGCCTCTGTTCCTGCCTATTTGACAAAACAAATTTTACATATTAGACAAGACAAGAATAGTCTGAAGGGGAAAATGTGATCACTTGATGAGAGAACACCGTGTGCAGCCTGAGGCAAGCTTTTTTTGTGACTTGCTCAAATCACATCTAGGGTTGCATCTAGGGTTGCACATTTGGGAATATTCAGAGGTGGAAACTTTCCGTGGGAATATATGGGAATTAACGGAAATATATGCAAATTAATATTAATATCATTTAAATGTAGATATTTTTTGCATTGGATATATTTACCTTATCATATATGGAGACAAACATAAACCTTTTACCTTATCATAAGTAGACATAATTGCGAATGTTTAAATCCTTCCAATAGAAATAAAAAACGTTTTAGTTACAAATTGAACTTTAATTGAGTCACTTCACATCGGATGATTTCACTGAACAACAAAAGGGAATATTGAATGATCTATCGCATCTCCCAAAAACGTTTTCAACATACGTCTGTGAAATTATAGCTTAGAAACTAAGGCTTTGGTTGTCTTCCTCTCAGGCTAACATGTCTTCTCCCTGGACCACCTCATTGTCCAGACTCTGAGGCCTCATCTTCACTGTCACTTTCCAACCATGTTGAGGATGGCTCATTGTCAGGCTCAAAAAGCCTGTTGCTTGCTTTAGTGTGGTTGGGTTCCCAAACAAGGACCAGTTGCTCTCTGAGGCGGCTGATGTTGGTGGGATTTGGAGGATGATTGAGGCAACAGGGGAAAGTGCCTCAGATCCACAAAGTCCCTTCCACCAGGTGGCTGATGCGATATGTTGGCACGACTGCCATATTGCGTCTCCATCCCAAAGCCCTTGCTTGGAAGTGTACTTAGCCAGACTGCCAGGAACCTTGCCCTCATCCAGGCCAAGGAGGCGAGACACGGTAGTGATGACCCCATAGGCCTTGTTGATCTCTGCACCAGACAGGATGCTCTTGCCAGCATACTTGGCATCCAACATGTACTCTGCGGCATGTATGGGCTTCAGGCAGAACTCTTCACGCTTTTTTATGTATTTCAGAACTACATTTTCCTCTGCTTGGAGCAACAGTGAAGTGGGCAGAGCAGTATGGATTTCTTTGCTTAGATCTGCAAGCAGAGACTGAACATTAGACATGATGGCATTGTCTCCCTCAATCCATGCAATGACTACTGCTATAGGTTTCAGGAGTTTTAGGCTGCTTATCACTCTCTCCCAAAATACATCATCCAGGAGGATCCTCTTGATGGGGCTGTCCATATGGGCAGACTGTGATATGGCCATTTCTTGGAGAGACTCCTTCCCCTCCAGGAGACTGTCAAACATGATGACAACTCCACCCCAATGGGTGTTGCTGGGCAGCTTCAATGTGGTGCTCTTATTCTTCTCAATTTTCTTGGTGAGGTAGATTGCTGCTATAACTTGATGACCTTTCACATACCTAACCATTTCCTTGGCTCTCTTGTAGAGTGTATCCATTATTTTCAGTGCCATGATGTCATTGAGGAGCAAGGACAGCATGAGCAGCATAGCCAATGGGTGTGATGTGAGGGTAGGACTCCTCCACTTTAGACCAAGCAGCATTGTCTGTCACCAGTGCAAATATCCTTCTATGGTACCTTGTGGTAAGGACATTGACTGCCTTCAGCTCATCTGCAATGTAGAGACCGGTGTGTCTGTTGTCCCTTGTGTCTATGCTCTTGTAGAATACTGGTTTAGGGGTGGAGATGATGTAGTTGATTATTCCTTGCCCACAAACATTTGACTACTCATCAGAGATGATTGCAATACAGTCTGCTTTCTCTATGATTTGCTTGACCTTCACTTGAACTCTGTTGATCTCTGCATCCGTCAAATGAGTAGATAAAGCATGTCTGGTTGGAGGGGTGTATGCTGGGCGAAGAACATTCAGAAATCTCTTCCAATACACATTGCTTGTGAGTATCAGAGGTTAACCAGTTATATACACAGCTTGAGCAAGACATTCATCAGCATTTCTCTGACTACGTTCCTCCATTGAGTCAAAGAAACTTCTGATTCCAGGAGGACCATGAGTTGTTGCAATCGATAAGGTGTCTGATTCATCATTTTCACCTCGAATAGAAGTAGATGGACTTTTGTCAGAGGTTGCTTGTTGTGAGCGCTGAGGGAACTTTATGCACTTGGCCAGATGATTCTGCATTTTTGTTGCATTCTTCACATATGATTTGGCACAGTATTTGCAAATGTGCACAGCTTAGCTGCAATGAAATGGCTCCACACATCAGATAGTGCCCATGGCATTTTCCTCTAAAGATTAGAGAGAAAAAATGAGTAAAAAAAACTCATGCAATTCCATGTACAGATAAATAGTTAAGCAGTTAAATTAAACATCTCATTTGTAAGATAAATGTTTTAAAATGAAACCTGTATGGAAACAGGTGAATTAACACTCCTCAGTTCACATGCTCAAGCAAGCTAAAACCCAAATGGGAGCAAACTAACTAGCAGAAATTGTTAACAATTTAGAAATGATTTAAACACACTTTGCTGTAGGCTACTTTTTACTAGTTAACAAAAATAATGTATGTCATATAAAATATATTCACCCCACCCAGTATTGTTCAAAACTTACCAGAAAGCATGTAGTCCTTGGCTCAGACAGTGTAGTAGTGTGGGTTCAATAGCATCTCATTAGTGTGCAAGATCTTGAGAATCAGCTGCACAAGAAGAATGCACTGTGCATGCAAAGTGTTGCAATTACATTGAATTGGGGATAGTTTAACCAAATGTCTATCCAACAAAAAAGGTTCAGTTGTTATAAGCTAACTTTTTTGATTTATTTAAGCAAAATTCCCAACATTTCCCACCCATCGCATCATGCATCCCATATGTTTTGATTTCTAAGACTTTATAAAGTTTGTATCGTTCACAACTATAGTTGCCAATTTACTCTAAATCTAGTTTATAGGACCTGTTTCAAATGATCACTTTTACGCTCAACATAGCCATTTCATATGGGCTCTCGCTATGGAATGGTAAAAATATCCTTTCTATTTTATTCAGCTAACTTCAGTTATATTCTTACTATAAAATAATGGAACCGGACTAAATGAACAAGCCTATGGAATGGCACACAGCCAGATAACATACAGTAGGCCAACTCATATTCTGTTTTCTAAAATACATTTTCTTGTGTTTATTTAGACCTGCCTAAAATAAATAATGGATTTATTGTGATGGTGAATGTTAAATTGATTTATTATACAGTACCGGTCAAAGGTTTGGGGTCTGAGTCATTCCAGGTTTCATTACTTTTACTATTGTATACATTGTAGAATAATAGCGAAGACATCAAAACTATGAAATAACCCATATGGAATCATGTAGTAACCAAAAAAGGGTTAAACAAATCAAAATATATTTGAGGTTCTTCAAATAGCCACTCTTTGCCTTGATGACAGCATTGCACACTCTTGGGATTATCTCAACAGCTTCACCTGGAACGTTTTTCCAACTGTCTTAAAGGGGTTCCCACGTATGCTGAGCACTTGTTGGCTGCTTTTCCTATACTCTGCGCTCCAACTCATCCCAACCCATCTCAATTGGGTTGAGGTCGTGGGATTGGGGAGACCAGGTCATTGGATGCAGCACTCCATCACTCTTCTTCTTTGTCAAATAGCCCTTACACAGTCTACAGGTGTGTTGGGTCATTGTCCTGTTGAAGAACAAATGATAGTCCCACTAAGCCCAAACCAGATGGGATGGCGTATCGCTGCAGAATTCTGTGGTAGCCATGCTGGTTGAGTGACTTGATTTCTCAGTACATCAGTGTCACCAGCAAATCACCTCCATGCTTTAAGGTGGGAAATACACATGCGGAGATAATCCGTTCACGTACTCTGCGTCTCACAAAGAGATGGCGGTTGGAAATAAAAATCATAAATTTGGGCTCGGACCAAAGGACAAAATTCCACCGGTCAAATGTCCATTGCTCGTGTTTCTTGGCCCAAGCAAGTCTCTTCTTATTATTGGTGTCCTTTAGTAGGGGTTTCTTTACAGCAATTTGGTCATGAAGGCCTAATTTACAGTCTCCTCTGAACAGTTGATGTTGTCGTGTCTGTTACTTGAACTCTGTGAAGCATTTATTAGAGCTGCAATTTCTGAGGCTGGTAACTAATGAACTTACTCCTGTGGTAGTCCTCATGAGAGCCAGTTTCATTAAAGCGCTTGATGGTTTTTGCGACTGCACTTGAAAACTTTAAAAGTTCTTAAAATGTTTCTGTATGGACTGACCTTCATGTCTTAAAGTAAAGATGGACCATCAGTTCTCTTTGCTTATTTGAGCTGTTCTTGCCATAATATGGACTTGGTATTTTACCAAATAGGGCTATCTTCTGTATACCACCCCTACCTTGTCAAAACATAACTGATTGGCTCAAACGCATAAAAAAAAAAAATACCCAAGTTAACTTTTAACTTCTTAGGGAACGCTAGCGTCCCACCTACGAGAACATCCGGTAATAAGCAGGGCGCCAAATTCAAATTACATAAAGAGTAATATTAAACATTCATGAAAATACAAGTGTTCAAAAGCTTAGAATCTTGGTAATCGAACCGCATTGTCCCATTTACAACAGGCTTTAAGACAAAAGCATTTTATTATCTGAGGACAGCGCCCCGCATACTCCTTGCATATAAATATATTTCAAACCAGCGCAGACATTACAAAATCAAAAATAGCGATAAAATCAATCACTTACCTTTGAAGATCTTCCTCTAGTTGCAATCCCATGGGTCCCAGGAACACAAAGAATGATTTTTTTTCGATAAAGTTCCTCTTTATATCCCAAAAACATTTTGTAAACGGTTTTAGAAACTTCAGTGTTTCCTATCCAATAGTACTAATTATGTGCATATCCTAGTTTCTGGGCCTGAGTGGCAGGCATTTTACTTTGGGCACGTCAGACAGGCGAAAATTCGGAAAATGGGATCCTAGCCCTAAGGAGTTAAATTGCTTGGCATGCCGAGGCAACTACCCTTGAGGCATGAGTGCCATGCGTGGCCGATGCCTGTTTTAAGTGTGATTGACTGTGCCACCCCTGCGGCCTCCGCAATGGATTAGTCCACAGACACAGGCGGGAATCAGACAGGCGTCTCATTAACTTCTTAGGGAGCGGCAGCAGAGGTGACGGTTTTGGAGAGTCTGGCGTGCCCAAAGTAAAATGCCTGCCACTCAGGCCCAGAAAATAGGATATGCACATAATTAGTACTATTGGATAGGAAACACTCTGAAGTTTAAGAGTGTTAAAATATTGTCTGTGAGTATAACAGAACTGATATAGCAGGCGAAAACCCGAGGAAAATCCATCCGGATTTGCAGTTTTTTTTGTACTTGACCTTCTCCAGGCTGCCTATTCATTTTTATTTTAACCAGGACTGAGACTGCAGTACCTATGGCTTCCACTAGATGTCAGCAGTCTCTATACAAAGACTGGGAGCGATAGGAGTAAGGAAAACGGATAGGAACAGGAAATGGTCAAGGGAGCTCAGATCTCAACAAGATTTCTTGGGCGCGCCCCACTTTATTTTATTTATATAACGTATAGGTGACCATCCGAGTGAAATATTATCGCTAATATTCATAAAAGGATAGCTAAGGATGCATTATACTGTGAGGGGGAAAAAGTATTTGATCCCCTGCTGATTTTGTACGTTTGCCCACTGACAAAGAAATTATCAGTCTATAATTTTAATGGTAGGTTTATTTGAACAGTGAGACAGAATAACAACAAAAAAATAAAGAAATGCATGTGAAAAATGTTATAAATAGAATTGCATTTTAATGGGGGAAATAAGTATTTGACCCCTCTGCAAAACATGACTTAGTACTTGGTGGCAAAACCCTTGTTGGCTATCACAGAGGTCAGATGTTTCTTGCAGTTGGCCACCAGGTTAGCACACATCTCAGGAGGGATTTTGTCCCACTCCTCTGCAGATCTTCTCCAAGTCATTAAGATTTCGAGGCTGACGTTTGGCAACTCAAACCTTCAGCTCCCTCCACAGATTTTCTATGGGATTAAGGTCTGGAGACTGGCTAGGCCACTCCAGGACCTTAATGTGCTTCTTCTTGAGCCACTCCTTTGTTGCCTTGGCCGTGTGTTTTGGGTCATTGTCATGCTGGAATACCCATCCACAACCCATTTTCAATGCCCTGGCTGAGGGAAGGAGGTTCTCACCCAAGATTTGACGGCACATGGCCCCGTCCATCGTCCCTTTGATGCGGTGAAGTTGTCCTGTCCCCTTAGCAGAAAAACACCCCCAAAGCATAATGTTTCCACCTCCATGTTTGACGGTGGGGATGGTGTTCTTGAGGTCATAGGCAGCATTCCTCCTCCTCCAAACATGGCGAGTTGAGTTGATGCCAAAGAGCTCCATTTTGGTCTCATCTGACCACAACACTTTCACCCAGTTGTCCTCTGAATCACTCAGATGTTCATTGGCAAACTTCAGATGGGCATGTATATGTGCTTTCTTGAGCAGGGGGACNTTCTGGGCTGATTCCTCACCGTTCTCATGATCATTGCAACTCCACGAGGTGAGATCTTGCATGGAGCCCCAGGCCGAGGGAGATTGACAGTTCTTTTGTGTTTCTTCCATTTGCGAATAATCACACCAACTGTTGTCACCTTCTCACCAAGCTGCTTGGCGATGGTCTTGTAGCCCATTCCAGCCTTGTGTAGGTCTACAATCTTGTCCCTGACATCCTTGGAGAGCTCTTTGGTCTTGGCCATGGTGGAGAGTTTGGAATCTGATTGATTGATTGCATCTGTGGACATGTCTTTTATACAGGTAACAAACAGATTAGGAGCACTCCCTTTTGAGTGTGCTCCTAATCTCAGCTCGTTACCTGTATAAAAGACAGCTGGGAGCCAGAAATCTTTCTGATTGAGAGGGGGTCAAATACTTATTTCCCTCATTAAAATGCAATTCCATTTATAACATTTTTCACATGCATTTTTCTGGATTTTTTTGTTGTTATTCTGTCTCTCACTGTTCAAATAAACCTACCATTAAAATTATAGACTGATCATTTCTTTGTCAGTGGGCAAACGTACAAAATCAGCAGGGGATCATATACTTTTTTCCCTCACTGTAACTGGTCTTTGATTTGTTTAGGAAACGTTTATAGGTATATTTTAAAGCGTTCTCTTCACGTTTCAATGGGCGATTTGACGTTGGATTTTCTGAACATAACGCTCCAACCAAACAGAGATTTATGGATATAATAACTTGACTTTTTCTAACAAAAGACCCATTGGATGTCTTCGTTGGACACTTGGGAAGCCCTCAGCAGAGGGGGGTCAATGTAATTACTCTTGGTGGCCATTTGATTAATTTAATTGAGCAGTCTTATGGCTTGGGGGTAGAAGCTGTTAAGGAGCCTTTTGGTCCTAGACTTGGCACTCTGGTACCGCTTGCCGTGCGGTTGCAGAGAGACAAGTCTATGACTTGCGTGATTGGAGTCCCTGACAATTTTTTGGGCCTTCCTCTGACACAGCCTAGTATACATGTCCTGGATGGCAGGAACGCACCAACAGATCCACAGATGATGCAATCTCTATTGCACTCCACACTGCCCTTTCCCACCTGGACAAAAGGAAAACCTATCTGAGAATGCTATTCATTGACTACAGCTCAGCGTTCAACACCATAGTGCCCTCAAAGCTCATCACTAAGCCAAGGACCCTGGGACTAAACACCTCCCTCTGCAACTGGAGCCTGGACTTCCTGATGGGTCGCCCCCAGATGGTAAGGGTAGGCAACGACACATCCGCCACACTGATCCTCAACACAGGGGCCCCTCTGGTGTGTGCTCAGTCCCCTCCTGTACTCCCTGTTCACTCATGACTGCACGGCCAGGCACGACTCGAACACATTCATTACGTTTGCTGATGACACAAAAGTGGTAGGGAGGAGGGCAGAGACCTGACCGTGTGGTGCAAGGACAACTACCTCTCCCTCAATGTGATCAAGACAAAGGAGATGATTGTGGACTACAGGAAACATTCTCATCGACAGGGTTGTAGTGGAGCAGGTTGAGAGCTTCCAGTTTCTTGGCGTCCACATCACCAACAAACTAACATTGTCCAAGCACACCAAGACAGTCGTGAAGAGGGCACTACAAAACCTATTCCCTCTCAGGAGACTGAAAAGATTTGTCATGGGTCCTCAGATCCTCAAATGGTTTTACAGCTGCACTATCGAGAGCATCCTGACGGGTTGCATCACTGCCTGTATGGCAATTGCTCAGCCTCTGACCGAAAGGCACTACAGAGGGTAGTGCGTACCACCCAGTACATCCCCGGGGCCAAGCTTCCTGCCATCCAGGACCTCTATACCAGGTGGTGTCAGAGTTTGGCCCTAAAAATTGTCAATGACTTCAGCCACCCTAGTCATAGACTGTTCTCTCTGCTACTGCACGGGCAAGCGGTAATGGAGTAAGTAAGCATTTCACTAAGGTCTACAACTGGTTTATTCAGCATTTCGTTTCTCACAAGTACATAGAGTAGCTTGACAAATCAAAAAAGTAGCCAGCCAGGCGTCACCTGGCGGGGGCGGGCTCCGTGGGGGCTTGCCGAAAGAACTCTATTGTAGTGGCCTCTGGTACATTCTAATGCCTTGATTCACTATAAAATACACAGCTAAATGAATACTGTTGAGTTTACCTCCCAGATTAGATCACTTAAATAATGTTTTATTACTGAAAATGTACAATTTCACTGTGTTCTTAAGTTTTGGATATTGTCTAGGCCAAGGCTTTCCAGCCCTGTTCCTTGAGCGCTACCGTCCTGTTGGTTTTTGTTCCAACCCCGATCTAGGGCACCTAATAATCATTTGAAATGCTGAATCAGGTTAGTTACAACAAGGGTTGGAGTGAACATATATGAGGGTAGCTCTCCAGGAACATGGTTGGAGAGCCCTGATCTAGGCCTGTATGATCAGGGCAATTTCCTTAGAAAGAGAACATTTAACCTGTTTTTTTATTGAGATTAGTCTTATTTACAGTTTTCACTCTCAATCTCACTTTCCTTTTTAAATAGAAAAACAATTGGATGTTCTAAGTCCAAAACAATGCTTAAAACATCAGTAGACAACTTGAGGTCTTGGGGAAAATGTGAGAAATTAAGATTTTTTGGTGTAGTTACCTGAAATTCAAGTGAGTACCTTGCAAGAGGTTGTTTAGCTGTGTTTTTCTTTTTTTGTAGCACACATGGGATGGTAGCATTTGCACAACAAATACCCACTGGATTGATGAAAATAATCTTAATATTGTTCTGCCAGTTAAGCTTAGGCTACTTTGTAGGTAACATTTAATTGAGAAGGTTTTTGGGAAAGCCTTTCAATCTACCAGAATACCGCTAGCGACTACAGAGTGGTAGATGTGCGCACCGGACGTAGCTGTTCTGTCCCACCGATGCATGGAAAACCCAGCCAACGGGTATATTATCCATGTCGTTGTTCAAATTTTTTTTGTCCCCATGTGCAGTTGCAAACCGTTGTCTGGCTTTTTTATGGATTTTTGGAGCAGTGGCTTCTTCCTTGCTGAGCTGCCTTTCAGCTTATGTCGATATAGGACTCGTTTTACTGTGGATATAGATACTTTTGTACCTGTTTCCTCCAGCATCTTCACAAGGTCCTTTGCTGCTGTTCTTTGATTGATTTGCACTTTTCGCACCAAAGTACGTTCATCTCTAGGAGACGGAACGCATCTCCTTCCTGAGCGGTATGACTGCTGCGTGATCCCGTGGTGTTTATACTTGCGCACTATTGTTTGTACAGATGAACGTGGTACCTTCAGGCGTTTGGAAATTGCTCGCAAGGATGAACCAGACTTGTGGAGGTCTACAATAGTTTTTCTGAGGTCTTAGCTGATTTCTTTTGATTTTCCCATGATGTTAAGCAAAGAGGCACTGAGTTGGAAGGTAGGCCTTGAAATACATACACAGGTACACCTCAATGACATCATTTTCTGGAATTTCAGGCTGTTTAAAGGCACAGTCAACTTAGTTTATGTAAACTTCTGACCCACTGGAATTGTGATACAGTGAATTATAAGTGAAATAATCTGTCTGTAAACAATTGTTGGAAAAATTACTTGTGTACTGCAGAAAGTAGATGTCCTAACAGACTTGCCAAAACTATAGTTTGTTAACAAGAAATTTGTGGAGTGGTTGAAAAACGAGTTTTAACCTCTCAGGGATCACTGGGGCGCTAGCGCCCCACTCCCGACACTACCCGGTGAAATGTGAGGCGCCAAATTCAAAATCCAAAAGTTGAATTATTAAACATCCACCAATATACAAGTGTTCCATACTCATCAAAAGCTCTGTTTCTTGGCAATATCACAGCGTTGTCAGATTTCAAAAAGGCTTTACGGCGAAAGCACTACATTTGATTGTTTGAGGGTAGCACCTCTCATACTTTTCCCATAGCCATGATTTCATTAGCCAGCGTGGCACACACATAACACATTTCACAGCAAAAACAAATCAATTACCTGTTGAAGAACTTCTGCNCCCACTCCTATCGACTTCCAAAGAGGCACTTCCTTATTCCCTCTTCTTCTCTGCTCTAAAGCATCTGAACAGAATCAAAACACTTTCTCGAGACTGTGGACATCCAGAGGAAGCGATAGGTACTGCATTCATATGCCCTTATATGGGCATTTTCATGAGGGAGGGGTTCCAAATGAGGCACTCTGTGAAAACCACTTTCTCCAGGACAGAAATTCCTCAGGGTTTTGCCTGCCATATCCGTTCTGTTTTACTCACAGACAAATGGTTAACAGTTTTACAAAATTCAGAGTGTTTCCTATCCAATGGTACCAAATATGTGCATATCCTATTTGGTACCATTGGATAGGAAACACTCTGAATGGGACGTAAAAATTGACGAGCATCATGCCCTCTCCAGTGTAAAGAAATTTGACTGCAACCACAGTTGTGCATATAATGAGATGCTCATGTCTCCACCCTAACAATGGGAGTCGTTGTCTCAAAGGCGGGAAGGCAGGCGACAAGCTTAGGTCCAAAATAAGCCCATAGAAACGCATTGGGCTTATTGTGGACAGATTTTGGCGAGAGTGAAAACGCTTGCTTCGTCTCTTCCGCTCTGTCGCATTTCCCCGGAATCACTCGCTTTGTTACTAGCAGGCGGCTATCATAACAATAGATCGCTAGAAGATGCATATTGTTCATTGTAGTGGGAGAGAGCTGGAACTTTTACATTAAAGGTAGCTTACTTAATATGAAGTTGCAAATGCCAATGGAAACACTGCTAGAAGTTAGGCCTGGGCTACCTGGCCTATGTATAAATGTGCCCATTTGGAGTTGTCTGATTTGTTTTAACTTCTTGCCGCATGGATCGCGTGAGCAGGATCATTTTCGAAATAAACAAAGCGCGCCAAATTCAAAATAAGAATTCGTAATATTTAACATTCATGGAAATACAAGTGTTGCACATGGTTACAAAGCTTGGAGTCTTGGTAATCTAAATCTGTCAGATTTCAAAAAGGCTTTACGGGGAAAGCAAAACGTTTGATTATCTGAGGTCAGAACCTCACAAAAATAGCTTTTTCAACCAGCACTGGCGACACAAAATCACAAATTAAAGATATAAAAACTCACTTACTTTTTAAGATCTTCTGATGTTTTCAACCAGGAGGGTCCCAGCTACAAAACCTCTGTTCGTTTTGTTAGATAAAGTACATATTTATATCCAAAAAACGCTGTTTAGACGGCGCCATTGAATTTAGAAATCCACAGGAAACACCTCCGTCAAAACGACGACAAAAAAGTCCAAATTGCTCCCGGTAAACTTTTGTCTATTTTTGTCAAACACAGACTCTATAGAATCCTTAGGTTGTCTAAAATGTTAATAAACGATAAAACTTCACGCAGAAACAACTATGTTCAATAGACAAGGCAAATTCCCACGCGAGTGCTCTCCCCAGAACGCGCCCAAAACTGTTTTTCTTCCGGTGCACTCTTTCCTTCATGTGAAAAAACGTATTCATTTTTCAAAATACAAGCCCAAAGCCATCAATAGTAGGCTGTTACCATATAGGGGAAGCCATAGGAAAATGGTGGATGGATTCAATGCTTTTCAATAGTTTTTCAAAATAAGAGCATGGGAGCAGAATTTTTTTTTTCCTGTAAGAGGTTAACTCAACATCACTAATGAGCTGTGGAGCTCTCAAAGTAATTTTTTCCCCACCTCAAACAGCAAGTGAAAAGTCTGTTTTTAAATATATTGAGAATGACAATAGTTCCTCATTGTATTTGAAAAATCTTTCCAGCTCTTTCCAGCTTTCGATAACCAATGAGCCTCGGCGTGAAAGGTGAAAATGTAATCCTCTAATCCAGTGGAAACGTCATAAAATACCTGATTACTTCTTGTCCCTTGCACAAGTACAGCTGTCTGTCTAGAGCTCACTGGCATGGGAAACTCTGAGGTCCCTGAATAGTTGATACAATGTTGCAAGTTTGCTATAGATCTGCTGGCTGGACCCAGTTGTTTGATATGTTTCAAGTTCGTTGCAGACAGGCGGAGTTGAGGGATTAATACGATTGAAAGAACATGAACAAACCTCCAATGTGATTTATAGGCTGGTTTTCTCAGGATATTTTCTTCAATGGTTTTTATTTGTTGGCTTTATATGCATGCAATTTTTACCTAGTTGGCAATTGAACAAAATATGTTATTATAAATTTAAATGAAACTGTTCCGTGAAAATGTGCATATGAAAATTAAAACTGACTTACAGATCGGTATAGATGGTAATATAAGTTGTAAATTGGCACTCCACATGAAAAGGTTGCTGACCCCTGATGTGGCCTATTACTGGCTACAACTTCAGATCTGCAAAGGCCAGGAGGAGCGGGAGGAGGGTTGCAAAGTTTATCATTTTTTCTGGTTATCTGCATCTCTGGCTCCCTCTTGAGTCATTTGTCTTAATTATTTCATCAGAAATAATTGTTTTTTTTACGTTAGCACTACACAGCTCATTCAAATCAACTAATCATCAAGCTTTGGGAAACGCTGACATATGGTGTCTATATATGAAAAATGCACGCTTAACAATTTCTACCAATCGTTTGGTCGAAAGGACAGACTACTCTTGGTCAACAAAGATTTTTTTATAGCTGGGGACAGCCCTAATTCATACAATGCTTCCTTATTAGAATACATTAATTCCTGAGAATTCATTAATTCCTGTTCTCCCAGCTCGTGTGTTGTAGAAATGGTGTTGTATAAATAGATTCAGAAGAGGTGCTGGGGTGTTAGGGCCAGTGGCCATAGAGTAGAGGGGGAGTCTGCTGCATACTGCAGTGTCTCAAGCTAGAGTCTTGGCTTGATTGGAGTTTAACCTTGATAGTCATGTTAGTGTCTAAAGGTCAGAATATACCTCACAGTAATGTACGTTTTAGAATGCTGTTTGATGTCAGAAAGCTAAAATGTGTGCTAGGCCAGGCATTAAACTGCATTACAATTTTGGGGAGGCATATTTTGCCATACACATGCTCCTGTGAGCACTGGTGTGTTTATGTTCACCTAGTCGCCTTTTGATGTCACTAGGCGTATTTGTGTTCGAGTAGGGTATGTTCTGACAATTCAGTGGCTTTGACGCCTGTTTTGCTTAGATCAAAGGATAAATATAGTAGGTAGTTCATAGCTAACCTGGTTATTCTCCTGATAAACAATCTTCAGGCTCGATTGTTCTGAAGGATGTATTTGTATGGACTCAGTCAAGTCAAAGCTTTGACCTAGTGTAGATAGTGACCTGATTAAAGGTTACATGCCCCATCTCAAACCCCACCTGGAATCTGGAAAGATTTACTCCCAAAGCAGAGGGGCCGGTTAAGTGTAGGATGTGTATTGAGAATGTATTTTAGATAATGGAGTGGCTACGGATACAGAGTTTCTGTATCCCAATTTTCCCACGCTAAAAATACAGATATTTCTGAGCATGTGAATTTTATTTTTACGTAGCCGAGTGCCCGCTGCCACTCCCCCCTCATTGATCGCCTTCGGTCACGGGTTAGCCTACCAACTTCATGTTGTACACAAAACTGTTAGAACTATTGAATTCTGTGCCTCAGTAAGCATAAGCATGATTTCATGTTTGTTCTTCAGGAGGGAAGTAGGCTAAATGCAGCCATTTACATGTTTCACACCAAATACATTATTGACATGGCATGTTCGTACAAACAGGCAGTCTAGCGAGTCTTAGCTGCTGAGTTACATGCAGCTATTTACTCTCGCCAGAATATCAGCATATATGGCGACGCAAAACGAACTCATTGTCACACTTTTTACCGGTCCATATACACGCTCAGCTGCCTAGAACGTTCGGCTGCCCAGAGGTGGTCATCGGCAACACACACACACACACAGACCTGCTCTCACTTGGAGCCAAGGCCAGACCACTGGTACTTCTCACCAGCTTGGTGAAGATATTGAATGTTGTTCTAGATGACAAGCTACAGGTGTACAAGGTCAGTCAGCCTTAAACATTTTGTATATATGGGAGCGGCATTTATCCTACCGTGTGCACTGTGCAGGTATTTCTTTGCTTTATTATCTATGACTGGTTCTCCTGTGTGTGTATAACCCTTGTGTGTTATAACACTGTTATCCTGTATCTATGTAGCGTTCACAGCAGAGCAGTACCAGCAGCACCAGGAGCAGCTGGCCCTGATGCAGAAACAGCAGCTGGAGCAGATTCAACAGCAGCAACAGACACAGCCGCAGGCCGACACATCCTCTACTACTACAACATCCACAGCAACACCACCCAACACACAGGTCAGACACCACTCCTTTACACACGCCACACACAAACCTCCAAAAGCTCCAAAATAGCCCTGTCGATGTGTATTTCACCCAGCGTTTCCCTTAACATTGTAAAGGCAAGGCAGGCCCTCCTCTCTAGCCCCCTCGTAAAATATATTAGGGGAAACACTATCACTCCTTAGACAATTTCTTTCTTCAGTGGTATGTAGAATGTCTGACTTGGTCTCTCTGTCCTCCCTCCCCTCCAGTGTATAATCTCGAAAACGTTAGACTCGGCCAGCGCCCAGTTTGCTGCCTCTGCCCTGGTGACCACGGACCAGCTGATGGCCTTCAAGGCCAAGGAGGAGGGGGTTCTGGGAAGTGGAGTCAACGGGGTCCTCCCAGGCTCAGGTGAGCAGCACCACTGATCTGTAGTTCACTTCATAGCAAATGAAATAAATGAGACTGGGGAGTTAAATGTTAGTAATTTAGCAGATGCTCTTATCCAGAGTGACTTAGTCGACCACATATCAGTCATTGCAAGTCAAGTGTTCAATTGAGGAAGTGTTCAATGTATCTCTTGTAAATGTATTTTGTCTTCCCCATCTCTCAGGAGTGTACAAGGGCTTACACCTGGCCAGTACCACCCACCACCCTAACAGCAACCAGACTCTCACCCCTCCTCCATCAACCCCTACCTTCCTCCAGCCCTCGTCCAACCACTCCTCTACCTCTTCGTCCCCCGTCACAGCCTCTTCTCTCACATTCCCTCTCAATGCCCATCACACCCACCTGGGTAACAATGCTGCAAACTCCTCCCCCACCACCACTCAGGTCCTGATTGCGAATAACATCTGTCTGAGCGTGCCCCCCTCCTCCTCCCCTGCCCTCCCCAGCCTGGGGGGCACCACCACCACGCGCCACATACCCAGGACCCTGGGAGCCGTGCCCTCCTCTGCCTTAAAGATGGCTGCCAACTGTCAGATGCCCAACAAGGTCACCGGGGCTTCTACCATGGACATGGGATCCAGGTGAGATGAGTTGACATTCTCTGACTGATGTACTATGTATGTCTCTCAAATGGTACCCTATTCTCTGTAGTGCACTACATTTCACCACAGCGCTATGGGAAATGGTCAAAAGTAGTGCACTTTATATTGAATCGGGTGCCATGTCTTGATTGCCTAATGTTATGCCTAAGCCATGGGTCTAGTGGGAGCTGTGTATTACAACAAAAGTTTGACACGGTTTGTATTCCTCCTCCAGAGATAATCACAATCAAGACAAGCCAGCTCTGAACAGTATAACTGACAACACAGTGGCCATGGAGGTGACGTAGCAGAGTGACATGACTGGCAGCACCAACACTACCCTTCCTTCTGCTGCACAACCAGTCCTTTGCTCAGTCTGCTGCTACCCTCTGAGTTCACTCTTTAGGTGCTGTGCATCGTAGCATTGGGAATGCAAATAGGGCGGCAGGCGGGACTCCACACACACAACGGACTACATACGTAGTACGGACAGACAGGTTTCCATGGCAACTGTGGGAATTTATTGTTGCAATTCTCATCTCTCATGCTTTTTTAATGTTTGTTTTGTTTTTGTATTCGTTACTGTTAATAAGAGTAAAAATTGACATCTTGTAAATTATGAATATGGCTAAATAGTATCTGTACTATAACTACATATTTGTAATACCCCCTTGTATATACGTTACTTGAATACAGAAACTTATTCATTTGTGATGTTTTGCACTTGGGAATGAAAAGAAAAAAGCGATAAACTTATGTGAGTTGTATAGATGAAAGTTTCAAATTAAGACGTTTCATCACTTGCATGTTGCAGAGCCTGCTGTTATCTATTTATTGTGCTGTGTTTACAGTTTTTTTTATTTTGTTTATTTGTACACTGTACCTTCATTGGTTCCTGTGCAGTAGTAAATGTTAGGTAGCTACGGACTCCTGGGTATTTTGTATATTGTGAACACAAAGCAGGTTTTCCCCCTTTTGGGTCCCTGTACTACTTTGGATCATATGGAATTCAATAGTGACATAAAGATAGACTCTTTGGGGATGAGGGGAGCCAGAGGAGAAGGTCGGCTTTGGTTCACTACTTCATGGTGTTAAATCTCTTCCTGGGATCTTCCATTTACATTGTTATCCCGATACAAGTAACAAAACTAGGGATAAAGTCTCTTCCTGCTGCTTCTGATTCAAAGCACAATTTTTTTGTTTGTTTTCTAATTATTTGATTGACATTTAATGCTGCTTTTATTATAATTAGTCCCTAGTTTTCATGCAATGGGATCTCTCCCCCCCTCCCACACAATTCATTTTTTTTGTAAACAGAATTGTTATTTTTGTATTTTTCTTGTGGTAAAAAAATGATTAAGCTTCTTCGTATTGAAAGACTTCATTATTTTGTTAATTGTTCATGCATAGGTAATAAGGGCGATGAATGACAGTTAAAATTGCTGTACGTGTATCATCATTCCAATTTCTGACAAGAAAAATCTTAAAGGGGGTTAGCTAATTGAGAAAGGCTGCATTTCTCTTTTCTCCCCAGAAGGATGCAAGGCCAAAAACCATAAGTATCGGGTGCCTTCCCTTGGGGAACTATGTGCTCTCTTCTGTGAAGAGTAAGGCACAAAGACAGTGCTACTAGTAGTACTTCTTGTCTGTGTCGTCACAATCTGAATACCCAGTCCAATGGCAGGATTTATCCTTAAAGTTTTCTTGTCCCACCTGGAGGCTGAAAAAATATATTTTTGTGTGTGAAAAAAAGTGACTGACTGAAATCTCACGATAAAATCAGACAATAAAGCCCAGGGCATTATATGTGGATTATGTGGCTCGCTGTCTTTTGTTGGTTGAATGTCATGGTTGTGTGTGTGGTGGGTGTGTAAGCTAATAATCTACATCTTAATAAAAAATTGGTCGTTTTGAAACTACTCATGTCATACAGGGTTGTGTGTATATTTGAGAAAGGGTATTGTTTGGAGGTGCCATACTTAACTTTTGCTTATACCATGGTTTAAACCTTTGATCTAAAATGGCTAGCTCCTAGCTTTTCTCATAGGGCAACCTGGCCAAATTAGCCACGATGCTGAGGAGATAACGAATCAACCTATCAGACTAATGGTAGAGCCACCACCTGCTCACAGGTGTATGAAATCGAACACACCCATGTCATCTCCATAGACAAACATTGGCAGTAGAATGGCCTTACTGAAGAGCTCAGTGACTTTCAACGTGGCACCGTAATAGGATGCCACTTTTCCGACAAGTCAGTTTGTCAATTTTCTGCCCTGCTAGAGCTGCCCCTGTCGACAGTAAGTGCTGTTATTGTGATGTCTAGGAGCAACAATGGCTCAGCCACAGTGGTAGGCCACACAAGCTCACAGAATGGGACCGCCGAGTGCTGTAGCGCATAAAAATCATCTGTCCTCTGCAACACTCACTACTAAGTTCCAAACTCCCTTGGAAGCAACTTCAGCACAATAACTTCGTCAGGAGCTGGGTTTCCATGGCCGAGCAGCTGCACACAAGCCTAAGAACACGATGCGCAATGCCAAGCATCGACTGGAGCAATGTAAAGTTCGCCGCCATTGGACTCTGGAGCAGTGGAAAAGTGTTCTCTGGAGTGATGAATCACGCTTCACCAACGGACAAATCTGGGTTTGGCGAATGCCAGGAGAACACTACCTGCCCGAATACGTAGTGCCAACTAAAGTTTGGTGGATGAGGAATAATTGTCTGGGGCTGTTTTTCATTGTTCGGGCTAGGCCCCTTAGTTACAGTGAAGGGAAATCGTAACGCTACAGCATACAATGATATTCTAGACGATTCTGTGCTTCCAACTTTGTGGCAACAGTTTGGGGAAAGCCCTTTCCTGTTTCAGCATGACAATGCCCCCGTGCACAGCGCAAGGTCCATACAGAAATGGGTGGTGTCGATCTGTGTGGAAGAACTTGACTGACCTGCACAGAGCCCTGACCCCAACCCCATCAAACACCTTTGGGATGATTTGGAATATCAACTGCGAGCCAGGACTAGTCGCCCTACATCAGTGCCCGACCTCAATAATGCTCTGGTGGCTGAATGGAAGCAAGTCCCCGTAGCAATGTTCCAACATCTAGTAGAAAGCCTTCCCAGAAGAGTGGATGCTGTTATAGCAGCAAAGGGGGGACAAACTCTATATTAATGGCCATGATTTTGGAATGAGATGTTAGACGAGCATGGTCATGTAGTGTACATGCTTTGTTTGTAAATTATGTATTTTGTAGTGTGCCCCTGGCTATCTGTAAATAATTTTAAAAAACAAGACAATTGTGCCGTCTGGTTTGCTTAATATAAAGAATTTGAAATGATTTATACTTTTACTTTTCATACTTAAGTATATTTTAGCAATTATATCCACTTTTGATACTTAAGTATATTTAAAACCAAATACTTTAGAACTTTTACTTAAGTAGTATTTTACTGGGTGACTCACTTTTACTTGAGTCATTTTCTATTAAGGCATCTTTACTTTTAGTATGACAATTGGGTACTTTTTCCACCACTAGGTGTGATCCACAAAAGTAATTACTCCACGGTGTTGGCATATCAAATCAAATTTATTTATAAAGCCCTTCTTACATTAGCTGATGTCACAGAGTGCTGTACAGAAACCCAGCCTAAAACCCCAAACAGTAAGCAATGCAGGTGTAAAAGCACGGTGGTTAGGAAAAACTCCCTAGAAAGGCCAGAACCTAGGAAGAAACCTAGAGAGGAACCAGGCTGTGAGGGGTGGCCAGTCCTCTTCTGGCTGTGCAGGGTGCAGATTGTGATGGTGACTGAATTTGAATCCCATTTGCGGCAAGATTGCTTTTAAGGAGAAAACCCTCCACTGCTGGGCCTCAATTATGTCTTCACTTTTATCTTTGTTAACATTTTATTTGTGACTACATTTCCCAATTGAGTCTTGTGTACCATTTACAAGATTGACTTTTTTTTACATTTTATAAAATTACAGACTCAGAGCTTCAGGTGGTATATCATGCACTGCAGTTGGGGGAAAGTTCTGTTTATTTGAATAGGGCAAAACTTGTTATTCCACACTTGCTCTCTAGCTCTTTTTGGAGTACACACCCTCTTAAGCCTTAGCCCCGCCCATCTCTTTAAGTGTTCATGTGAGGCCATGAGCTAAACTGAATGGTTAAGGTAGTGTGGTGAAAGTAGTAGCCTACAAGGTTTAAGGTTGGCTAGCTAGGCTTTAACTAGAAATACAAACGGATTGCTGACAAAATGAGATATGATTTATAACATAAGCTGGCATTAGATACCAAGCAACTTAACATTAGCTAGCTAGCTAGGTTTAATGTTGGTTAGCTAACCAGTCAGCTAGTGTTAGCTAACTAGCTAACAGTAGGCATTAACTAGCAATGCAAACAACTTTCTAGCAAAATGAGATATGAATAATATATGTACATGAAGCTAACGTTAGACTTACCCGTATACATGAATAAATGCTTCACGGAAGACTGGAACTCCTTTGATTAAGTAAAATGTCCTCTGTAGTTTTGTCTGCTCAGCTTTTTTCGGAAGTTGTGTCATGTCGCTCCAGTTCACACTGACAATTAGTTGCTCTCAAGGCCTGTTCAAAAGTAGTGCACTATGTAAGAAATAGGGTGCCATTTGGGACGTACCCTAAGAACATTGTAATGAGCTTGACTAGTGGATACTAGTGGTTACAGAGGGACTGAATTACCTTGGCTGGGCTGAGGGGGTCCGCTCCGCTGGTGTGGAATCAATGATGAACTGACTGCGTAGTGTCCCAAATGGTAACCTATTCCCCCTATGTAGTGCACTACTTTTTGAGTGCGATCTGGTACACAGGCCATGCCTCCAACACAATGCAGGGCATTCGGCTGCTCCACGCTCTTGCTGATGTGAGAGAAAAAAAACAGCACACACACTCATTTTTTACATTTAGCAGATGCTCTTAGAACAACTTAAAGCAGAGTGATTACATTTTCATAATTACATTTTTTGTACTGGTCCCCCATGGGAATGGAACCCGCAACACTGATGTTGCAAGCGCCGTGCTCTACCAAATGAGCCACACGTGACCTACCCTCCCAGCAACACACATACACACTGCTCCCAGTGACGATTCACCTTGACAATGCTGTGCTGTCAACATACATCCATGCAGCACATGGTAGAATTACTCTGCTTTACATTAACTCTTCGAAGCAAACAGCTTAAATATAGAACTCTCTCTCTCTCCTTGGCATTGGTTTAGCATTCAGAGTATAGGAAAAATGTAAAGCGTGCCCAAAATAACCCTAATGGAAAACAAGATCCAGCTGTTTACCACCACTGGATCAGATGTCTTCATCAGGGAGGGGATTGGAAGGGCTGATGGCCAAGCATGTTTAACCCCTCTCTCTCTTTCTCCCCCTCTTTCCTCTTTCTCTCTACCCCCTCGGTGTCCCACTCTCGGCCCCCTCTCTCTCTCTGTCCCCCCTCACCCTGGCCAATATGTGCAGTAGTCTGAAAGGGAGTCAGGACGTTATTGATTCATACCATGGTGCTGTCTATGATATGACTTCTCTGTCAATGCAATGGAAACATCTATGGACCCTCTTTAACTCAGAAATAATTTTACATCTTGAGAGAGATAGCCTTTCCTGTATGACATGATTGTGTTACTCAGGGGTTAATTATCTCCCTCACTAGCTTTAAGCACCAGCTGTCAGAGGAGCTCACAGATCACTGTACCTGTACATAGCCCATCTGTTAATAGCCCAACCAACTACCTCATCCCATACTGTATTCATTTATTTATCTTGCTCCTTTGCACCCCAGTATTTCTACTTTCCACATTCATCTACTGCACATCTACCATTCCAGTGTTAAATTGCTATATTGTAATTACTTCGCCACCATGGCCTATTTATTGCCTTACGTTACTTATCTTACCTCATTTTCACACATTGTATATAGATTTGTTTTTCTCTACTGTATTATTGACTGTATGTTCGTTTACTCCAATGTGTAACTCTGTGTTGTTGTATGTGTCGAACTGCTTTGCTTTATCTTGGCCAGGTCGCAGTTGTAAATGAGAATTTGTTCTCAACTTGCCTACCTGGTCAAATAAAGGTGATAATAAATAAAGGTGAAATAAATAAAGGTGAAATAAAAAATTATGATTCCTGTCTCAGTAGGGTAGATGCTAAGAGAGATGGAGGAACATAAAATGGACCCTGGTCAAAAGTAATGCACTATAAAGGGAATAGGGTGCCATTTGGGATATAATCCTATTTCATTCTAGTGAGGTGATGTAGTCAGACTCCGGTCTGATTTCAAGCTGGTTCTGTCTTCACCTTGACATGTGAGCAGAATAAAGTGCATTGTTTGAAGTTGTGAACATGATGCCGTGGTAAACAGAATCTGCGTTCCAACAGTATCCACGGTGACAGGAAGGGAGAGTAGTTTTGCCCCTGAATGATTCTGTGGGTATCTCACAAATGGCACCCTTTTCCCTTTGTAGTGCACTACTTTTGACTAGGATCCATAGGGCTCTGGGCAAAAGTAGTGCACTCTATAGGGAAACGGGTGTCATTTGTGACGTAGCTACAGAATAATTCAGAGCCAGAACAACTATCCCCTGTTGTTACCATGGACACAGTTGTGGTGTGAGATCAATCTGTATTAAACTTTTCAGTTTCACTGGATGTCTACTCTGCAACACCCACTCACCTTTTCTAGGCTGAAACAAACTAGATTCTCCTCCATCTGAGGAGTTTGGGGCCAGCCAGGCTAGATGTAGCATCCAGCCGGTGCTATTGTGCTTGTTCCATCCTTGAGAGAAAATTGCACTCAATATAGAGAGAGGCCATTCTCTTTGCCTGGTACCATGAGTGTTACTCCGTCTGCTCAAGTGGAGAAAACACTTTCGACAACACTGCTATGGCAGCCTTTTACAGAGTTATCAGTAACATTGGGTTTTTATTGGCCAGTCTAAGAGTGTTTACTTATGGATATTGTTCTAGTACTGTGTTTATTCCAGCAAGAGAGCTCAACCAGTGAGTTATGTGTATGTTTGTGTTTCCGTATGTATATAGTTGTTTTATCTGCAAGCTGAAAATGTTTTCTAATCTAAACTGCGTATTTCTGCACACGTGTGTGTGTTCATGTTTGTGTGTTTTGAGCCACTGAGTTTTCTCAGTATCATGTCAACCTGATGCAGATGGGCTGCAGTGACACATGAAATTAGTTAGTCTGGGCTGTGCTGGGGACACAAACCAGAGGACAGAATGAGGTAAGGTATGTAGGTGGTGTGTGTGTGTGTGTGTGTGTGTGTGTGTGTGTGTGTGTGTGTGTGTGTGTGTGTGTGTGTGTGTGTGTGTGTGTGTGTGTGTGTGTGTGTGTGTGTGTGTGTGTGTGTGTGTGCGCGCGCGCGCGCGCGCGCGTGCGTGCGTGCGCGCGCGTGCGTGAGAGAGACAGAGAGAGGGGGAGAGAGAGAGAGATAGAGGTAAGGTAGGTGGTATATAGGGGCCTCGGAAGAACAATCAGAGGCACATGAATAATAGGCAATAATAAATCGTTTCTCCATCTTGATACTTTCTGGATGATTAGATTATCAATTTTCCAATAATTTTGGACTAGTGAGGAAGATTGCACACGCTTGTTTATTCTAGCAAGCAATTTTATTTTATTTATTTCACCTTAGTTAGGGATAACAATTTAATTTATTCCTGTGTCATTCAGTTTAAACTTCAAGATCCATACTTTTCCGATTCAGTTTTCTTAGAAATTAGTAAGGAGGGTCTGAATACAGTACTATGTATAGAGCAGCAGAGAGTTTTATAAGTGGGACTGGTACTGAATGTACAGATAGAGTTTATGGTATAATAAGTAGCTTTGTAATTAGTGTGTGTGTGTCTGTGTGTGTTAGTCATTTAGGCAGTCAGACAGCTCTCCCGTTAAGCAGAGAGGGGTGATGCTGTCCTGTCACTTCAGAAGAGGTACTTACTGACTGGGAGAGAGGCGGATGGTTGGTTGGTTGTGTGATTGAATAACAGCCTCCAGTATTGTACTGTACAGCCTCTCACAATACATCCCCCTCAGGCCAACTCCCCTGTTGCATCTCAAACGGCACCCATATTCTCTATATAGTGCACTATTTGTCCAGAGCCTATGTCAAAAGTAGCGCACTCTATAGGGAATAGGGTGCTAATTGGGAGGCACACCCATTTCATAATTTTATCTATCACGTCACTTATCACTTGGCACAAAAGCCCTAGAATTATTAGAATATTTTATGTGCACTACTCCATCAATAATGCCTTTAATGGAAAACACTGTTCAAAACGACTAGCAGTGAATAGCATGCTAATTCAGACTTAGACTTGGGCTGTGTCCCAAATGTCACCCTATTCCCTTTATAGGGCGCTACTTTTGACCAGGGCCCATAGAGTCTATGTAGGGAATAGGGTGCCATTTGGGGAAAAACCGGGCTTTCACATTCACAATGTTCTGCAGTGTGTGTTCGTCCTGCTTTAAATTAGCTGCTTTATTGATAAACCATTACATTTATGAAAGTGAAAGGGACGGAAAACCATCCTGGTCCTGATTGCTTCGTCTGGGAGAATGCATGAATGTATAGCTGTGTGTTGTGTGAGAGGAATCGCAATAAGGTGATGATAGAGGACTGAAGCTCTCGTCCCTGAAATGCCAAATTAGATGCCTTTTCAAAAATATGTTTATTTATTTAATACTTTTCTGTTGTAGCCAACGTAAAGTTAATTTAAGTAAATGTTACCAATTTCCCTTCTGGGATTAATAAAGTAGATTTATTGTCATGTGATTTTCCTTTGGGAGAGGATATTTTAAAAACTAGTTCAGGGGAGGACTCTAGATCGGAAGTCCAATAGACACTGGGACACTCTGCAAAGTAAAATCTGTGTCCCAAATGGCAGAATAGGGTGACATTTGGGACGCACACAAACAGTAGTGATATTCAGTGTGGATATCAGTGCCAGGTTACATGGATGTATGGATGCTCTTCCCATTGTCCCAAAATGAATGTTTTGTTGCCGACAGACAGGCAATGGCAAACACTCCTCCTTCCTCTGTATTGACAGATAGGTGTTTGAGTATATCTTCTGTGGATAGACTAGTGGGCGAGTGATGTGACCTTTCCATCTATCCCGGGGGACAGGAAGAGGATGATCTTTCCCTGACAAAAGATTGAAAAACAGCAGCCGGCAGGCTTCTGTTGCTAAGCAGCAAGGCTTCAGAGTGACAGTGTGTCAACAATAAAAGACAAATGAAAAATACATTGCATTTGAGTGCATTGGAGAATGGACGTATAGGATTGTATACAGCAACACCTTTTCCACAATAATGAAGACATGGACTGTGTCCTGAATAGCACCTTATTCCCAATGTAGTGCCCTACTTTTGACCAGGGCCCATGCACTACTTTTGGCCAGATCCCTATGGGCCCTGGTCAAAAGTAGTGCAAACAGTAAGAACATGGCTCAACACATTATGTAATGAGAGCAGCCAATTGTCACGTTATCTGTGTCAATAGACAGCTCAGTCTTGCGTCTATCTATGATTGATCCATCCAACAGTCAAAGGCAATGTGAGGGTGGGGATCAAAGACTAGGGCTGCATCCCAAATGGCACCCTATTTCTTATATCATGCACTATATAGGGAATGGGGTGCCATTTAGGATGCAACCTAGGCCTACTTCACATTGACACACTGAACTGATAACATTACGCCTTAAATTAGAAATGTGTTTATGTTATTATTGGTGGATTGTACTCTGCCTCTGTGGTGTGGTGACCTCGGCAGAGCAGCATGAATGAATAAATTCAGCATTATCGCCATGTGCTAGTCATCAATGCCAACCCAAATGGAAGTTGATTGCTGTTTAATAGACTTGTATTGCTCCTATCAGAACACATTACCCTTGACGATGTTGTTATGACGATGTTGTCACATTGACGATGTTGTCATGCCCGCAGGGTTCCAAAGGGTTGATGAGCTTATGTTCAGGTGATAAAGGCATCCCAAATGGCACCCTGTCTCCTCTATAGTCCAGGGTCTGATAGACTCAGGGGATTCAGGATTTGCATGTGACAGAAAGAGACCTTGAAGATGATGAGAATATAATACACAAAAATATATTTAGTCAATAAACTGCATTCTAAAACAGCATGCATGTGACAGCTGAAGCATGAGAGAGAGAGAGAGAGAGATAGAGAGAGAGAGAGAGAGAGAGAGAGAGAGAGAGAGAGAGAGGGAATGAAGAGATGGAAGGATAGAGGCAGAGAGTTGACAGGCAGGCAGGGATTCACACACACCTGTTTCCTGGTGATGGTGGGAGTGAGAGATGGAGAGAGGGATGAGAGTGGAGAGACTGAAAGGACCCACAACAGAGTCACTGTTCCTCAGCACCTGCCTCTCCTCCCTCCCTACATCTCTCCCTTCTCTCTACCACCCACCAAAGAGGGCCCCTCTCAGAACAGGCTTCAGTGGCTTTAAGGGGGGATGGTATGTCCTATCTCTCTCTCCGGCGCTCTCTCTCTCTCTGCTGCATTTCAAGCTCTGATCCAGACAAACAGAGGGCTTTTTACGGTTCAGTTTAAAGTCAAAAACATCTCTATATATGCCAGGTAGGCTACTTCCTCCCAACTGTGGTTTTTGAAGCTGTTTGTCTCCCCATTCGTAAAATGCTACCTGCATGTGGCCATTATCTAGCATCTCAGCTAGATACCGTCAATGGTCAATCGATGCTACTTCATCTTGAAATACAGCAGGCAGGTTGAACATAATAATTACTGTGATTGCATTGGTTTATCTGCTGTCTTTGCTGGTATTTTTTTTTATTTGCCTATGTAGACAAATATTGTAGAAGTGCTTTGCATCACCTTTTGTCATCCTGTTCAAGAGTCCTTACATACTGTAACAAGAATATACGGTGTCTTTGTTTTGTGTGTTTTGTGTTTTGTGCCCAAATTCAAAATGTATAAAATAGCTTTTTTTTCTCACCCATCTACATGCAATACCCCATAATGACAAATTGGAAACAAGTTTTTAGAATTTGTTAGCATTTTTCTTTTATGAAATAGAGAAATATCTCATTTACATAAGTTTTCACACCACTGAGTCAATACATGTTACAATCACATTTTGCAGTGATTACAGCTGTGAGTCTTTCTGGGTAAGTATCTAAGAGCTTTGCACACCTGGATTGTACAATATTTGCACATTATTCTTTAAAAAATTCTTCAAGCTCTGTCAAATTAGATGTTGATCATTGCTACACAGCCATTTTCTAGTCTTGCTATAGATTTTCAAGACGATTTAAGTCAAAACTGTAACTAGGCCATTCAATGTTGTCTTGGTAAGCAACTAAAGTGTATATTTGTCATTGTGTTTTAAGTTATTGTCCTGCTGAAAGGTGAATTTGTCTCCCAGTGTCTGTTGGAAAGCAGACTGAACCAGGTTTTCTCTAGGATTTTTCCTGTGCTTAGCTCTATTCCGTCTCCCCCTAAATGTTTAAAGAATTATTTGTTTATCATTTTAAAAGTGTTAGACAAAAAAAATCAGATCAAGCACTTCTATCCAACCATCCCAACGTGTGTCTACTACATGAAGTTGAAACAGCAGATCTTGGAGGTGAGGCAGTTGTTTTGTAGCAGCAGCATAACTAGACCATTTTTTATTGTAAAGTTAGGCACATGATGACTTAGACACACTTAAATACGTATTCTATTTGATATGTATACTATTAAACGTTTTTTTTTCAGTAGTAGATTTTTAGTATGGTAACCTTTGTAGGAGAGAACATTAAACCTAAAATGCTCTTTGTTTACTCACTTCCTAGTGCCTAGAGAGCCCCAGGATAGGCAGAATCTCAGCAGAAAGCTGTCAGACACGACTCTGATGCAGAGGAGAGCAGGGAGGAGGAAGAGGAGTTAAAGAGTGGCAGCAGTGCCAGTGAAGGAGTGACAGAAGAAATTGAACAAGCAAGTAATAAGGGAAAGGAAGAGTATGGACAGATTCAAAGTGAGGAAGATGAGCCAGCACTGTGGCCAGAGAATGTACAAGTCCACGAAAGAGAAGCTATTGTTTGCAGACTAGCCAACATGTGTAGTGAGGAGAACTGTATAAAATCATTCCCCCAGACTTAGAAGGCAAGCTATTCCCCAACTATTTACAGTACAGTAAGTCATCAAACAGAAAAGGTGCGAAGAGATGTGGCTTATTTATAGTAAGAGTGTAAAGGCATTGTATTGCATTCCATGTGTTATTTTTTCACGAGCAAAGTAAACCATCACCCAGTTCTCTGAATAGTAAGGATGGCTATAAGATATCATCAGTGAAATGGCGGAGAATGTATGACACACTACCAGAGCATGAGGATGGTGTGTCTCACAAGAACTGTTACTGGAAATGGAAAAATCTGTAGCATACCGTAACAACAGTTACAGGTATAGACAGTCAGCTGCAGAAACAAATCCAGTCAGAAATGTATACAAACAGAGCCCTTCTAGAAAGGATTGTGGATGTGACACTGTACTTAGCATCTCGGAATCTGCCATTCCGGAGGCAAATCACTCAATCTTGATGATGTGCATAATTGACATTACCTAGACTTACTTGAACTGTTGTCAAATTATCAGCCCTAAGAGCCAAAATGAGTTCATAGGAATAGGTGGTCAAAGGGTTTTGAAAACAGTACTTTATGAAAGAGAAGATGCAATCTATTACTCAGTTATATGTGTTGCCACTCCAGACGTTTCCCATACTGAGCAAAATGTATTATTGGTGAGATATGTACACAAAGATAAAGTTCAGGGAACAGATGAATTGGAAATAATTGAAAGTTTTCTTGAATTTAAAGACTTTGCTTGAAAGACAGGCAGGGAAGTTTCTGAAATAATTTTTAGTGCATTGAAAGGGCATGGTATTGACATAGCAGATTGCCGTTGTCAAGGCTATGATAATGGTGCAAATATGTCAGGGAAAGTAAAGGGAGTTCAAGCACACATACTGCAAAAGAATCTACATACTCACCTTGTGCCTCCCATATTCTTAATCTTGTGGGTATACATGCAGCTCAGTCGTGCCCAGAAGTATCAACCTTTTTTGGCTGTGTGAATCGTCTTTACAATCTGTTCAGTGCCAGCCCAGAGTGATGGGCCATTCTCAAGGAAAAGACTGGTTGCTGTCTTAACCGCCTTTCAGACACGCGATGGAGTGCGCGTATTGCTGCGGTCCGACCAGTAGTGCCTGTATCTTTGTAGTGACTGGGTGTATTGATACACCATCCAAAGTGTAATTAATAATTAATTCATAACTTCACCGTGTTCAAAGGGATATTCAATGTCCGTTTTTTTTTAACCCATCTACCAATAGGTTCCCGTCTTTCCGAAGCATTGGAAAATCTTCATTGTCTTTGTGCTTGAATCTGTGCTTGAAATTCACTGCTTGACTGAGGGGCCTTACAGATAATTTTGTGTGTGGGGTACAGAGATGAGGAAGTCATTCAAAAATCATGTTAGACACTATTATTGTACACTGAGTGAGTCCATGCAACTTATTATGTGACTTGTTAAGCATATTTTCACTCCTGAATTTATTTAGGCTTGTCATAAAGGGGTTGAATACTTATTGACTCAAGACATTTCAGCTTTAACATTTTTTTTTATTTGTAAACATTTCTAAATACAGAATTCCACTTTGACATCATGGGTTATTGCGTGTGGGCCAGTGACACAACATCTAAATTGAATACATTTAAATTCAGGCTGTAACGCAACAAAATGTGGAAAAAGTCAAGGGGTGTGAATACTTTATGAAGGCACTGTAACTAATCCCACTGTATGTTACTGTATATACTGTACATAAATCAGACTACTTGGGCTCAGCCTAAACTCTGGACACCTGATATAACATGTGTCCCAAAAGCCACCCTATGGGCTATTTAGTGCACTACTTTTGACCCATAGTATCGGCACTAAATAGGAATTAGGGTGTCATTTGGAAAGTGGTGGACCATGGTATGTGTCATTATGCAGGGAAGAGAGAGCCATTAGCACACACAGATCTGGGGCATGGTGTGTGGCTAGATAGGCAGGCACGTGTCAACATGGACCACCTGATCTGTAGTCCATGGATACACATTGATCATTTAGGTTACAACGGTTGCATTGTTCTGCTTGGTTGTATCAGTCCATTTTCTTCTAATCATCATAGAGCTAAATGGATTATTAAAAAAATCAGAGTTACCATTCAATTTAACTGTTATATCTATGAAGCAGTTTGGTATTGTTGCTATTTGCCAATAAGGAAAGGACAGCATAAATAAATAGGCAGCTTATGTCAAAAGTACGAATTCTGCCAAACCGCCTAAAGATTTACACAGAAACAATATTTATAGATTGTAACACAAAGGTTTTGTGTGTGTGTGTGTGTTACACCCAGGCAGTGTGTGTGTGTGTGTGTGTGTGCGTGTGCCTGTGTGTGTGTGTTACACCCACACAGTTTGGCACAGGATCTGAGGACTGTGTGTCCCATAGAGCCTATTGCTGTGTCACTAAACCTCTCTGGCTTTACTCAACATTCTATTCTATTCCTTTGCAAGATTCCATTCTATTTCCTCTATTTCTAATGCATCTTTACAGACAGGTACTGGCAGCTATGAATATACAAAACATTAAGAATACCTGCTCTTTCCATTACATAGACTAACCAGGTGAATCCAGGTGAAAGCTACGATCCCTTATTGATGGCACTTGTTAAATCTACGTCAATCAGTGTAGATGAAGGGGAGGAGACAGGTTAAAGCCGGATTTTTAAAGCCTTGAGACAATTGAGACATGGATTGTGTATGTATGCTGTTCAGAGGGTGAATGGGCAAGTCAAAATATTTTCTTTGAACGGGGTATGGTAGTTGGTGCCAAGTGCACCGGTTGGTGTCAAGAACTGCAATGCTGCTGGGTTTCTCACGTTTAACAGTTTGCCGTGTGTATCAAGAATGGTCCACCACCTAAAGGACATCCAACCAACTTAACACAACTGTGGGAAACATTGGAGTCAACATGAGCCAGAGCATCCCTGTGGAACTCTTTCGACACATTGTAGAGACCATGCTCCAGTGAACTGATGCTGTTCTGAGGGCAAAAGGGGACTTAATATTAGAAAGGTGTTCCTGGTGTTTGGTATACTCAGTGCATTATAACACCGAAGAAATAGGTAGTTTTATTCGTTATTTATACATGATGCAAGCATTGATACATTTGTGTGTTAGAATTAATGATGGCGTGTGTGTGTTTAACCACTGTGTGTGACTGTTTGTTCATCAGTGGGTATGCTATGCAAATAGGCATATACAAACGAGCTGTGTGTGTGTATCTAATGATTGCTCTAGTGTGTGTGGTTAATGACGTGGACTAGGATTGCCTCCAGTCCTGCGGGAGAATCCCTCCTCCAACACACACACACACGCACACAGGCACACACACACACATGCACACACNCTGCAGACACACACACATACACCCTGCAGACAGTCACACACCCTTGCAGACACACACACCCTGCAGACAGATAGACACCCTGCAGACAGACACACACACACACACACACACACACACACACACACACACACACACACACACACACACACACACACACACACACACACACACACACACACACACACACACACACACACACACACACACAGCCAGCTGGTGCATCTCACACTCACCTAATCCCTACCCTCACCCCTCCAAATCGCTTCAACTCTCCTCTCTCCCACTACTCTCAGTTCATTGCTTCTTTGCTGTGGAACCTTCGTGTAAAACCCAAATGGCACCCTATTCCCTATATAGTGCACTACTTTTTGTGAGGGCCCATAGGGCTCTGGTCAAAAGTAGTGCACTATAAAGGGAATATGGAACCATTTGGGACACAATCTTTGACTCAGCAGGCTACCTGAAATGCACATTGGACTGATTCAGTTCCCTGGCCAACTGTGATCATGCTGATGTCCCGAGTGGCGCAGCGGTCTTAGGTGCAGCGGTCTAAGGCACAGCGTCTCAGTGCTTGAGGCGTCACTACAGACACCCTGGTTCAATTCCAGGCTGTGATTGGGAGTCTCATAGGGCGGCGCACAATTGGCCCAGTGTTGTCCGGTGTAGGCCGTCATTGTAAATAAGAATTAGTTCTTAACTGAATTGCCTAGTTAAATAAAGGTTACATAAATTTTTTTTAAATGTACAGTACATGACCAAAAGTACACTATATACAAAGGTATGTGGACACCCCTTATAATTAGTGGATTTGGCTATGTCAGAAGAATGGAGGCTGTTATAGCAACAAAGGGTGGACCAACTCCATATTAATGCCCATGATTTTGGAATGAGATGTTTGACGAGCAGGTGTCCATACACTGTTGGTCATGTAGTATATGTGAACACCTGCTTGTCGAACATCTCATTCCAAAATCATGGCCATTACTATGGAGTTGGTCCCCCCTTTGCTGCTATAACAGCCTCCACACTTCTGGGAAGTTTTTCCACTAGATGTTGGAACATTGCTGCGGGGATTTGCTTCCATTCATCCATTCAGCCACAAGAGGTCAGGCACTGATGTTGGGCGATTAGGCCTGGCTCGCAGTCAGCTTTACAATTCATCCCAAAGGTGTTCGGTGGGGTTGAGGTCATGGCTCTGTGCAGGCCAGTCAAGTTCTTCCACACCGATCTCGATAAACCATTTCTGTATGGACATGGCTTTGAGCACGGGGCATTGTCATGCTGAAACACAAAAGGGCCTTCCCCAAGCTGTTGCCACAAAGTTGGAAGCACAGAATTGTCTAGAATATCATTGTACGCTGTAGATTTCCCTTCACTGGAACTATGGGGCCTAGCCCTAACCCTGAAAAACAGCTCCAGACAATTATTCCTCCTCCACCAAATTTTAGGGATCTTAGGCTTTTGTGCTGCTGCTCGGCCATGGAAACCCATTTCATGAAGCTCCCGACAAACAGTTATTGTGCTGACGTTGCTTCCAGAGGCAGTTTGGAACTCGATAGTGAGTATTGCAACTGAGGACAGATTATTTTTATGCGCTACGCGCTTCAGCACGCTGCTGTCCTGTTCTGCGAGCTTGTGTGACCTACCATGTTGTTTCTCCAAGACATTTTCACTTCACAATAACAGCACTTACAGTTGACCGGGGCAGGTCTAGCAGGGCAGAAATTTTACGAACTGACTTGTTGGAAAGGTGGCATCCAATGACGGTGCCACGTTGAAAGTCACTGAGCTCTTCAATAAGGCCATTCTACTGCCAATGTTAGTCTGTGGAGATTGCATGACTGTGTGCTCAATTTTATACACCTGTCCGCAACGTGTGTGGCTGAAATGCTCGAATCCACTAATTTGAAGGGGTGTCCACATACTTTTGCATATATAGTGTATGTTTAACCAACCCCTGATCCCTTAGGAGGAAGACTCCATAGTTAAGTCTCCAACAGTAGAGCAGTATAGACAATAAGCTATGGCCACACTTTATTTGGATAGTCTGGATTTTCCATTTGTAGATCTCGTTGCAACAGGTTATGGTTAAGGTTAGGATAAGGGTTAAGTTTATTGTTAGGATAACGGCTAAGGTTAGGGTTAGAGCTAAGGTTAGGGTTAGAGCTAAGGTTAGGGTTAGAGCTAAGGTTAGGGTTAGAGCTAAGGTTAGGGTTAGAGCTAAGGTTAGTAGATAGTTGAAATGTTACTGATAGTCTGTAGAGCATCTAAAGATGGACTATTCAAATAAAGTGTTACCTAAGCTGCCATTTGGGACATATCCCATCTAAAATGTATTCATGAGCAGCTTAGTGGCCCTCCAGTGCTGTCGGGGCACTACGGTTTTTATTTGGGGGTGTTGGTGGAGATTTTTGTAAGGGTGGGCTGAAAAAGAGGATTTGGATATAAATAGCCACACAGGCTTCATGGTAGCACACAACACAGGATGGCTGAGGCAAGGTAGCTTGTTGGAAGATCTAGGTATTACAGTCTCTATTCGCCCCTTGCTTTGGTTTGGGTGTTTGGCAACCCCTAGGATGAAGTAACACTCGCGACATGAGAAGAGTGAGGGGACTGAATGAAAGTATCACAATAAGTCATGTCTGATATTTAACCAAGTTATTGGTGAAGCTATCAGAAGCATTTTCTATTAATAACAATGGTTATTTTTGTCTATTCAGTTCTAGCATTTGTGGAAAACAACAATCTCCTCTGCCTGCACAGTGCTTGTTGTATTGTCCAGGTTTAACCTCTGAGTAAGTAACATTTTAATCTGTTGAATAATGTTTTAACAAACAATTTAGCCCTAATCTGGAGATATCTAATGCTAACCGCAGTAAACTAGACTAGGGGACTAGCGCTAGTCAGGCCCTGACCCACACTCTAGTTTCCAATGACCAGACCTGCACAGAGATTAGGGGGGAACTCTATCAACCTTTTACCAGATTACCCCTGGTTATCCCATTCAGAACAGAAGAATTATCAATCTGGTTCCCTAGTCACACCCTAACGACATAACCTCATAGCAACAATTGAACAAATAATGGATTGATACTTGGGTTATGAGGGGTTGTTATGACGTGCATCCCTCATATGTAGAGTCACAGTATCTTGAGGATAGGTAACAGGATAACAAGATAACATTAATAACCGGGTGCCTTTTCATGGATTGAGTCACATTCAAAGACAGAACACACAGTCCCATAGATGTTATAGTCTTGTTTTACATAGTTCCTAATGGCAATAAGTAACTGGGCAAGTTAGTGTGGATCCCCAATCCTTGTTGTGATTTTAGGTTGATTATTGATCCATCCTGAGATTAAGTGTTTATCTGAAATAATTGAACTATTCACTTCACTGGTTACATCTCATATTTCTCAATGGAGGAAATTAGAAACGGTGAATCAATCCAAAAGCTTCTTGTCCAGAATATCTAGATTGTTTGGTTCGTGAGTCTGGAGTCATGTGTCCCATATTACAGTGGTGCTGTTATCATAATCTTCACATCAAATGCTTGTTTAGAAACACGTGTTGTTATATTTAATCAGTCTTCTGGATCGAAGGGGTTTAGTCCTTTTGTGTGCCGGAGCTTTTTTTTTTCCAGCCTTTGGGATTATATGTGAACTAATAACGAGAAAAACTGAAATGGAGAATAACATCATCTTCCTCCCCCGTAGTGTAATGTGTTTTGCTTAAAAAAAAAATAAGGATCTGTGTCGTATAATAGCAGAGTAACATTCAAACTGATATCATGTTCTTGCATCAAAACAATGTCTTTGATAAAATAAAATAGAATATGTAATTGTATATAGTGTACTTATTTTTCACAGTGAAAAAAAAGGGAACAGAAAGAGTAAATGTGAGAATGAGTTTCACTGTAAAAAAAAAAGTACTTTCTTACAAGCTACAGTCTTGCTTTGAGGCAATTTAATGAGGAGCACGTCGAACGAAGCAGAGATGAAATGAGCATCATGAATGAATGGCAGAAATACAGGGCAACAAACATTACATTTGTTTCAGACTAACTCAGTTGATGTTTTTCCTTGCTTCAGTGTATTCCTTCCTTCGAATTGCATCTTGAATCAATGTGATTGAATGTTCTGTGTGGTTGAGGGGTGGGGGAGAGTTCATTCTCTCTCTTTTTCTCTCCCTTCACAAGAGCAGTATTAACACAGGAGTGTGGCCCTGGATAACCCTGAATTGGCCCTCATCTTTTTGTATCCTATCTATCCTTCTGAGAGTGAATGTGTGTGTGATGTCCAGCCCCATGTACATGTATAATCAAGGAAAGGCGTCAATATAACGCACTCACACACCGAAAATTCCTGTTATCTCTATCAACCCTAGTTTACTGCGGTTAGCATTGCTTTGTCCCCACTCCCTTAGCTCAGAAATGATTAGTGTGACAGTGTGGCATAAACATCTCTCAGTAAATGGGCTGGTAATTACTGTAGGCCAAGGCAGAGAGGGTGGGTTATAGAGGAAATTGTATGACCCCAGTCAAAGATGTTAAAGCACTGATTGATTTTATCCAAACAGAGTTTGGTGGTGTGTGTTTAAAAGGGTTGGCAGAATAAGAAGGGTGGCCTCTCGTCAACAAAATAATCCAACAGAAGACATTTTCTCACAACCTGATTTCAAAGTATGAGAATGTTGAGCCATAAATTCCCATGGTTCCATTGATAACATTGTCGTCAATGTACTTCAATGATGATTAGTCCAGTGCGTCAACAGAAAGAGTTTTCTTGTTCACAATAACACAAAAACAACACAAGGAACTGTGTGTGTGGCTGTGCCTGTGGGTGTTTGAGTGAGAAAGACACAGAGGAGAACCAACCAGTAAAGTACAGCCCTCATTTATTTTCAACACGTGCCGACAACATCAAATCAGCTTTTCCAGATTATGAAGTCAGCAGGACTTTGAGTTTGGTATCAACCAGACTATCTAAACCTACCCATCTTCAGACTAGAGCTCCATCTGCCATCTAGTGGCCCCCCAAAAAAGTGATTATTTTTCTGACACAAAATGTATGCCTATGCTTAATTCTCTTTTTTCAGACTTATTCAATCAACATATTATTACTTCACAAAATAACTGATGTCAGATGTTTTTTATTTTAGTTAAGTTTTATTTAGTTTTCAATCATTTGAGAGGTGAGAAGATTGCAATTTGTTTTTCATGATTCCAATATACATCAGTCCCAGACAGACACGTTGCGGTTGCATCGTGACTGCGTCAGTCATGCTGCTGTCTGTCTACCTGTCTGATGATGCCCATTAGGTCAAATAATTAACCTACCTACAACATATTGGAAGCAACAGGAGCATTTCAATAACAACACGTTGACATTTGGTTGGCTCACTGAATCAGGGTAAAATAGAATAGAACACTATATAATAGACCCTCTGCTTGTTTAAAATTAGCTGGAGGCTGATAGTAGAAAGTGAAGGGCAGGAGAGTGGTGGGGATGGATGCTTTAAAATACGATAAACTGTTATGCACAGTATGTTCTCTGCACCTGTAAAACCAGAATGACTCATTACTCACACAGCTACTAATCTAAGTACTCCAGACCTTCATGAAAAACCTCTTTAGATGAATGTCTAGAACATCTCAATGCCATATTTTATTTTATGAATAGACATATGAATAGCAAGGTGACTGTCTACCATACCTATATGAATAATCATTTTCAGTCTTCAGAACATATTGTGAAATCAATGCTAAGAATCTGCTCTATTTTCCAGCAATTGTGTATAACATCATGTTGTTTTTAATTACATGCACAGAGTGACTGTATGAATTAAAATGGAGTGTTTGTGTGCAGCCAGTCTAACGACAGCTTGTGTTTGCGTTGTAGTCATTATCAGTGTAGTTTGTATAATTAAGACCAGTGGGACTGCTACACTAATTGGCAGCAGCAGAGACCCCCATAATTAAGAGGCTGTTCTGTTGGGAGATGGACAGGACGGCATTCTCACAGACAGTGAGAGAGAGAGAGAGAGAGAGAGAGAGAGAGAGAGAGAGAGAGAGAGAGAGTGAGTTTTGGTACAAGCTGGGTTGAACCGTGTTTGGGAGTGTGTGTAAGTTAAAAATCTACATAAGAATGTCATAATTTCATACCAGGTTTATGTTTCATCTGAGATGCTCATAGCCGTGGCCCTCAATCTCAATACCATTCCTCATTGAAGGACTGATCCTAACCACCAGGTGGCAGTGTTTGATAAATCGATGAGGAAAGAATGAACATGAATGAAGTCTACAGAAAGGGTAAACTCATCCCATCCACCAACAGTGGAGAACTATAGCATGTACTGGTTCTGGTTTATGTGTTGGAAATATTACTGCCATGGTTTAACTGTATTTTATATGATTCTATCACAAAGCAGAGAACAGACTAAAAACCTTTCAATTTCTCAACGTGATGTCAAACATCCCCAAAGTAAAATATCCTAATCTCATACACCCCTGAACCCCCTCTGTTGCAGCAGGCAGCAGCTCTTCCCAAGAAATACATGGTATACATCCCAAATGGCACCCTATTCCTTATGTAGTGCACTACTTTTGCCAGATAGATGGAATATGGTGTCATTTGGGATGCACTCTCAATCTAGGGGCCACCTGTTCAGTATATTTATTTCACATAATCAGTTCTGATTATTTTCAGGATGTGTCGCCAATGGTACCTTATTCCCTATATAGTGAGTGCACTACTTTTGACCATGGGCCCTGGTCAAAAGTAGTGCACTGTATAGGGAAGAAGGTGCCATTTGAGACAAAGTCTCAGTCCAGGGAATGGTCTGATGCCTTGCATGCTTCCTGTTCCCTGTTGCGATTTCCTGTTGGTTGCCATCGGCTACAGCAGGCATGAAGGGGCACACTATATTCCCTGAGATAAGCCTGCTGTGCCTCACTCACACCCTGCAGCTCCGTAATGACAGGCTGACAAGCATTTACACACACACACGCACACAACGTGCGCACCTGTAAGTGCAAACATACAGGCGCGCATGCCACACATCACATACACACACAGGTGTGCACATACAGACACACAAGTATGCAAGCCCACATGCCACACATCACACAAACACACACACACACACACACACAGTGAGTAAAACAGGTTTTTGGTTTCATCAGTCGTAGAGATGTTTGCTCTTCTCTCTGCTTTGTCAAGGGTCACACTGATAAGTGGTGTTGGAGGGCTAGTAGGGGGCAAGAGTGGAACAAAAAAATTCCATGATTTGGGGGATTTTCACAAAATGTAATCCATAGAATGGTCCTTTGGAGGAAGGATTGTGGACATCTTAAAGCATAATTGAGAAACAATTAATTTTGGCCTCTTTTAATGTTGCGTTCGCATAGAGATAGACAGATTCATCTTTATATCTGTGCCATTATAAGATCTGTGACAGTATGGGCAACGCTATTGAGGCTACAACCCATAGGAATCCCCACCCAGTTAACTACTTTGACTAGTTTAAAATGGCAGAAGCATGGTGGAAGCCCTCAATGGCGCTGGCTGCCCATGTTAAAACAACCTTTTGGCCACAAGAGGCCTCTATCATTTTTTACGTGTGTTCGTAACCAAGTGGGAAGTGGGAATTTACCATCAGAGTTAAATAGAGGACTCTACAGTCTAGATGGATAAAACCCGTTTAGGCATGGACATTGCCATTGAGGGCTTCCAAAATCTTAAAATAGTCAACTGGGTGGGCCTTCCTATGGGTGAAGGAAGGATCACATGATTCCATCCGGGTCATCATGTGGGATCAGCCAATGAATTGTATCGTGAGCAAACATTCCATAACTGTAAGTGGCAGTAGATCGTCAACCTTGGCTTTATACCTTTTAAAACAGCACACAGTACGAACCCTTTCAGTTTGTTTGGCAACTCATAGAAGTAGCAGAAAAATAAAAGTTACTTTGATATGCGTGTGATTGCGTGTGGATAACAGGCACAACTCTGATATAAAATCAGTTTTCTTAAAGTTGACGGAATGTCACGTGCATTACACGCACACTGAGTATCAAAAATATTAAGAACACCTGCTCTTTCTATGACATAGACAGACCAAGTGAATCCAGGTGAGAGCTATGATCCCTTATTGATGTCACTTAAATCCACGTCAATCAGTGTAGATGAAGGGGAGGAGACAAGTTATAGAAGGATTTTTATGCCTTGAGACAAATGAGACATGGATGGTGTATGTGTGCCATTCAGAGGGTGAATGGACAAGACAAAAGATTTGTGCCTTTGAACGGGGTATTTGTGTCAAGAACTGCAACACTGCTGGGTTTTTCACGCTCAACAGTTACTGTATGTATTAAGATGGTCCACCACCCAAAGGACATCCAGACAAATTGACACAATTGTGGGAAGCATTGGAGTCAACATGGACCAGCATTCCTGTGGAACTCTTTTGACACCTTGTTGAGTCCATGCCCCGACAAATTGAGGCTGTTCTGAGGGCAAAAGTGGGGTTGCAACTCAATATTATGAAGGTGTTCTTAATGTTTGCTATACTCAGTAAATATCAGTACACTTTTAACCACGTACGCATTATGAAACATCTATTCAATCAAATAAGCCTCACCTATCAAAATAGCAAAAAATAGTGGATTCCTGCTTTTTGGCTGACCCATACATTGTTTAAAGCTGGGTAAAAGACAAACTGGAAATGGTTACATCTATGAAAGTTTATTGAAGTGGAATTGTTTAGATGTTTTGTGCTTCCTCCGGGCTCAACCTTTGTCATGCTTTGCTCTCCGGAGCAGGGTGCCACTCAAAGGAGGGATCAGTGGGGTAGCGTTGAGTGTAGAGGTGGATCAAATGAAAAATACTTTTTCTGGTGTGAGATGTAGACAGGGTGGCAATGACGAGACTGAGAATACTATGTCTGTCCGTTTCTACCTGATAAGGTCATGTTAGGTTATATTTGCTATTCTTTGAGAACCTATATGTTCGAATCCGCTATGGTGCTTTAAGTGCCAATGATTCGGCATGTTGCAGCAGTGTGTAGAAGGGAGATCCTACAATATGAGAAATGTGCAGCAGGAGGGTATAGTCAGAGGTAGCCAAATACCTCAACTCCCCAGAGTTGAGCACACGACTAGAGTTTTATAAATGAACCTCCTTTGAGTCGCTATGCAACTTCGAAAATGTACATTCTTAAACCATTACCGTGTACCTACGTTTGTCCTCTGTTGTTGCATGCCTTTCTTTGAAATCCATACTTTTTTATAAAAATGTTATCAAATACAATTACCAACTGATTCCTTGTTGAGATTAAATTGGCACAATTGAGTTGCCATCTTAGAGCAATAACAATGAGGAAACTGTCAGTTGTTGTCTTTGGCATGTAGCCTAGCCAGCTACTAACTACCTAACCTTTAGTTATGCTTGAAACAAATGTGGAACCAATTATCCACAGTTGCTAAAAGTTACCGGTAGCTACCTGGCTAGCTATCTTTAATGGTCCAAGGAGTTTGGTTATCTAGCCTTTAATACTCCAGCATTACCATTAAACTCTGTATTCATCTTTGATCATTCAATTCCGTTGCAGAAGGAGAGGGGATGCAGGGATTACATTTTAGTCATTAGCAGACGCTCTTATCCAGAGTGCCAACATTTTCATCCTTTTTTAAATTCTTGTCCCACTTGGCAATCAAACCCACAACCCTGGCATTGCAAGTGCCATGCTCTATCGACTGAGCCACATGGTTGGCTTAATTGGATTGACACTAAGGGTTGCCCTATTGCCTAGGGCAAGTGAACTGAGCAGTCGTGCTAGTTGAGCCTGCTCTGAGGTTGCCCCATTGGGCAGGTAATAAAAAACAAAAAAGTGAAAACGACCAAACTGCAAAGAATTCCAGTAGCCTAAAGCTGACCTTTCTCTTAAGTGAAAGTCAGAACATTTATGGCATTTATGGCAGTCGGGCAAGTTGAGTCTGCTCTGCAATTTGTTTTACTGACAACAACCACAATACTAATAATTCCAGAACTGATCTTTCTGATTCCTCCCCTATGTGTAGGTGAAAGGCAGGCAATAGCCTACTGTATATGGAATTTCTGAATGTAAATAGCTAATTTACATTTTCAGGCAAGTGGTCATAACCCAAAAATTCATTATAATAGTTTTATTGTCACATATGTGCAGTGAAATATGTTGTTTTAGAGGGTCAGCCATTGTAGTACATCACCCCTGGAGAGAATTATGGTTAAGTTCCTTTCCCAAGGGCACATCGACAGATTGCACCTTATCGGCGTGGTATTGGACACAGAGATCTTTCGGTTACTGGCCCAACGCTCTACCACTAGGTTCCTGCCGAAATACCTTCTGCTGACTTGCCCAACGAGCATCTGCCTTTTCAATCCCTGTGGATGGTCCTCCGCCTTGTCATAGCTAGCTGTGCTGTACTTTGTAGTGCAGCGGTTCCCAAACTAGGGGTTGCGACCCCCTGTGTGGTTGTTTGATGTGAAAATGCGGTTGCGAGAGAATTTCCAAAATCCTGGTAAAAAAATATATACTGTGTTTATATATATATTATAATATCATCTTTGTCTCTCAAAATCATTGTAATGTGGTTAACCTTAAAAATCTAAATGAAAATTATTCAAATCTGAAAGTAAAAATTCAACCAGAGAGTGTCCTTAGATCTTGAGGAAAAGGCTGCACTTGACCATTGCACTTGAATCCTTCCCATGGTGAATGGCTAAGCCCCCTACGCTATTAAATCACACGCTATTGCAGAGACTTTGATATTACCGGACACAATTGATATGGTGAAAATAATGTGTGGGGAGGCAGAGGCACAGAAATTCACATCAATACCTTTGTCAGATAAAACTGTGAAACTAAGAATTGATGCTATAGCTAGCAATCAAGTAGCAACTTACTGGACAACTCAAAAACTCTCCAAATGGATGTTAGCTGTGAGGGCCAAGATGACTTTTGTTCGCTACATGTCAGGGGATGCTATTCACGAGGACATATTGTTGTCTCACGATACCCAAGCATGAAATGGCACAGGGGATGTTCAGTGTGCTGTGTGGCTATATTGACGAAAAACAGTATCCTTGGGATCGAATGGTGGGCTTTTGCACAGATGGGGCTCCATCTATCATGGGACGGTGGGCAGGCCTCTTCACTCTAGTTATGAATGTGTCTCCCTCCTCTGCCATATGGGCGCATTGTATGATACACCCACAGAGCTATAATGGATACACTGTGAGCAACTGGCGGCAAAAGAGCTGAGCACAGAACTCTGAGATATGCAAAACTATGTGGAGACAGGGTCTCACGAGTGGCACAGCGGTCTAAGGCACTGCATCGTAGTGCTTGAGGAGTCACTACAGACCTGGGTTCGAGCCCAGGCTGTGTCACAACCGGCTGTGACTGGGAGTCCCATAGGGTGGGACTCCCAGTCACAATTGGCCCAGCGTCGTCTGGGTTAGGGCAAGATTTGGCTGGGGGGGGCTTTACTTGGCTCATCATGCTCTAGTGACTCCTTGTGGCGGGCTGGGCTGACTTTGGTTGTCAGTTGGGAGGTGTTTCCTCTGGAACATTGGTGCGGCTGGCTTCTGGGTTAAGGAGTGTGGTTTGGCGGGGCATGTTTCAGAGGACGAATGACTTGACCTTCTCCCGAGCATATTGGGGAGTTGCAGTGATGAGACACGATTGTAATTGGATATGATGAAAAAGGGGGGTAAAATAAAAAAAAGAGCATGACTAATGTTCAGTGATTCAGTGATCTCGTCTGCATTAAAAACCAATATCAATTCAGGTTGGATGTGACAGGAGAGATGATATGCATGCTGTTGACCACGCCCCCTGACTTTGAGAATCTCTGACATGACATGGATCAACCACAGCCATCTCATTAGCGGTGATGATTATGTCAGACTAATTTGCAATTGACTGTCATTGCCTCCACATTAAAAGTATATGATGGTGTCACACCCTGATCAGTTTCACCTGTCTTTGTGCTTGTCTCCACCCCCCTCCAGGTGTCGCCTATGTTCCCCATTATCCCCTGTGTATTTATACCTGTGTTCTCTGTTTTTCTGTTGCCAGTTCGTCTTGTCAGGCCTTACCAGCGTGCTTTCCTGTCTTCCTGCTTTCTCAAGTTTTTGTTTCCCGGTTCTGAACATTCTACCTGCCCTGACCCCAAGCCTGTCTGCTGTTCTGCACCTGCCTGACTGACCCGATTACGAACCTCTGCCTGCCCTGACCCCGAGCCTGCCTGCTGTACCTTATTGACTCTGCCCTGGATTACGGACTCCTATTTGGGTCAATAAACATCTGTGATTCTAGCTGTCTGCATCTGGGTCTTATCCTGAGTTCTGATAGATGGTGAGTTGAGAATACAGTCAGAAATACAGTTAAAATGTTTTGCAATTGACTGCCATAGCCCCAATTAAAAAATGTAACATTGGCTGAATTTTCAGATATCAAAATGGGGTCGTGGGCCAAAAGGTTTTGGGAACCCTGCCGTAGCAATTAGCGAAGCTATCCTGACCCTGCCTTTTTTGTTTTGCTTACAACCAGAGGGGGGAAGGGAGTCATGGCAGTGGCATGGTGGGGCAAACGCAACATTTTCTTTTTTCATGCATGTCAGAAAAGCCACTACACAGCCCAACACTAAACAGTACATTAATGTCACTATAACGGTGACAAACAGTGCCCACAAACTGTTAGGGCCTACATACAGCTGAGCCAACAGCAGAGCTTTCTTTTCAGCACCATGGAGTGACTCCTTACCACCGCTACACCTGGCTATCAGCGGAGCCTTGTCTGGCATCAAAACAGTTAATTCAGCCTCATTTACTGCATTCTTTTTTTTTTTAAACATAGCTGATATGGCTGACTTGCTTAAACAAAGGTGGTTTCTACTGACAATTGAGATGTACAAACTGTGGCATAAGGAAACGATGAACAGATAAATTGTTCATCCTATTGGTGGTGCCAATACACCTTTTTGGGTTGTAGTCCGCCATAAAACCCAAAGAAACATCCAGAGGGGTTCGTGCTGATTGTACGGAGATTGTGACAGCCAGTTAAGTGGCGTCCCTTGACAAGGCAAGAACAAGATGTATATCAGGAGAAGTGCAGTATTATCACAAGGAGACTTATACTTGGAATACGGAGAAGGAATGGAGGGAAAAGGAGAGGCAGAGGAGGTCAAAGAGAGAGAGAGGGAGGAAGAGCGTGAGCTTGAGTCTGTAACATTTTTTGTAAAAAAGGGAAATGTTTTGTTAATGAAGAATGTTAGAAAGTGTAAGCAGAGTGAGTTTAAGAAAGGAGGAGAAATGGAAGCGAATGAGGGCGAAGTATCGGAGGTGGTAGGTGTGGTGAAGTTCTTGGAGCCCAAGGCTTGCACTGAGGGTCAGGATAAAGATGAGTCTGACAGTAGGGGTGATGTTTTTGGAAAAGGTTGACCCTTGCCTTTTGGCTGATCCATTTGTGGTTTCATGGTGGGTTAAAACAGAGTTGGGTGCTGTGGAATCGGTGAGGGTAACCAGATGTGGTCTTGTGATAATTGTTTGTGTTTCTGCTGTATGTTAAATGAATGGAGGCAAGGGATGTGAATTGTTTTGCTCTCAAGAAAAGGGCGCCATTGAAAGGAGGGATTACTGGGGTAGCGGTAAATGTGAAAGCTGGCCAAATGAAGGGGAAAATTCCCTGTGTTTGTGATACTTGTCATTTGGTGCGACGCAGACAGGGTTGCGTGTGTGGCGAAACAGAAGTCATTGTCTGTTCTTTTAAGTTTTGATGTCGATATAGAAGTTAAATGTGGATATAGAAGTTAAATGTGCAACCTGTGGCATGTAGCAGTAGTGTGTAGGATGGAGGTTCATAGGTGTGAGAAGCGTGCAGAAGGGCACGAGACAAAGGAATGTGTAGAATTGTAGAAAGTAGTGTTATGTGTTAATTGTAGGGGTGCCCATGGGGCTGGGGATCAGAAATGTCCCATGCGAGAGAGGCAGGTTGACATTTCCAGGGTTAGATTAGTGCATAAATGGTCATATGCTGAGGCAGTGAAGAAAGTAGAGGAATATGGGGCAAGGGGGAGGGATCCTGAGAGGAGTGGTGTGAGTAGTAGATCTGTACCAGTACAGAGAAAAGCCAACAAGTGATACAGTTGAAGTCAAAAGTTAACATACACCTTAGCCAAATGCATTTAAACTCAGTTTATCACAATTCCTGACATTTAATCCTAGTAAAAAATCCCTGTCTTAGGTCAGTTAGGACCACCACTTTATTTTAAGAATGTGAAATGTCAGAATAATAATAGAGAATGATTTATTTCAGCTTTTATTTCTTTCATCACATTCCCAGTGGGTCAGAAGTTTACATACACTCAATTAGTATTTGGTAGCATTGCCTTTAAATTGTTTAACTTGGGTCAAACGTTTTGGGTAGCCTTCCACAAGCTTCCCACAATAAGTTGGGTGAGTTTTGGCCTATTCCTTCTGACAGAGCTGGTGTAACTGAGTCAGGTTTGTAGGCCTCCTTGCTCGCACACGCTTTTTCAGTTCTGCCCACAGATTTTCTATAGATTGAGGTCAGGGCTTTGTGATGGCCTCTCCAATACCATGACTTTGTTGTCCTTAAGCCATTTTGCCACAACTTTGGAAGTATGCTTGGGGTCAATGTCCATTTGGAAGACCCATTTGCGACCAAGTTTTAACTTCCTGACTGATGTCGTGAGACGTTGCTTCAATATATCCACATAATTTTTTACCCTCATGATGCCATCTAGTTTATGAAGTGCACCAGTCCTTCCTGCAGCAAAGCACCCCCACAACATGATGCTGCCACCCCCGTGCTTCACGGTTGTGATGGTGCTCTTCAACTTGCAAGCCTCCCCCTTTTTCCTCCAAACATAACGATGGTCATTATGGCTAAACAGTTCTATTTTTGTTTCATCAGACCAGAGGACATTTCTCCAAAAAGTACGATCTTTGTCCCCATGTGCAGTTGCAAACCGTAGTCTGGCTTTTTTATGGCGGTTATGGAGCAGTGGCTTCTTCCTTGCTGAGCGGCCTTTTAGGTTATGCAGATATAGGACTCGTTTTACTGTGGATATAGATACTTTTGTACCTGTTTCCTCCAGCAACTTCACAAGATCCTTTGCTGTTGTTCTGGGATTGATTTACACTTTTCGCACCAAAGTACATTAATCTCTATGAGACAGAACACGTCTCCTTCCTGAGTGGTATGATGGCTGCGTGGTCCCATGGTGTTTATACTTGCATACTATTGTTTGTACAGATGAATGTGGTACCTTCAAGCATTTGGAAATTGCTCCCAAGGATGAACAGACTTGTGGAGGTCTACCATTTTTTCTGATGTCTTGACTGATTTCTTTTGATTTTCCCATGATGTCAAGCAAATAGGCACTGAGTTTGAAGGTAGGCCTTGAAATACATACACAGGTACACCTCCAATTGACTCAAATGATGTCAATTAGCCTATCAGAAGCTTCTAAAGCCATTACATAATTTTATGGAATTTACCAAGCTGTTTAAAGGCACAGTCAACTTAGTGTATGTAAACTTCTGACCCATTGGAATTGTGATACAGTGAATTATAAGTGAAATAATCTGTCTGTAAACAATTGTTGGGAAAAATACTTGTGTCATGCACAAAGTAGATGTCCTAACCAACTTGCCAAAACTATAGTTTGTTAACAAGAAATGTGTGGAGTAGTTGAAAAACGAGTTTTAATGACTCCAACCTAAGTGTATGTAAACTGCATATGTTTCAGTGAGATTGGATTTTTGGTATTTATGGAAATGGTTATCAACTGTACTGCAGGGATAGAATGTAACTCGCAGAAAATGAACGTTGTGGTGACAGTTGCAGAGAGGTTTTTGGGTGTGCGGGATTTGACATCAGAAGAGTTACAGGGTGTATTAAGTGGTGGTGTCCCATCCTTTCAGGTTGTTGGCCTGAGGTAGGATTGAATATATATATATATATATATACACTGCTCAAAAAAATAAAGGGAACACTTAAACAACACAATGTAACTCCAAGTCAATCACACTTCTGTGAAATCAAACTGTCCACTTAGGAAGCAACACTGATTGACAATAAATTTCACATGCTGTTGTGCAAATGGAATAGACAACAGGTGTAAATTATAGGCAATTAGCAAGACACCCCCAATAAAGGAGTGGTTCTGCAGGTGGTGACCACAGACCACTTTTCAGTTCCTATGCTTCCTGGCTGATGTTTTTGTCACTTTTGAATGCTGGCGGTGCTTTCACTCTAGTGGTAGCATGAGACGGAGTCTACAACCCACACAAGTGGCTCAGGTAGTGCAGCTCATCCAGGATGGCACATCAATGCGAGCTGTGGCAAGAAGGTTTGCTGTGTCTGTCAGCGTAGTGTCCAGAGCATGGAGGCGCTACCAGGAGACAGGCCAGTACATCAGGAGACGTGGAGGAGGCCGTAGGAGGGCAACAACCCAGCAGCAGGACCGCTACCTCCGCCTTTGTGCAAGGAGGAGCAGGAGGAGCACTGCCAGAGCCCTGCAAAATGACCTCCAGCAGGCCACAAATGTGCATGTGTCTGCTCAAACGGTCAGAAACAGNGGTAGCCTGACTGCCATTAGGTACCGAGATGAGATCCTCAGACCCCTTGTGAGACCATATGCTGGTGCGGTTGGCCCTGGGTTCCTCCTAATGCAAGACAATGCTAGACCTCATGTGGCTGGAGTGTGTCAGCAGTTCCTGCAAGAGGAAAGCATTGATGCTATGGACTGGCCCGCCTGTTCCCCAGACCTGAATCCAATTGAGCACATCTGGGACATCATGTCTCGCTCCATCCACCAACGCCACGTTGCACCACAGACTGTCCAGGAGTTGGCGGATGCTTTAGTCCAGGTCTGGGAGGAGATCCCTCAGGAGACCATCCGCCACCTCATCAGGAGCATGCCCAGGCGTTGTAGGGAGGTCATACAGGCACGTGGAGGCCACACACACTACTGAGCCTCATTTTGACTTGTTTTAAGGACATTACATCAAAGTTGGATCAGCCTGTAGTGTGGTTTTCCACTTTAATTTTGAGTGTGACTCCAAATCCAGACCTCCATGGGTTGATACATTTGATTTCCATTGATAATTTTTGTGTAATTTTGTTGTCAGCACATTCAACTATGTAAAGAAAAAAGTATTGAATAAGATTATTTCATTCATTCAGATCTAGGATGTGTTATTTTAGTGTTTCCTTTATTTTTTTGAGCAGTGTATATATATGTAAATAGTGGTGTAGGGAGGTGTTATTATTATTATTTTTTTTTATAATTTCATGTTTTATTTATTTTGTGAGTGTAGTGTTCGATGGTAGGGTATTTGTTTATATATTTTTTCAAGCAAAGTAAAAGGGAGTTGTACTCCAGTCTAGTAGCCGGCGGTACTGCGACATTTATTGGATGCCATCCGCCTCATCGAAGAAGAAGGAGTCGCCTACAGAGGTGACGTCAGTTGGTTATTCACAGCCGCATACAAACCGCGTCCCATAGCACAGCAGACACAAGGGTCCCTCCCTACTCGAAGTGCAAGTCCAGAGTACAGTACTGTGCAGCCGGTGCGTCAACATGACTTCCACCTTTTGAATGGATGTCCTTTTAAATGTAGATTTCTTATGAATAGTCGACTTGCTGCGTTTTCCGAGGAGGGAAGAGATTGACCTAACTCAACCAGCATTCACGGGTACGGCATCTGTTTGCCTGCGACCGGGCGCTTCTCCTGTGGTAGCACAACTAGCTAGCAGGATCTTGTCAGTTGTGACTTTCCATCAGCGGCGAAGATGGCGGACCCGGCCGAGTGCACCATCAAAGTGATGTGCCGTTTTAGACCATTGAACAGTTCAGAGGTGGCAAGAGGGGATAAATACATACCAAAGTTTACAGGGGAGGATCAAGTGTCTATCTCGGTAAGTTGGCATTCAAACACGGAAAACATTGGTCCACGAAAACAGCCCCCCTTTGTAATGCTGGCTAGGCTAAATAAACTAAGCATAGCACATGACGCTAGGGCCAGCTAGCTAAAAACCACACCAGCCAAGGACAAGGGCATTTTCTGGTTCACTCCTTCGTTCTCATAATAGCTAGCCAGACATATTGATTAATATCTCACATTCAAATGCCATCTAATGAGTAACAACACATTTGACGGCAGCAACACCACTGTGTGTCAGCTAGCCAGCTAAATGAACGTTAACCAGGCTAGCTAACGGTAGTTACTTTTTGTCTTGTTGGCTAATTAGCTAGAGCTAGCTAACCTAACGTTAGCTAAGTCTACGGCCTACTTTTATTCATTGACATGGACACGAAGAAGTATAGCTTGGTAACTAACGATAACGTTAGCTAGCTTGGTAGGGGATGGCGAAGATGTCTACTGTAGTTAGTTAGCTACAACCGCACCTTTGGTTAACTAGTTAATGTTAGTTACAGTCCTAAAGAGCGGTATTGAAATACTAGATAGTTACTAGATAGCTAGGGATAACCACGTCGCATATGCCATTGCCTCATTGACAGCTGTCACTTGTTGGGCGTATTGAATGGGGAATGTTTTAGCTAGGCCCAATTCCTTGGTGCAAATTATTCTTCTAACGGCCTATTGAGATAAGGGGGCTTTGTAGATTTGTAACAATTTGGGGTGCGATACTATGATAGAGGACTCTGAGTCAGGTGAACACATCTGCTCACTACACTACCTCGCCCCTTGGCCTTGTCAAAAGTAAATGACAGCAACCATTACAGTTGGGACAAACTTTATGGACTTCCAAGTTACCAGAATTTACCACAATCAAACCCCAAACACTTCCCTCAATGCTGTAGCCTAATTATGTTCCTTTCGTGAATGACAAACAGTATATCAACAATTGAAGTGAAGTTGTATTTGTCACGTGTACAGTGAAATTCCTTTTTTTTTTTTTTTTTTAATATTGTGGATGAATGAAGGTTGAAACTGGAGGAAGAAGTCCTTGCACCATAGCAACAGTCGTGTCAAATGTAGAAGCCGAGGGTGTGGCATCTGGTCATGATTACTGGATAGTTAATGGAGGATTACTCATAAATGAGCATGTTTTTTATGTCATGATGTAGTTTGGAGGAAAACTTTTGGCCCCAAGTAAAACATATTGTAATGACCTAGATCATAATTGAGAGAATGTCCACAGCAGTTCTCGAATTGATGATTTATTGACCCCAAGCTCACAGGCTACTATCTGGCTGTAGTCTACGCCAAATGAATCAGATAAAACAATCACAGCTACTCAACTCACTGTCGGGACATGAAAAAGGGAGAGAACAATGCCAGCATGGTAATATAAGATATGTCAAAAGTAGTTCACTGTATAAGAAATAGGGTGCCTGACACAACCCATGTGTCCCACCACATTCATACCTATGAGGGAGACATATGTTGCCATGGCACATTCTCTTTTAAAGTATTACTGGGAACAGTTGGATGGATTAGGGGTGTGGTGTTTTTATGGGGGAGGGATATCATGTCATTTGAGTAGGCAGTGAGGACTGTGAACATTTCTTTGTCTAGATTTCTTTTAATAGAAGCTCACCACGCTTGGAGTGCATGCATTCGGAAAGTATTCAGACCCCTTGACTTTTTCCACGTTTTGTTACGTTACAGCCATATTCTAAAATGGATTAAATCATTTTGTCCCCTCATCAATCTACACACAAACACTATAATAACTAAGCAAAAACAGGGTTTTAGAAATGTTTGCAAATGTATAAAAAAAGTATTACCTAAGTATTCAAACCCTTTGCTATGAGACTCAATTGAGCTCCCCGGTGCACCCTGTTTCCATTGATAGTTCTTGAAATGTTTCTACAATGTGATTGGAGTCCACCTGCGGTAAATTAAATTGATTGGACATGATTTGTTAAGGCACACACCTATAGTGAGGGGAAAAAAGTATTTGATCCCCTGCTGATTTTGTACGTTTGCCCACTGACAAAGAAATGATCAGTCTATAATTTTAATGGTAGGTTTATTTGAACAGTGAGAGACAGAATAACAACAAAAAAATCCAGAAAAATGTTATAAATTGATTTGCATTTTAATGAGGGAAATAAGTATTTGACCCCCTCTCAATCAGAAAGATTTCTGGCTCCCAGGTGTCTTTTATACAGGTAACAAGCTGAGATTAGGAGCACACTCTTAAAGGGAGTGCTGCTAATCTCAGTTTACCTGTATAATAGACACCTGTCCACAGAAGCAATCAATCAGATTCCAAACTCTCCACCATGGCCAAGACCAAAGAGCTCTCCAAGGATGTCAGGGACAAGATTGTAGACCTACACAAGGCTGGAATGGGCTACAAGACCATCGCCAAGCAGCTTGGTGAGAAGGTGACAACAGTTGGTGTGATTATTCGCAAATGGAAGAAACACAAAAGAAATGTCAATCTCCCTCGGCCTGGGGCTCCATGCAAGATCTCACCTCGTGGAGTTGCAATGATCATGAGAACGGTGAGGAATCAGCCCAGAACTACACGGGAGGATCTTGTCAATGATCTCAAGG